>VWPW01008666.1:277285-512118 GCA_013389825.1 Crypturellus undulatus | reverse complement strand
GGAAGGAGGTGCCCACCAAAAAAACGCCCGGGGGCACTGTTTTTTTAAAAAAAAACACCAAAAACCCCCCCCCCCCCCCCCCCCCCCCAAAAAAAAAAAAAAAAATAGGTCGTACATCCCACGCCAGTAAAATGCAGGCACTAAGAGGAGAACTGGTAGAGAGCGGAGCTGGGTGGCAGGGCGCATCTGCCATCACGTGGAGACATCCTGATGGGAATCTGCAGGCACGGCTGAAGTCACCTTTTCTTCTCCCTCTCCTTTTCTCTCTCACCACAGGGAAGGCACCGCTTTGTCTGGGCTCCTGTCACACGAGGGGCCTGGCACAACAGTTAGCTCGTCCCGTGGCTGCTGTAGTCAAAAACCCCTTTCCTGAAGAAGGAGGAGAACTCACAAATCGTGTGCTTCGACAGGACCAGCCCCACCTTGTCCACGTGCAGCGGGGACGAGGGAGAATTCAGCATGGCACAGAAAAAGCTCCGGAGGTATTTCTGGGGGAAATAAATGCAAAATGGCATCAGGTTCTCTTGATTGCATTGGTTATGATCACTCTGATGAATTCAATGAACATAATAAAGAAAACTCTCCACAGAGAATGAAAAGTGCTTAAAATAACCAAGAACATTTACATCCATCTGTAAAACATGTCTCCTGAAATGTCTATATTAACATCATAACGGCAAAAGAGACAGGAAAAACTTCCTGTTTTCTTTCCCCTAGCAGAACAGAAAGGAAATACTTCCCACTTTTTTCCCCTACAAAGCTTAGTAATTGGTTTATTCTATACTCATGTGATGCTTTCTGCTAATCATGTCCACCAGTACCACAATTTAGCATTATCAAACACTGTATCAGGTACAAACCTCAGTCTGTTCTGCAGGAATTTCACTAATTCCAGATGCAAGAGGAACACTATAGAAATCTCCTCATCCAGGCTCAATAACCACTACATTGCAAGGGGTTTGTTTTGATCAAGGCCATCTGCACAAACTTTGAGCAAATTCACTGTTATCTCAGGACTTAAGGGCTCTTTTCACTGGATTGCCCTCAAAACTCTTAAAAGTCCATCCCAAAACAGGCATTCCAGTTTCAAAAAGGTAACATTCACCAGCTGCTGTGCAACCTGCATCCATTTGTACTCAGAGAAATTGGGACAGACGTACATTAACACAAGGTGAGTTTAGGAAAAACTGACAGGATTTTCTTCACATATGGGTTGAATTATTACCAAGATTTTGCATGATTTAATTAATTATGTTTACAACTTTTGAATGCAGCAGTGTAGATAAAACATTGGTAAGGCAGGTACTAAAAATTACCAGATATCACCCAAATAGCTGCAAGGGAAAACTAGAAAACAGGAATAAAGTCCTCTACTCTGTCACAGAATAGATAGAAGATAGATAACTCCAGAAATTACACACTAATCTTGGATTCAGAGGCAGATATATCTACAAGATAAAACAGTGCAATATCCTAGGAAGAACAGGAGGTTCAGCTGAATGCAGCAACTTTGGGATCTTTGGGTTTTTGGAACTTCCTTTGGAAAGAAAGTGTGTTTCCAGGAAGCAAGGCCTTTGAACGACTCTTCTCAAGGAGAGGTCCTCCACAATGTAACGACCTGTTGTATATTTAAGTGCCTTAGCAGCTAGCTGTATTAGTATCACAGAAAGTAGGATAACAACAACAAAAGAGGCAGCTGGCACATAAGCCATTCTCTTGGCAGGATTGGTGGATTTTCTTTTTTATTCAGATCTCCCACAGGTTTTATTAATGTTCATGAAAAAAAAATCATTACAAAAATGCCTTCAAGATGAATTCCAACAGACTAAGAGGTAATTTAAAGCAAGCAACAGCTGTCATGTCAACATTTGTCATAATTAGTTCACAAAGCAGGGTCCTTTACAAAAGTCCCAATCCAGTAATGCCTGAAGGATGAATACGGTAGAAAATGAAATGCAAAACATAGCATACTGTTAAGAGTTTTAGCACTGTACTGAAAAGTTACTGCAGTAATTTCACTTTATGGCAGCTGAAGGCTCAAAGGCACCAAAATTTTTCGCCACAGACATTACAAGACCAATTGCATTCACCTTGGCATGTGTAGCCAGATAATTGAGTGTCAAGCCTTTCCTGGAGAGGCATTATTCACTGCTTTGGCTTGATAGTTCTAATGGCAGCCCAAAATATCCCTCTGCTATAATAAGCATACATTTATCTGACATGGAAGCACTAGGAGCAGCAGGTATAATTATTTCCCCAGAACCGAGCAGGAGTTGCTCAGCAAACACTACAGATTCCTTGAACGTGACAGAGATATTTTGGAAAACAGCAACAATCAGATCCTACAACTTGTTGATAACTTCATTTTGTACGAAGGCTTCTAGCCACATGGCTTGCCAATGTGCACTCTTCATCAACATCTCTGAGTAAATTAGCCCTGCTTTAAATGAAATATCTGCATTTGCCCTTGCTTGCAATGCTGATGCTTCAGCACAGCACAGGGCTAACGTGCCCTTCACACAGAGAAGCTGCAGCTTCAACAAAATTAAGGTTCCTCTGCCCAGATATGCCAGCCAGGAGGTGAGTCTCATGGCGAGGGAGAAGGGGAGAGTTGCTTCAAAGCTTTTATTTTACATTTGTCTCAAGCAGCAGATACAATATTTCTCTGTTTGTAGAATTACACTGTTATTTGTGCTCGTTAAAACCATGTTGGAAGCACAGTGGGACCTGCTGGTGTGTTCCCTTTAAAGAAAGACATTTGGTATGCAGTTAGCATTGGGACTCCCTACTTGCACTTTCCCAACAGCATCTAAAATCCTTGTCCCAGGTGTACAAAGCCCGTGTTTGCTGGGCTTGAATGATGAACTTCATTCATCAAACAATAAAGTTTCATTTTATTACTAATGTTCAAACTATCACATTGGCTGATTGGTTGGAAAAAAAAAAAAAGCCTAATTATAAATTTGTAGATGTGAGGACATATAACTCTGACATTGTAACAGGAATATAAACCTGATAACTTTAAAACTGACACAGTTAATTACTCAGTACAAATGTACATTCAGGAAGACCAGTTCATGGAATGAAATAGACCTGGCACATAGAAAGCTTTTGAAGACGGAAAATCAGATTAAAATGTCTTAAAACTATCTCCAAAACAGAAAAGGCAACATTTTGAGTTCCTGGCATGCATCATAACCTTCATGGCCTTTAACTTTAAATCTATGACAGCTATACCTGAAAGTTTTAACTTTACATTGTAGGTACTTGGAAACAAAATAAGACCAGATAAAGCTTGGTAAGGTTCAAAATATTTTTTTCACTTACTCCCTATTTTTTCTTTTATTACCTAACTGGCAGAATGGTAATGATTTTAAAAGTTATTAAAATTATTATTTTAATGGGGTTCACTTTTTTAACAATAGGGCAGTGGTCACCTCGTGTAATCCATCAGCATAGCAAAGTCATTTGAATGATTTCTGCAGGACGTTGTGATGTAGGGACCTCGTAATTTCAGCCATTTTAACATAAATCCATAACTTAAAGTTATTAAAGTTATTACAATAAAAAACTCTCTGGAATGTGATTTTTTTTAATCATCCTTTCAACTGTGACATATTCAAAGGGAATCCAGTTCAAAGACATTGTTCACAGTCTACTACAAACAGTGACAACCTCAGAGACCAATAGTACAGCTTAGTAAGAATTGTGTTTTTTTCATTAAACTTTGGTTTGCTTAAAAACTCACCAATGCTGGTACTTCCAGGAAATGAAGAAACTTTTTGAGCACTCCCTCCCCTTCCATTGTTTCTAGTAACTTTATTTAAGAAGGCAGTATTCAAAATTCTGTAAACATAACACTTTGCAACTGGCATAATAAATAATGTGCACTTATACTCGAAGGAGCTGAACATGCCACAAGTTTTACTGAGATTGACCCTGCAAGGCTTTGGGTATTTTTGAAAATAGCCTCTTCTCCCCTTCTGTCTTTTAACACCCACACCAAGCTCGACAGTTAAAAATCTTGCCACAAGGTCACAGAATGTCATCAGTGGCAGAGGCAGGAATAATTAATTTCCTCATCTAACTTTTAGCATTGCCTCCGCACTTCCTTCATATATATGCTGGCTTCCCTCAGCACCAATCACATAATTATTCTATTGACTGGCATTAAGTGCCACAAGCTTTAAATCAAATCTTGATTTGAATTATTCATAGAGCAAAGCACATGCAGGTATCAACAGCTGTTTTCGGTAGCATAGGAATTTGATTGCAAAATAAATAAATAAATAAGAGCGAAATATATTCCCTGGCTTCAAAAACAAAAACTACATTAAGCTGCAATTAGTCCCCCTGATTTCAAAAGGAACATTTCCAAAGTAAGATATTCCTGAGGAAGAATCTAGCCCCACATAAGCAGACAGGCAGGAATACTTTTAGCTTCCAATTTGCAATAACAAAAATAAGGAACTTCTTAAAAGACAATGCATGCAAAGGGAGCTCACCGTAACTCCCGAGATCACAGGGTATCTCCTGCCTCTGCCTCTTAGAAACAAATTGTTCGACATATACAAAGGAAAACAAGTATCTGGGGATTCCTTCTCAAATTAATCAGCTTTCTCTATTTTAGTTCATTCCATAGTGTTTTCAAAAATATGACTTCCAGGGTGATTTGCAGATATGAAACACTGTATAAATCCAGCTATCATCACTAACAACAGCCTCTGCTAAGGCAAAAAAAAAAAAAAAAAAAAAAGAAGAGTTAAATCCCTGCCAGGAGGTGGTGTCTCACAGAGACTCCAGGTTGGCCGAGAACCCAGTCTGGGGTGATCCCATATCCCAAAACCGAGGAGGAAAGCTCTCATGCCTTACCAACAAAAACAGGATGCAAACTTGTCATCAGTTTTGCCTCTTCCAAAGGTCGTATTGTTTTTTTATAGAGGCAAAATTCAAAGGAACAAATCCTCCATAAAGGGGAATTTGCTGTGATGCCATAGCGAGAGAGCAGGAAAAAGTGATCCCATAAGGACGGAGCCAGAGGACTGCCAGCTCAGCATCCTTCAGGACACCCCATCGCTAACCACTACAAACCAAAGGATTATCCAGGTCAGGAGTGAGAACCTCAAAAAATTGGGAACCACACATGGTCTATGGCTATTCTAATTCAAGAATTAGACTCACTCTCCGTTCACCATGTGAGCTAGCTCAGGCATATTTTCATCTTCTCTTGCATTTTTTTCTCTCTTTTAAAGAAAGCATGAAGTTTCAGTTCTTTTCCCCAACCCCTTGACTGCTAGATATCATAAAGTAGTTCTGAGTAAACATGTGAGCATGACAGATTGTGATATTTGATGTGTCGAGTTATATTCCATGGAGGAATATTCAGGAGGTAGCTAATGTCACCTCTGCACCTGTACACATCTACCTCCTGCACAGACCCTTATGTGCAGCTGTGGTTTCGTAAGGATGAGAAAAAGACTTGGTGCCTGGGAGACGACCTAGTGCCTAAATGATCTTATTTCTGTGAAATACCCAAGGAGGAAGTTTCAAAGGTTATGATACCATCACCTGGGCAAGTATATTTTGCAGAAAAGACCAGAGGGCTGTATTCACCTTACAAAAAACAAATAATCCAAAAAAACCCAAATAAACAGTATTAGGTAAGTGTTGTCAAAGCTGTGTACCTTAGTTAGGGGTAACGAATGTCAGGAATGTATTCATCCCCCATTAACAAAGACCTTGCTCTCTGCTCTCACACAACCTGCAGAGACACAAGGCTTTTTTAAGGAGAACAAGGAAAGACCCACACATGCTTTCAAATGGCAAGGTACAACTGCACTAATCGTAATATTAAAGGGAGGGTCGGCTGCTTCATCTTGGCAAACATTAACTAGCATCAGGGCTGGATTAACTGGCTTCACATTATACAAGCAAAGAATAAAGGAATAATTCTTTTTAATCAAACGCTTTCTGTTCACTTTGATTATGCCTAATCAGAGGCAAGACTATTTACAGGTAATTCCTAGTTGTCACTAAAATCACGAACTTCCCAATCAGTATCACCTTATCCTCTATGCGCCTGCCTTATAACTACGCATACAACTCCAACAACTCCCCTCCACGTACAGCCAGCCCTGCTGGAACACACGCAACCTACGCTTATAGCTGTAAAAGAATGCAAATTCCTCACTGTCAGACTTGGAGGGCACGAATGTGCTATTATTAAGGAGAGAAAGAAAACTCCCAAGTGTAGGAACAAGAATTGTTGGGAAAGAAGCAGATGAGACCTTTTGGGGACCAGAGTATTTTCTGCAGGATGGACTCAGCAGCAGGGCTCAGTAAGTTGGGAAAGTTTCCTAAGACACCAGTATTTATGAGTTTCGCTAAGCAAAAATAGCAAGAGGATGGCAAAGCAAGTATCTTAACTTGTTAAAGCCAACATGCTTCTTAAGGAACTGCTGGAAAAGCATTAGACTGAAAGCTCCCACCAAAAAAGTGTAGTTGTAGTTCTTTCATTACTGAAGAGATTTGCCGTACTGCTCCCAAGCGTTAACATAAATATAAGTACAGAGTCCACAGAAATATGATTTTACTTTTATAGTAAGGAATTGAGCCTTCACTTGCCTTTGCAGTTGAAGTTGCAAAACTGAAGTATGGAATTTTGTGTTCTTGGCTGCTATCACCAGTGCTGCAGCAATTTGTATTTGTGGCGGAATTAATCCAAAGCTGAGACAGGCAGGAATGCTATACACACACACACCTTCACATATGCTTAGAGGTACCTGTGTGACTTAGAAGCTAGGCTGGCACAGATCGAGCTCCTTAAGAAACGAATCTCATTAGAAAAACAGGATGTATATTCTTAGGCCCTTTGGGAAAATCTCCCTACCTTTTTATGCATGCTGCATTGCAAATTCTTTGAATCAGGTTTATGGTTTTCTCAATAGCTCTAGAGGTGACAGCATTACCACTACATCTTCAAAAGTGCTTAAGTGTCACTAAAATTTAATTTTACCCAAGGTAGTATTGAAATTTACTTGAATTCATACACCTCTTTGAATTTTTCTAATATACAAGCATTCTGAGAGATGCCAGTTATGATTCAAGATGAAATTGTTCTCCTTGGTTTTCAAAATCCAAACTATTCATTATAGCTATTTAGAGCACTTTTCTGTGCAAGTCTAATGCCATGAGCACATTATGTTGAATTACTATTATGCTGCATCAATTGAATTAACTTCTGAAGTCTACATCCAAAATTACAACCTTATTCTGCCTGATATTCATTTAAAATCCACAGGACTTAATATTTCCTACAATGTCTGCATGTTAAAAGTTTATATTCATTGACTTTAAGTAGTTCAAATGAAAACTGAATTGTAGTCTGGTGGGAAAGGAAAAAAGTCAGCAAGAAGTATGATTTACAGTTACTCTATCAATGTGAGTCTTCCTCGGGAAGTAAAAGGCCATATTAAAAAAGGTCAAAACAGACCTGACTAGTTAAGGAAATCAATCTTTTTTCCAGAGAGCAAGTCAAAATAAGTCTTGTCAAAACCTATACAGAAAGAATAATAAAAGAATTTTCCACGCATCCCTAGGCTGGCAATGACCACGTGTCATCTGCTGCAGCTGCAGCAGCAAACAGCTACCAAAGTGCTCAATGTGCACCTCCCGCAGCTGCCAGATGAGCGACAGGGATAGCAAAGGGGATAGCACTGAGCTGAACCCAGTGTCCTTGGCTGAGCACTAGTCACTCATCTACTCACATCTGAATGTCCAGAGGCATCACTGGAGACCTATGCAGGTGCACATCTATAAGATTTGATTTGTAGGGGGATGTTGAATTTATTTTGAACTGAGAGCAAAACATTATGATGTGCAGCACAACCATGAGTCCAAACTATATGCTGCCACACATTCTGAATTTATTAAACCAAGATAAGCATACATTTCCATTTTTCTGATATTCTAACATGTCTAGAAAGACAAGACAAAAACTATCTTAACCGCACATCCTACGTGATTCTTAACTTGTAATGGAGACAAAAATCATTACCATGGAAGAAACAGTTTTTGAGGTAGAGATCTAAGGTTATACATCGAACGGAACAAACTTCAATATTATGGCAAAGGGACTACATGAAAGATACTCAAGCAAACTCAGGCCAGGGTTTCAGAGTGTGATGTTGAATGAGCAACTGAGGTTGGGTAAATGGGATAGAGGGGCTGCTTACATCTACCCTTCCTTTCATGCAAAGTAGCCTATTGGAATATAGCCCAAAGTGACCTCAAACTGACCTGAAAGAATACCAGGCTTTGACTTCTTCTAAACTATCCCCTTTTTCTCCTATTAAAAGAGCATAGTGTCTTGCATTTGCTGGGGGCTTAGCTGAGACTCTATGGTATTTAACCAAAGTAACATTTTATTGGTATGGGATCAATTGCTGATGTATGCAAAATCCCAATTTCTATTTCTACTAGCGAATGTAAGCAATAAACAAAACTAATGTAACATATTCACTTTTGGAAGCCAACAGGAGCTGGCACACAAAAAGATAAAATCCTTTATCACTGATTGCTGTTACAGATCTTGGAGGGCTTCCAGCCCAAGAAGGAAGGCCATGGACTCCGCAGGTGAAATCACTCTGAAATAGCTAACTGCTATTTGGTCTTGTTGTTTTAAGGTCCTATTGTCTCTATACAAGTCAAGATTTCAGTGTTGTTACTAAGTAGCTGTTATTTTTTTTAATTCTTTTAAACAGTAACTGGAGGTTGTGAAAGGCACTTACTGCAAACCAACTATGGTTAATTTAGATGATTATCTTTGACACAGATTTCATATATTTGATACTCCCAGCTCACCCAAGCCCAACAGTTCTCTTCTCTTTGTGGAAAGGTCTGGTTCTGTGTTCCCATTATAGTCCCACTCAACTGGGAAGTTGAAATCCTCACTCTAAGGTGCTGCAGTCTTGTAGCTCAGGCTGGGAGCGTGCAACAATCCTCTCCAGGATTATCAGACACTGGCACTTGCAGCATTTGCTTTTGCACTAGCAGTCATATCTGCTACACATTCATGTCCGTAACAGAAGAACAAGCTTTCTTTTATCTTTCAAAGATTATCAAACGTTCTCTGAAAGCTTTCTGAAGCCCATCTCTTTGCGATGCTTCTGAGAGCAGTATTTACAACCTCGCTGTCAGAGGCACGCGTTCAACCTACAAGAAGCAGCCTAGTGAGCAGCTGGCTTTAAAGCTCTTCAAAAGCTTTGGTATTAGGGATGTTGTTGTAAGCTGATACTGGAGTGTAATAATTCCTTTTTAATAACCACTTTGAACTGATATATAATCAGTAGCTCTGAAAAGTCTTTGTGACTGGCTTCAGTGGCAGGGAAAAAAGCAGCCACAAATAGTAACTCTTCCTGACCGCACTTGTAATTTTCCTTTTTTATTTTGCAATGGAAGTATCAATCCACCTGTAACTAGCTTGAAGCAGATCATCTCAATTAAACGGATTAAGGGATGGTCTGTGAAAAAAAGGCTAGCTGGATGAACTTAAGAAGTCCATGCAGAACAATCTAAAATTTCATTAAAATATTTCTGCCCTCATGACTTCAAGATAATCCTCAAGAAATTGATCAGACTCGAAATCATTCAGTTTGCCCATGTTTGTGGTTAAATATTTTGAGATGGCCCCTCAAATGCCTCATCTGCTAGTTGGACATGGGGTGTTACTTCTAAAACTATTAATACCACTTAATATCACCATCAAAGGTGAACACATCAGAATACAAATAAAAACAGCAAAACAAACAAACCAGAGGACTTGGCATATTTCTGGGAGCTTGGTTTTGGTTATGGGTAACAGCAATATTTCTACTGTGTCAGTTTAGGGTCTCTAGCACTTTCATAAGACAATTCTGCAGAACTGACAGAATGATTTAATTATGTAGTTCATACAAGATTTATTTCTGCCTCTCACATTAATACCTATCATTGAAAATTTCATCAGTAGACACCAAGAAGTTAGGAGGTTAAGCACAATTCATTTTAAATGAATTGAGCATGTCTATCTTTTCAAGAGGTTCAGAGAATACGTACTATACTATTACAGTTTTGGCACTCTTTCTTTCCCTCAGCTCTGTAAAGAGTTGCAAAAGGAAACCCACCTGACTCCTAGCAAGCGTAGCACTGCCTGCTGGTGGCTGGTGTGTTGGTTTCTTTTTTCTCTCTTTTTTTTTTTTTATTCATATTGCTTTATTTTTTATTTTTTTTTTATTTTGCCTGTTACTCTTTGCTCCCCACTAACAGACCTGAGGAAATGAAGCCCTAGAAATTAGGAATGAGAAACAGGTAACTGTGCTGTATATCCTTATTTACCGGTTTCCAATTGCAAGAAAGGACATACACAGACAAACATCTATTCATTAACTTTAATCAAAAGAATTCTGGGCTGTTCCATTTAAGGCAGATTTAATCAAGCAAGACTGGCTCTGAAGTGAAATTACAGACTGCAAAACAATTAATTTAGAGTTTTGCCCTGCAACAGATCCCTGCTACTAAGTTAACAGACTGTAATAGGGCATTTAGAATAAGTAATTTTGACTAAAATTTATGTGCTTTCTCTTAAGATGTATAGTCAAATCCTTTGTGAAAAGGTGTCTGATATGATTCAAACCTCTAAGGAAATATAAGATCTTGATCAAATGACTTTGTAGGACACAAACAAATCACAAAGCAAAAGCAGTCTGTTTACAAACACATTTCATGCTCAAGATAGAAGACTTCTCTTCAGATTGATCTCCAATGTACAGAGAGAAGTGCACACTGTATTTTCCTACCACCGATGCACTGTGAAGATTTCAAAGCTTTTGGTTATTCAGCATTTGTCCTGGGAAGGAGAGAGGGACAGAGCTTAATATTTTACATGACCTTCCCACTTATTTTGATTTTAAAATCAGAGTTTGACGTTGGCTGGAGTCTTTTACTCAAAGTAGTTTCATCCCCATTATGTTCAAGCAACAACTCAACCCAAAAGGAGGATGTTTTACACGATGATTTTAAGAACAACCAATCTCTTCCCGCTCCACCCCCTAAATCAGTTGCACCGAACAGTGCCACAAAAATCTTCATGCTATTTTCAGTACTTCTGCTCTTGTGGCTGGAATTTAAGACTTGAAGTATTATTTTTACATACACACACACACACACACATATATATATGTATATTAAGTATATGTATACATCTCAAACTCTTCCTAGGATGCCCTGGTTCCTGTAAAGGGTGATTGTACAGATCTTTTTAGAATTAGGCAAAAGAAAAATTTCCCTGATTAAACCCAAAGTGAGTCAACTAAAATAAGTGCTTGGTTTTCTGCAACAGCACCAACTTCCTGCTTATTAGAATAAATTTAGTTAATTTTGAAGCTGAAAAGTAGAAAGTTTAGCTCCTACAGTAACTTTCAGTGTAAATGCTTAATTTTTTCCAGATCATACTGTAAGTTCCAGTTTAGTTTTGGTGACTTTCATTCATTCAGTATGACTAAAGTATTTTCTGGAATTGGCAACTGGTTACTGAAATGGGTTCTCTGGTAACTTCAGAAAATATTTTAATCAAGATGTTTGACTGAAATGATAGCTTAACTTGTCTTCTAGGTGGATAATGAACTTGAATTTTAATTTAGTCTTGCATGCATCCTTTGAAAAGAGAAGTATAAATTAAAAGGAGTTGCTGTTGTTCACTGACAATCTGTGGAAGCCAAAGCTTTACCACTCCACTCCAATTAAAAGAATTCAAGTCAAGATTTATGAAGATCTAATGCAAATACCTAATAAAGAAAAAAAAAAAAAAAAAAAAAAAGGAATGAGAGTAATTTCTTGGTCATCCACCAAAAGGAAACACTTATTGTAGCTCTACTAATGATTTCACAATATGGAATATTCCTCCAAAATATTTTTATCAGACTGACATTTGTCAGTTTGT
This sequence comes from Crypturellus undulatus, assembly GCA_013389825.1. Taxonomy (NCBI): domain Eukaryota; kingdom Metazoa; phylum Chordata; class Aves; order Tinamiformes; family Tinamidae; genus Crypturellus; species Crypturellus undulatus. Next base: position 500,141 of record VWPW01008666.1, on the reverse strand, counting down.
TATCTACTTTTAGTCATTAAAGTCAGCTAAGACTTCGGATTAGAATATACATTTCCATATTGCTAGAAGGGGAGCTTTGCTTTTTTAAAAAATACTGCATCAGCTCCTGACTAACCATGTGGAACGATCAAATAAGCTCTCATACTATTACTATAACAACATACAGCCTCTGAAACTTAAAAGAGAAGGCCAGGTTTTATGTTTATGGCCATTTCTTTTACATTTTTCTCTCATTAAGTCTCTTGATTCAGCAAATGAAGGTACAGGATCAGGCACTAGAGCCAACTGGAGAGAGAGATGCCACGAGTTTGTTACAAGCAACCCAAGCCACGTTTCTGCTAAGTTCCTAAAGCTGTACGTGATTCAACCCCCACATGAGAAATAAGCTATATTCAAAAGGCCAAGAAACCAACTCCCTCATAGAGGCCTCAAGCTCTGGGTATGGCCTACAGGACATCCCCAAAAAAGACAGCCACAAAGCACACAGTGAGAAGGCAAACCTGTAATTACCAGTCCAAGTTCAAGTTTTCCTTTGGTGACAAGTTTGCTATATCATTACAGGCTAGTAACATTTGCTTAGCTCCCTCATCTGCAATCCCCTTGACCCTTGAGGGATCTTTAGTTTCATAGTATTGAGTGCATAGTCAATATTATAATGTCCTGGAATGGTTTACTATCTGGTATATGGTGAAATGCATGTATATAAACCTGCAAAAAAAACCCCAAACAAAACAAAAAGGTAATAAATACCGTACAAGCATAACTAAAGCATCACTATACACAGAAATTCTAACATTTATAAATATTGCAATAAAATCTGTTAATAAAACTAGTGAAGAATCAGGAAGACAAAGGGGTTAAATTTCTTAATTCCTAACTGGAATAAAATCATGCAAACTGAGTACTGAAATGCAATGCAATTATACCTTCACCAAGAGAAAACACTCAATTCCCCTCTAGGAGGAGCATGAAACAAAAAGCAGATCATATTCTGTGCAAGGAAGACAGCTCCACATCAAAAGTCAGTGGGAGGGTCTGTTTTGTTTGTAGATCACAGAAAAGGTAAAGTACACAGAAAAAACTCAAAAACACAAACAGAAGAAGATTACAGTTGTAAGCAATCTACTTTTATACTTATTTCTTTAAAGCTCTACTTAATGCTACTCTAGCTCTACAGAGAGTGAATTTCTTTATGGCTTGCACAACCAGACAACACTCATGTGGCTACAATACAGCTGCACAGTGGACGTGTTAGTTTCTCTCTCCCACCTCTCCTTCTTTTCCAAATGCATTAGGATCAAAATATAGAGTCCTAAAGATAGAAGCCAAAAAGAAAACCCTAAAAATTGCACTATCTCTAATAAAACTTTTTTTCTAAACTAATGCAAAGAAGAAAAAAATACTCCACTCAGAAAGTGAGGTTAAAAAATAAAGCTCAAAGATGCCTACATATCATTTTTCTTCTATCATGAGATACGTGGATATAATAACTATGATAAAATAGTAAATCCGCAGATGACATTGCATTTAAAGTAGCAAGTTTTTTAAACCTTGTCTTGCATGGAGACCATCTGTCTACAGCGAACACTTACCTCATTCCCAAGCTTTACCCCTTAAATAAATGTACCACCTCTGAACGTCTCTAAAGAGACACTTTTCGTCTAGATCAGGATTTTTAAGTCATGTTTCATGACTTTGCAATCTACTGCTGCCATCTCCTGTGTTAAATGAAGCAGCAAGTACCCTCATACTTACAAGCAGGCTATTTAACTTTGACCATATGGGAATGGTTTCTCTTGGTCAAGCTCAGACAATTCTAACTAAACACACTTCATTTTATTTATTTATTTATTTTTAAGTTACCATTACCTCTAAGTGACTCCGTCGTTCTGCGATCACTCGTTCATCCTTGTTTCCAAAGAGTTTCTTTGGAGGGAATTCTAGAGTAGCAAGCTAAAAGGCATAAAAGAATGAATCAGCACCATAAATGACAAGTTAAAATGAGAAAATTATTTTTCAGCTATGAAGTGACTGAGAAGAAAATGCCAAATATTCATGAGCTACAGTATATGCTATTAGCAAAGATCACATTATACATTTCTTCTGCCATTATTACAATCTGGTCTGTAGTACTGCTAAGATAACAACACATTTTGTCATAATGGAGCAGCAGAAAGCAAATTTAGGAATTAGATTGTTGCCATTTACCCACATAAAAATTATGAAGTTGTAAACTGAACTTAATGTTATAACACCTGCTAAGAAATAGGAAAGGATCTCTCCAAGAATTCTGAATATTTTAACAGCTCAGCCTCAGCCTTTCAAAAATTTTGGCCTCCAACTGTTTCGTCACTTAATTTGCTTGTTCTTTTCTTATGCTCTCTCATCAATATCACACGGTTGGATCCAAGAACTGCCACTGAAATAACGATCTGCAAGACAATAATGCTGGACTCCAGGTGACACCTTCACAGAACTTGAGGGGTTTTCACCCCTAGACTAATCCAGCCTTCTGCACAATATGCAGAGACTAGAAGGATATGGCAGCTTAGATCAAAAGATTTATGTGAGCTGTAAAGCAACTGCAGCTCGACAACATTTTAATTTGCGCGCACCTGATTTCTAAAAAGAATCCACGTGAGCTGGTAAATTTTGTTTATCACATTGAAACTGAAAACACAGCACAAGCAGAATTTCTAAAAATGACTATTTAGACCTGCCCTTTTAAGAGTTCATCCACAGAGTTGTTCAGAATTGTCTTTTTATTTCTTTTTCATCCTGTTGGAACGGCATCAGGCAACAACAGTAAGGGACAAAGTGAGGGTTTTGTGCAACTTTGTGCATCAGCACGCAAAATGTTTGAACAAATTCCAGCCAGCTCTATCTGGGAAAGGACACCAAAGACTCAAGGGGCTGTAACATGCACCAACAGTGGGACAACCTGGCCTGCTAAACCATTGCTGCTGGGAATGATGCACAAGGCAAGTCCTCTCCACGTAGCTTATGTTTGCACTTAAAGGCAGCTCAAAAAATCACTGCATTCTAGCTCTCACATTGTATGAGACACAAATATCTAACCTCCTATCTCTATTGCTGGAGCTATTTTGTAGGCAGAACCTCCGTGTAAAAATTTTTCTTGCATGTACTGCTTGGGCTATTGAAGATACTAAGATCATAAACCACAAGCATCATTTTTCTAGCACATCAGTATGCACAGAATCAGAAAGAATTTATGACTAGTTACAATAAACAGAAGTAAACTGAGTTAAATGAGGAGCTATTAACATTGAACATAGGCATGCTTAAAGTTCAGAGAAATTCTGGAGTAAAAGTACTTTATCCTTATTCTTTGGTTCATCTCTGATTTGGGTAATATTGAAGACATATCTATACTTCTTCAAAAGAGTGATATAAAATGATGCGAGACATCGGAGGAGGTAGAAGAGATCCCTGTTCTGCATCAGTCTCACCAGCACGTGCCAACTATATTCCTCAAATTTCTCCAAATATTCTTCTCTGCTTGCTTCTTATGTTCACAGGACAAGCAGTACATAGCAAAACAGAAGCCTATAATCAGTCCTTCACAGCTATTTTCACTCCATTACTTGCTCCTTCCTTCTCAAATGATGCAGCAATATAGACACTAATACTTTTAAGGACTTCAGAATCCCACCCCTGCAGAAATTGTAGGTTATTAAATAGCACTGAATCACATAACTGCTATAAAAAAGCAAGGAAAAAAAAACTATGACCACAATAACCTCCCACCTGTGGGGAAATTACTAGTAAATAAATATGAAAATAATTTCCCCACAGGTGGGAGGTTATTGTGGTCATAGTTTTTTTTCCTTGCTTTTTTATAAAAAGCAATAAAATACTTTATAAAAGTATTTACTAGTAAATAAATATGAAAATAAATACTTTTATTACAGATTTTTAAAAGTGTCTGCTATTAAAAGCCAGATTGCACATGTAAAAAAATCCTATGGTTTATACTGTAGAGTCAAACCACGGTATTACAGCTAAAACCCAGTATGATTTCTTTATCTAAATTCAGCTTATTTTTTACAGGATTATTGGGATAGATTCTAAAATTTGGAATGGCACAACAGTCTTTCGTTGCTTTCTAAATGTCCTGAATATGTCTGAAGAAGGTAGCATTTTCTTCTTTTTTTTTTCCCCTTCTCCCCTAGAGCCAGTAAATCTTACTAAATTCATCCTACCTGAAAGAGTCAGACACCTAGTTTTATCATTTCTTAACTTCTCAAATCACTGGCATCTCTGAAGCCAAGTGAAGAAAAATCCATTATAGCAGGCAGGAATTTAATGCATACGAGAGAGCTCTCAGCCAGCAGCTTGGTTCCACAACAACTGAAGTCGCGTTTCATACTTAAATGGAAACCATGATTTCATTGCTGGTCAGGAGCTGGATCTGAGCACTTTGAAAATGGAGAAACATATTTAACAAAAACTTACATACTCCAAACTACATTTGGTAGATATATGCACACTTCTTATACGTGCACGTGTACAGAATATCCCAGTACATACAAACATGTATATAGAAGGATTTTGCATCCTGTGGAGCAAACATTACACAGCTCTCACCAGCCCTGCAATCCCTCTCTTGACTGTAGGGTCCAGACACGGTAGGTGCTCAGCAAGACCTGCCCACACAACCCCTCTGCTGCGGCCTGCTCCTTGCTACGACATTTCTCAAGGGTCCTCTGCTAGCTAAATGAGTGGCAGATTTCCATCACACACAGTGAAAATGGAGATCATGCCTCCTATAACAGAAAAACCTATACGACAGAAACCTTCAGTCTTAGGATGCACTGGGGAGGGAAGTTCAAGAAACAGAGTGCATCAGCAGCATCACTTCAGCAACTCTCGGAAGACCTAGCTTATTCCAGTATGGACTATTCCCCAAACATTCAACAAGATGCAGAAGCAATCATGGAAAATCTTAATTTGCATTGCACGTCATTAGAGCAGCCATACCCATACTGCAGAGTCCAATCCCCACCAAAATGGAGACATTCAAAACTCTGCAGGCTCCAATTCCAGGCTGTCTGACCACTTACGCAGACGTCACAGCACGAGCTGGCATCCAGCTTGCAGTCTGAAAATCATCTTTGCAACACGAGAGCTAGTACCATTTATACAGAAGAAAGAATTATGCAGTCCTCTGTATAACTGTGATTTCAGTGTTACATGAACCTGTTCCACTGTAATATATTTATATAAAAAATTACAATACTAACACATTTACCAGAGATAGTCTACTTACATATATGCTATCAATCTCTGCCTCTCTGACTTGGAAAATTACTCTTTTATTCTGGGAGAAACAAACATGTAGCACAGGATCTGACTGAACACAAGCAGATTTTACAGAGATGTCTGCCTCGGCTTCAACTCTGTGAAAAAGCTGCACCCTATCTAGATTCAAGAAAATAGATTATTCTTTTAGAATTCAGCACTCGGGTACCCTCTGGCCCAAGTGAATTCTGAAGGGTCACACCTTGCCTGCTCCCCCACCAGTCAGGGCTTGCAGGAACACCAAGGGATGAACACTGGTGGGATGAAGGAGATAGCAGGAGGAGTTTTCTCCTTTTCTGAAATTCCTCCAGCCTCCTCTCCTCTCCCAGGCTCCCCTGCTACAGGGGCAGTGCAGGTTTCTGGCAGTCGGTCCTTCTTGCTTTGTCTGTTTTGTCATTTTCTGGGGCTGCTGATGGAGAAGTGTTTTCTGTCAGGGGAAATTGCTTCCCCTGCTTGTGCTGCCTTGCTTGGCAGGAGCAGCAAGTTACAATGCTTTCCTGAGAGGCTTCTGTATGGCGTGCAAGATTCCAAATGTTTATTTTGACTGCTACGATGCCTAATTGCATCCTTCCTCCAACCCAAATTGCATTATTTACATGCCAGTGTGCACATGCATTCATACATGCAGCATGGGCAAAACTGGGACTACTCTTATCCTCTGAGTTCACAGCAGATAATTTTAAAACAGCACCATGAGACAGCTCAAGAACCCACATCAGGGCTCCTGATGACTTTTAGGCATTCAACTTTTTAACTGTTAATGATGTTTATCCTACTTAGCACTTGTTGCTAGGTGGTGGTAGTCTTAGTGAAAGGCAAAGGCATTTGCAATTTATTTATAACAACTTTATAATAAATGAAGGATATATTTTTATTTCTGGTCTTGTCTAGCTTGCAGGCATATGTTTGCCTGTGTGTCAGCAATCTTATCTGTAATTAGTGATACTTACCCACCCACCCACAGTATTTGACAGAGTAATATGGTCATGTTTAGATAGTAAAAGGTCCTTATAGGGGAGGTGCTTTATACCTGGCAAATATTATCCTAGCAGGCTCAAAACAGCTTAAAGGATCCCTATACTTGTTCCACATTTCACTGCAGTCTCGTTCTAAGTGGGATATCAACAGGTATTTAATGTTGATAAATATATACATATGTACCTATATACACACACAAACACATACATAAATGGTGCTAAACCACATACTAGAGTCATGTAGGCTCATCACTTCTAAATATAAAATAGTTCAGAGTGCTATGTTGCCTAAACACACAAAAAAGTGCTATTTTCCTATATCAAGCAAAAATCTCCAGGATTTGAAACATCTCATTATGTCCAGTGGCTAAAATCCCACTAGGTTTTAGTGTCTATGACAAGGTAAAAATTTTATCAAGAATAAAAACAGGTCAGACATTGATGAAAGCTAAGACTTCTTTAGTATTTTATCCTGATTCTCTTTGTACTTAAATGTTTGATATATTTAAATGGGAGGAAAAGGGGAGAAAAGAAAATTAGGAAATTATGAACTATTAAGAAGTCAGTTGTCTAACTCTGATGTTTGCTTCACAACTCAGAATTTTCTCATTTTTCAAAGGGCCTGTCTGACTTCTGATCCTTTGTATCAGATTCCAGAGAAAAATCAGAAGATTGTGGCATGGTTTTGCTGCCAGTGTGGTTGCACCTGACCTGATTTTGCAGTGAGAAAGAAGAAAACTATCTAACTTTTAGGGTTTTTTTTTTTTTTTTTTTTTAAAGTTTACTGAAAGTAACATCTTGAAAAGTGCATCTTGAAAAATTGAGGCTTAAGACTTCCAGACTCTAAGGACACAGAGAAAAAAAAAAGAAAACTGTGTTATTTATTTTTTTAACTAGGAAATTGTAGTAAATATTTAGGGATTTAATAATTTTTTTTAAATCTAGTATTTTTATTCATATTTTGTCTGAAAATGAACAAGCTATTCCCTATTCTCCCCCCATAAGAGAGACCTAGGCAAAGGGACAAGGTTAACTCTTTATGAACAGATAGAAGCCAACTTCAAAAATCTGGGAGGGGGAGTGGGGAAACCAAACTGATCCAAGACAAATCACTTTAAAATTTACTATCCATTTAAAAAAAAAAGACAACCAAAAACAAGCAAACAAAAAAACTAAAAAACATTTAAGTCATATTTTCAGGCAAAATAAATTCAAATAATGATTTCCAAAATATCAGCAAATAAAACTCTAAATTTATTTTACTTAAAATAAAGAAATGAATAAAGTACTCCTAGCACTTCTATGCTGGACACTTACAGAGTTTCACATATGCATGTGTTGTAGGTATGTAACATCCTCAGAGGACTGACAGATTAAAAAACATTTTCCAGTGTCAACTAATTGACGAAAGGGAACATCCAAGGAATATACATGGGTATTCAGTTTGTCCCTGTTCTGTTTTTTCTAATATTCTCTTAACTTCTTTTTTCCATCCCTTCCAACATGTTCTCCACCACACATCAGCTTCGCCCTATTTTATTGCTATGGTTTAATACCTTGTGATTCATCTAATTCTTCTTTATTATTCTACTGTCCCTTTATCATATCACAGTTCTTGTTTACTATCTGACAGCTATTCTCACGGGCAGGATATCTGTGGAACTGTGGATCCAGGAAAGCTCCGAGATGGACCTACCAGACCTCCCAATGTAATCAACTCCTCACGGGAGCCTGGACTGCTTTCAATGTAAAGACCTGAATTTTTAGGACAAACATACAAGAATAATAAAGATTATAAGGCAAGGATAACTGAGTGACCAGGGAGCAGAAATAAAAAAAGACTGCATGCAACTTTCTGACCCACAGTGACAGCCCCTACAGGCAAGTCCCTGCAGAAGGGTTTTTATTTTTTTTCCTCCCTAAGTAAGTTTATGCCAAATTGTGCTTTCCTGAGTTCTTACAACACAGCTTCCCCTCAAAGTGGAAGCTGTTCTTTACTTACGTGCATATGGGATACTCTCTTCTTTCTGTTTTCCACCTTTTTTTGCTCTCTACCAGAGACTGATCTGTCCTGCTGGTGGCATCAAGCCATGGTTGGCATATCGCTTCCATCACTTCCATCTTCTCCAGATGCACAAGTCCCCACAGCTCTGGCGCCTCTAATTTTGGGCACCTTTCTCAACAATTTCCTCTCTCTCTAAGCTTTTAAGATCTTCTTAACACACAGTTTCCTTTCTCCAAGATAGGCAAAACTGTTTCCCTAAAGAATATAACAACTTCTACTGCCACTGTAGAAAGATAAGAACTTCAAACTCTGAAAAATTTCTCCTCCCTATCAATCTCCTCAAAACCTTTTATCATATGCAAAACTGCCAAGTGGGATTGGCATCAGAAGCTGCTTCTTCAGCTTTTGCTAACTATAACTCACTGTCATCATGCTCATCTATCGAATGATGATCTGGAATTAGAAAAAATATCCAAGAACTTCCATATCCAAACTTCTGCTTTAAACGTGCAAGTTGACTTAGATTCAATGGGCGTTTTTGGAAGTATGGTGAGACGGGAGGGCCACTGGTTATTGTACTGTATGTATTTAGTCTGCCTCCTTCCATTGAGTAAATCAACTTGGTGCAACCAAAGAAGCTACCTGGCACTCCAGGCATATATTTCTTTTCCTAAAAGCAATTTTTACACTAGTCAGAATAGTAATGTACCAAGATACAGTCACAAATGATGAAGAATATTTGACAAATTATTTAATTGTTTTGCTCATTATAAGTAAAACAATAGTGTTTAAATACAGAAGATTATAAAAAAAAGTGATTGATACAGTATATGAAAATTCATGCAAACGTTTCACGGTTCTATAAAATTATGAAATTTTCTCAGGGATTTTAATATCTCAGCATCTTTAGATCTCAGATATCGGAACATTTTTATGAATTTAAACATGGATTTAAACATGGATATTTCAGAATTATCAACCCAGGCCAATTTTTGTTCCTCCTATCGAACAGCAAAAAAGAATCCAATAGATTCTCCACACAGGCTGTAGAAAAGCATAGTAAGATAAGGCAGAAAAGGCAAATGCCAGTGCAAAGGATATCATTATCTCTGACATAAGTCAGTAAAAAACAAATAAACAAATAAAAAAATAAACTTACTTCTTATATTTGAAAAGTATCCTTTAGGTTACAAAGTCAAAAATGAGAACATATAATGTCCTTACAACCTTGATTATATACCCGTTTGTCTATGCCTTGCCCCAGGACAGAAATCTTTTGGGGCAAGAACACGACTGCTGCGTAGCAGACAGTATTCTCAATCCAAGGATACAGGCTGAAAGCCAGATTGCAGGAACAAGTTTAAAACATTCTCTCTACCCTGTCAGCCCGTGATTTGCAGGCTATACACTAAATGCGCACTTTAGTGCAGCTTCTGGTCACGATGTTTGTTTACTTTTTTAAAGAAATGTCTACAATTGATCACATCTACGAAGCTCAACACATTAGTCAACCTTCAGGACCCTGTGGCATAAAACCTCTTAAAAAAAGCTAAAAAAAAAAAAAGCTAAAAAAAAAAAAAAAAAAGAATGGGGGACTTTTAAGGTGTTCCATATGAGGTTTACTTTCCTTTCACGAATGATCTGGGATATTATTCATTATCTTCTCATCCAGCAAGGTTAAAAAAGATTCCCTGCTACAGTAAAACCCAGGACAGAGGACACAGCAGTTACTACTCCCACGGTGGCTGTGTACAAGCCTTGCCCTGTCCCACCTCCCATTCTTGCTGAAGGTTATCAGCCCACTTGCGGGCCACCCCACAAAGACACCAGCCTCTGACTTCTGCAACAGGAATGGGTTTGGACAAGAGAATTCCCTGGAGCAGCTTTAACAGATGTGCTAGAAACGATCTGCTTGTTGCACAGAAGCTTATCTCAGTGATGGCTGGCAGCACTTATGAAGCATCCCCATCCCATGTGACCAACCACTGCTGTAAATTTTGATATCCTTGCCTTTGGGACATGCTAATAATGAAAAATTATCAAAGAGTAGCAATAACTTCTACTGCAGTTTCTTTCTGACAGGTATCTTTCTGAGTACTCAAAATTAATGGCAGATCTCAGGGTCTTAAAGAATAGCTGCCACTGATATATATTCCTGCAAACAAATTGTACACTTTTAAGTTTGATTTGTTATGGAAAAAGCAGCCACTCTTCCAACAAACTGGACTGATTACAAAAAAAAAAAGTTATCTAGTCTTCTGCATGGCGTAAAATGGGAGAAACAACAGTCCAGGTACACAAAACGGAAGCTTGAAAGGAACTACAGATACTCCTCTCCAACAATAATAGAATTTTATAGTCATGAAGCCCAAATAATTATTTATGTCTAGTCTTATAGATATTGCAGAACTATCTAGTTGAACACAGGATTAAAAATGAGCTATAAGCTCCACACAAATTTGAGATTTCCCCTCACTATCAATGAAAGCTAACCTTGTCTAAAGATAATAAACATAACAGATGTGTTTTGGAGAGGTTGTCTGGCATAAGATTTCAAAGCTGCAGCACAGAAAGAGCAACTACAGAGACCATAAAGATCAGTGTTTCCATGGTTTTCATGTGCATTACCCTATTTAGTTCTACCCTTGAGAATCCCAAGACAAGCAGGTATGTGAGAAGGGATACTTGTTTTACAATGTGTGAGAGCATATATTTGTATAAAGTTTTGACCAAGCACTTGAAGAGAAAGGGGGCTGGAGCACAGACGTTATGAGAAGCAGCTGAGGGAGCTGCAGTTAATTAGTTTGGAGAAGTGGAGCCTCAGGGGAGGCCTTATTGCTTTCTACAACTACCTGAAGGAGGTTGTAATGAGGCAGGGGTCAATCTCTTCTCCAGGATAACTACAGATAGAACAAGAAAAAATGGCCTCAAGTTCCAGGGAAGCCTCAGGTTAGATATTAAGAAAAATTTCTACATGGAAAGAATAGTCAAACATTGGAACAGGCTGCCCAGGGACATGGCTGAGTCCCTGGCAGCGTTCAAGAAATGTGTAGATGAGGTGCTTAGGGACACGGTTTAGCAGGCACGATTTTGAGGGGCATATGGTTGTACTAGATCTTGAAGATCTTTTCCAACCATAACAATTCTATTTGTTTTATTATTTCATGTAGATGAGTCCGGGTGTTTCCAGCTTTTTGACTGGACTTCCTAGTCCACTCAAAGATTCCCAATCTTTGTTGTTGGTTACCTCGTCTCCATTTCAGTCTCCTTGATGGACCTCAGACCCCTGCCATTGGCAGTCCTGACCTTTCTGTCCTGATCTGCAGAATTCCTGGTTGGATCCTAGTCCAGACTTGTTAACTCGCTTTACTAGATGATCACCAACTGGTAACAGAATCTGCTACTATCACCAACCAAAATCTTGGACTGCACCCGGGTAAGTGAGGTCACTGCTGTTGCCCATGCTCTAGTCCCTCACTTGTCTCGTAGCGGAGTTAGCCCTACTCTTGTTCCCTGAAAGACGTGCAGGATCCTCCAGGGGTAAGTTCAGGGTAGGAGACGGACTTAAATTCTTTGAAATGACCCATGCAGATACTGATCTTTCTACAATGAACACACACAGGGCCTAGGGAGGTGAAGCACTATGCTTAAATTCAACCTTTTGGTCTTACAACCAAGAATGACATGAACAACATTTATCAAGTATTGAGTCTGCAAAAGCAGCCAAATAAACTGTAGGTTCACATTGAAATATATAACATCTATAAAAGATAGGAGCAGAAAACTGTACTTCAAGAACTTTTTGCTCTTGCAGTGACATTACTTCAGACTTACCTGAATGCAGCCTCAAGTGGTTTACTGCCATCTATATCTCAATCTCATTGAGATTGTAAATCATTCAGCAAGGATGTAATCCATGAGGTAGCAAAAGACATGATGCTGCAATCCAAGAATGCAGTCCCTGAGATAGCAGAAGACAGAATGTTGCCATAACTAACTGCTGAAGTAGTAATAGAGAGCTCAAGGTTATGTGAACTGGTTGAAACAAAGAAGTTTGAAGGGCGCATGCTCGCTAACAGAAAGGTGAAAAGTTCACCGAGGAAGAGGAGGAGCCTTCAACCAAAAAGACCACCAGAGGGCTTGGAAGACCCCCTAGCAACAAGGAAGGACATGTGCAGAAAAGGAGGAACTTTTGAGAAAAGGAGATAAGGAAAGAATAAAAAGGCGTTTTCGCGGGGTATAAGGTGCGTGCCATTGGTGGAGCAGAGACTCCCCGGCTGCCCAGCGCTGCTTGCTTGCTATTTACAATAAAGCATACTGGCAAATCCAAATCAATTGGCTCAGAGGATTTGTCCGTTTATAACAATTACCAGAAGAAGTTCAAAATAGAGAGCTAAATACTCTTATTATGCTGCAAAATTTACAATCTGCATCTCCCTATTCATTCTCCAAACAGCTCCAAATGTATGAAGTGAGTACAATCCTATAATATGCTGCTCTACACTCCAATGTCAAAGTTGAGGATAATCCCTCATATTACGCCACAAATGAAATTTATTATGATGATGTCACATCTCTGTCACAAGTGAGAAGAAAACGTACCAGGGAATACACCTGTAACCAGAGTTTCTACTACTGGCTACACGTTGGGTTCATAATGAATCTGAATATTGTCACAAGAGCTAGAGTTACAGTTTTTGGTCATAATATTCTTAATCAGCTGAAAGGATTCAATTTGAAAAGCCTACTTAATTCAGCAGCCTGAGGAATATGAGACCAAGTTCTTCACAAACCATTACATGATTGTTCAAAAGACTGTTCATAACGACAGACGGTAATGGAGCTAAAGTCTTATAGCCTTCAAAAGGAAGACAATATATAACAACAACAAAAAAGCAACACACGCTAGTCCAGTCCACTCCTTTGGCTTTTACTAAGCAGGAAGGATACACAGATATAGGACTGTAGCCGAAAATACTCTCAGTGCCTACTGATGTGCAGAGGCAAATAAGAAATGGTTGAATCTGAGCAAGCAACTCATATTCTAGTAAAATTATCTCAGGATTTTAATTCTGTGAGTCATTCCTTTCTCACATTATGCATATTAAACTACTGGACTGATAAAAAATATGAGCATTTTGGTATCGGGAAAAATCACTAGATAATTTAGCAGAGCATTGGAAATCAGATTATCAAATAACTGAAGCAATTAGGCTGTCAAATGCTTCATGAATGAGATGAAGGATTCACCCTCCCAAAATGCTTCGTTCTTCAATTTCTACTTTACTCTTATATAAAAGACTTTTTCGTAGTACAATCAGTGAAACCTGGCATTAGACTTCTACCTGCAGGTTAATCTTATCTCTTGCTTAATTTATCAGAAGAAGGTCTATAAAGCCAATAGTATTTTCCTACAAAACTGTGTGAAAGCTCACAGGTTTCATTGGCTTCCCTAGGGCAGACAAAAGTAGGTCTCATCATCAGCCACAGCACAGGAGGGAAGGGGGTGGAAGAAGGGAAGGAGGAGAAGAGAGAAACTGTGTTACTGCAGGATTGCCTGTACCAACCCAGGGAAGGTTGCTGCACAAATCTACGATACAGAACAGCAATATTCACAGCTTAACGCCAAAACAGGGCTTCCACAGAACTCCTCCATACTCGGATTCCGTTCTGTGCCAATAAATTCAGATGCTAAACACATTTTCCCAATAAAAATTGATTGGAAATTGTATATTACGCTGGAAGCAAATATGTCAACGTTTTCACTACATCTCATTTTATCATATTCTGGTTGCTGACTATGAATCCACAGAGGCTGCACGTACTAAATACACTTCCCCACCAACGAACTTGCCCTGAACTGCACAAAGTGGTTAGCAGTAGTCATTTTTGCATTTTGTTTATGGGTACAAATTCTCCTGTTCACGCACATCCCTAGGTTAATGTACTAAGCAAAGCCCTAAAAGTTCTTTTAAGGACATCACCAACAGGAAATCTCAGGCTGCAGAAAAAGGCCACATGCAGCATTTGGTGATCTACCTATTAAATTACTTCTGTAACTCTGTAATTTTGTACTTCACAAAATATGATGTGGAAGTAATAGGTATATAGAAATACAGTCTTTTAGATTTCTTTGAATTGGGAATGTGAGTTGGAAAGGGGTGTGTGACAAAATAATAACATATTTCTGTGCTTCCTGGTTGTTACAGGTGACAAGACTATAAATGTAAAAACGTAAAATAATCTAAACCATAACTATTGCAATTTGCACTGAATAAAGGTGACGCCTATAATCATAAGCTTTTATAAGAGCATTATAAAGTTTACAGACAGATAATCCTAAAAATTATTGGTTTATTTATTGTTCGACATTTATGGAAAGACATATTGTTAAGGCTAACAAAAGCTCCCAACTAGAAAGCACTTCCCATTATTTTTGATCTGTATTTCAAAAACTGTTTTCTGCATGCTTTTCTATACTTTTGTAACTATACCAGGGGTATTATTTTAATACACATTATTACATTTGCTATTTACGAGCACAATAGGTAATGTTGTAAACAACTGCCATTCTAATCTATGCTCAAATATGCACTTTGCTATTAGTAAAAAACAGCCTTTAGACTGTTTATAGTCCTTGGCGTTTGTTCAAAGGCTAAGACGTTAAAACTATTAAGTTTTTAATATAGTTTATGAAAGAAAAAAAATCAAAGTTTGTTAATTAATATCAAGAAACATCTTTCCAGTTTAATTAAAATATGTTAATAAGTTTGTTTCTTCACTAGATCAAATATTCAAAACAGAAATAAATCTTAAAATACTGTTGTATATTAGACTCACTAAGTGGCACTGCGTTGGCAGAGGATGAAAGAACCTGAATTAAGAATCCATTTAGAGGTAAATCTAGACTTTCTAAAATAATGAGATAACATCTGTAGTAAGGTTTGTAACATTGTCTTCATTATTACATACCACATATTGCTCTAATACATGTAATCCTTTATTATCCCATATTCCTGCCTATTCTTGGCAGGAATATGGGAATAGCATATTGGAATAGAGGCAGATCATATGATAACTTCGACTTGAAATTTTAAATTTACATAGACCTTGCTGCTGCTTCAGCAATATAATGGATAATATACGTCATGATATCCATAATAATGGATATTATACATCATGATATCATATATCAGGAAAAAAAAAAAGAGAGGAAGCTATAAGCATTTGCTATAAAGCAAATGAGAGGAAATTATAAACAACCTTTTTTGTGTGTTAGGTAGTCGGGAAAGATACAAATATATATTGATATACATATCTACATACATCATACACAACTACATCAATGATTACATTCTAGTGAACGAGCCAGAAGTCCACAGCTTGAGCACCCTTACAAAAGTCCTGGATCCACATTGTCTTCATATGCCATTATATTTATGAATGAATCTTTCAATGCAATACACATATAATAACTTCTCCTTGGTGAGCTTAGCAAGGATTTAATGACATTTTAAGATCAGAATCGCTATTAGGAATAAAATCGCCTCAAGAGCATCTGACAGTGTTTCCTTCAATATCATTTAGAGGCTGCTATGCTCCAGGGAAGAGTCTGGGGAAGACTGACAAGGAGCTCTGTAAACCAAGCAGCGAGTGCCACAAAACCAGCCCAGATCATGCCCACGAGCCTGAGTGCAAGTGAGAACTAAGGACTCCCATATACGTGACAGACGTCGTAGAGTTTCGATTCAGGTACGGAAAAATAACTAGAGAACTGTTCCTCTGCTACCCCTGGAAAGTGGAGAGCAGATAGAAGACTTTCATAAGAGGAGGGCACTGACCATAATGACACTACATTGCTCGACTTGCTGAACTAATGGAGAAAGTCTGCCTTTAGAGGCAAGGACCAAAAGGAAACTTTCCAAAGGGAAAGTTTGCTGCAGAAATAGATCATGGTTTTGCAGCAGTATATGATAAGAAGAGATGAATAAGGCTCAAAAGGAGACCTTGCACTGAAAGCTCTCACTTCTCAATTAGAAAGCCTATTTGTTCCTGTTTCTGACTACTGACAAACAACAAAAGGATACTCATTAGAGAGTCTACTGCAACTAAAAACCAAGCACCATCTTAATTAAAATTCCCCAAATAACAAACCAGCAGCGTAAGAAAGCTAAAGCTGTGCAAGTGACAGTCATGGAGACCTTATAAAATAGGTCTGTCAAAATGCAAATACTTAACTGCTTCTGGCACCCTGTTGCAGCTTCAGTCTTGCAAAATTTGCATGTGACACAATTCAATTAGATACTCAGTTATCAACATCTATTATTCACATAAAATGAGATGTACAACTATATAAAATATATGGCATTTTCCAAGAGTTTCTGCCTCTGCTAAGCTCTTTAATTCCTCTTTTTTAATTCCCCCATCTATTTTTTTTTAAAAGAAACCTTCCCCAAAATCAGTTTTCCAGTACACTCCTTTGGGAATTCAGTGGCAGCAACACAAAATGCAAGATCAACAAATTATTAAAATACTGATGTCGTAACTCAGAGCTGAGCAACTAATGAGCTGCGAAGTTCACTTTTAAAAGCAAGACACTCATACATTAAACAAGTACACAGTATTTTCTCTGTTCATTATAAATATTAATTTAGAGTTGGAAGGTGAGCTATGCAAAATAAAAATCAACTTTGAAGGATTTTGATACCATTACTCTTAAGGAACAAATTTATTTGGAATAATATATAGTAATAAAGGAAGCAATATATATATAAAATATATATTCTAGCGTCATACTATGTCCCAAATTAGGACAGTGACAGATCAGCAGAAGCAGATAGGTGATTTTCGATTTGTTAAACACACCAAACCTCCTCCCACTTTGCAAAACTAATCCAAAATTAGAATTAAGGTCATTTTATGTAAAGGAAAAAATATGGGAAGCCATAGATCATTCACATATGTAACACAGATAATGAATTTCCTTCAAAGGAAACAAATACTACACCTTTACTTCAGCACATCAAATTACGTACTTCATCGATCATGCTGTGCTCTTCCCCTCTGCTGAACAAGGCCACACTTGTTGGTGGAAATGCTGACGAGCAGAATCCAGCTGCACATCAGCTAGGATTCCTCTGCCACAAACGTGGCGTTACCTGCAGTGCCATAAGCCTCAGAGGAGGAGTGAGCCCAGCACCCTGCGCTGTACAAAATATGGATGTTAACACTGGTGCTGAGAGCAGCAAAGATTCCCAAACGGGTACCTGAGTCACAGGATGAAAACTACCAAAAAAAGAGTAGATGATCCCATGATCAACCGCTCATCTCACTTGTGAGCTTCAGTGTGCTTTGCGTATAGCAAAGACAGGTACATTTGAACCTGCTTCACAGTTTATCTAAGGTTATTGTAAAGTGGGACGCAAGATAATGCCTAGAAGAAGAAAAAATGATAAAGCTAGATATTAACTGTTTTTGTAAATAAAATGATGAAATGTTTCTTTCAAGTATATTACAAGTGAAAACCAATAATGCACTTTAAGGAGGATCGGAGTTCAGGAAACAGTATACTGCTCAATATACTTGTAAGACTTGGTATTTGCCCCAGTGTGTTCATAAGCAGTTAAGGAAAGAAAAAAATACCTTAATGTATACGATGTGGTTCCTATATGAAAATTAGAAATTTAGAAATCACTTTCCATGTAGTTAAACCACCAATGCCATCTATATGTCACTACATGTCAGTCTCCATGAGTTCACAGAAAGAAAATTACACAGAAAGAAAATTCTTAAAGAAAAGAAATTCCTTATTCAAAGTCCTTCCTTGTTCTTTTATTTTCTTAGCTTAAGAAACTATGTCAGTGAAGACCAAGAAAGCCTTTGTACACCAATTCATTTTCTCTCTCTCAAACCTGATAATAATTTTTAATATATTGCCCATGAATATACGGCCTAGGTTTCCTCTGATAACTCTCAAAGCAGGATCACTTCAAATCCTGTTTTATTTCAAAGAGCGTGAGGAGAAGGAAGTAAAATATTAATAATTAAAAATCAGCCGTGGAAACCAAGATCTATAACTTTAGAAACTTCCTGACGACACAGAACTGGCGGAGTGGGTGATATACCAACACGTGGAGTGCCCTTGACAGTCTAGGGAAACATGTTCAACCAAGGGAAAAGCAAAGTCCTGCCCTGGGGAGGGAAAACTGGCAGGGCTGAGGGCCGAACAGCCACAGAGCAGCCCAGAGAAGGGCCTCAGGGGTCTGCGGGACAGGGAGACCCTGGCCCTTTGTGGTCAGTGTTATCCTGGGTTGCATTAGGAAGAGCATTGCTGGCAGCTCAAGGGTTCCTGCTCCTGATTCAGCACCAGGGAGGTCACAGCTGGAGTGCCCAGTCACAGGGCTCCACAGTGCGAAGTGGAGCGAGGCCAGTGAAGATAGTTAAGGGACTGGAAGATCCCCATATGAGGGGAAGATATGAAATCTGGCACTGCTCAGTCTGGAAAAGTGTTGGAGGGGTCTTATCAGTGTGTACAAATACCTGACATTGACCTGAAATACCAGGTGGGTGTGAAGAGGATGGGGCCACAGCCTTCATAGCGGTGGCCAATGACCAAACAAAAGGCGATGGGCACAAACTGAAACACAGAAAACTTCACTTGAACACAAGAAAACACATTTTTACCATTAAGGTGGTTGAATATTGTAACAGGTCACCCAGAAAGCGTGCCGAGTCTCAGTCCTTGGAAACAGACTGGATATGATTGTGGGCAATGCGCCTGGGGTGAGCCAGGGGCCTTGGAGCACATGCTCCCCAGAGGTCTCTCAAACCCCACCGATTCTGTTGGTCTGAAATGCTCACTTCAGTGAGCCAGGACTCTGGCAGCCACAGCTCTTTGTATCCTGAACGCTGAGCCTAATGGGTGGTCAGAAAGATCAATTTTCCATTTTGCAGCAACCCAGACACCACTATTATAAAACAGTATCTGTGGAACAACACACTTCTTTTAAATGAGCTGTTGTCAGGATGTCAGACTGCAAGTATTTTGCTGTGAGCAACTCGGAAACCTCCTGGAAACAGCACCAATCATTAGTAAAGCGAATTAATGGTTAGAGGCTGCACCGTTAGGCATGGTCTCACTGTAGCAATCCATCCCGAATCCAGCAGCCTTGGAGCTTCAGACTATCGAAAGGATTGCCAATCTCAAACTAAGAGCATAGTGCACACAGAAACAATGTTTTTGAGTACACTTCTTTTTTTTTAAAAAAAAAAAAAGTTATTTTCAAGACTCTATTTCCAGCCTTTCCTCTAGAAGGAGTTTGACCAAAACTTACCTCTGGGTACTTTAATTTTAAAGTTTTATGCATTTCCCGAAAACGGCTGTATCGCCTGAACACTGTCCATGTCTCATCCAGAACTGTTATCTATATTAGACAGTATAAGAAGAAAAGAGAAAAATAAAGAAAAAAAGAAAAAAAAGAAGTAAAAACATACAGTGTACAATACTAAAAAGCATGCAGTAGGCAAGGTTGTCAGATTAAAACAGGAAATTCTTAGTTCCCTTAAATTCTAAAATTCTATCAGCTTTCACAGGTTTACTACAATTTTCCAGTGACAGACCTTTACTTAATAAGAAGCACTGATTGCAAAGCAAAGAAAACTGAACCCATTTATTCCACACACTGCAGAGGTCTGCCAGCTCTATAAACAAATTCAAATATCCCCAGGCATCCCTTGGTGTAGCTACAAAACTCAGAGCACCCCAGGCAGTGGGTGTTCCATTAATGAATAGCATCTAGCTATTTAGTGCCTCTAATTTACTGCCTCTATATGTGAGAATACATGCATTTATATATGTACACACATGAAGACAGACATAATGCATAGATGTTTCTCAGAAGCCCATGAAGAGCAAATTACTATGTAGAAGTGGTCCTAATTTGTAGAGTAAATATACACACACGTATATGTTGGCTTTCAGTAGATGATGTTCCTTTAAAACACTTTGGGACTAGGTAATGAATATGTTGATGAGTATCCCATTCATATAGGAAGTTTCACTGCAATGAGCAGAAGTGCCCCTGCAAATAAGTGCTTGGTGACAGTAGCAGAGCGGGGGAGCAAAGCAAGCCGGCCAGCAGTTACACCCCAAATTCTCACTGTCATGGAGAAGCCCACTGCAGGAGTGCAGAGAAAGAAGTTTTTTCACTGCCTAAAATTAGGTGAAAGAAATTCCTCAGTGTGTCATAAAAATGATGTGACTAGAGCCCTTGATTTTACATAGAAGTCTTTCTGCAGCGCTGGTGATCTAAGAATATCAAGAAAAAATGCTGTTCTTTTTTTTTATTTCAGTAGAGGAGGAGAAAAGAGAGTCATCCTGCCTGTACCTGAAAGCTTTTTTTTTTCTTCCCCTTTTTTCCTTTTTTTAACTTAATGGATATAAGTAACACTACATTGTCTAACAATAATTTTATGCAAAGATCAAAAATAAGCATTTTCATAAACTACATTTCACAAAGATACAGGACTAACGAGAATCCTAAAATACAAAACTAATTCTCCCAGAACTGAGCATCCAAGAAACTTACAGGGAGAGAAAAATAGTTACTGGAGTAGTAAGAGAAAAAGAAACTGAAACAATGTATGGAAGCCCAATGTTTGGCAACAGCTAAGGCATGTTTTCAACCCCTGGTATATCCTGCCCCTGCCCTTCTGCCTTCCTTAGTGGATACAGAACAGTGAAACTGTTCAACATGTTTTGGAAAGCAAAAATTATTTTGAATTACATGACACATGGAACCAGGTTTGGGCATTTTTGTTGCTGTTTTTTAAATAAAAGCAAGTAAACAAGACTGGCCTTCTTGCAACATTATTTTGCTTTTCACAAATAATAACTTTTTTTTTTCATATTGATTACTGCTCCTTCTTTGAATGGTGGTATTTTCTTTTCCCAAGTCATCACACACTTCACTGCTACTAAGACATCTGCACGATGGACTGTATTTCCTTACAAGAAATTCACGCTCTTGTCCTCTCTCAATAATTAACGTCTCAGACTTTACAGATGAGGTGAAAACAAGCAGAAAACAAGCATCACAATCAGTAATTCAAGAATACTTGCATCACATTGACTTTAATTAGCCAATTAGCAATTTTGTTCTGAATAACTTTAGTAAATTGCCTTGCTATTTAAATATTTAAACAAACATTAGACTGCAGTGGATAATCATAAAATAACAATATGACTCCTTACTTACACTCTAATTTTGTCTTTATTCTATATCTTGGCATTTCTGACTGAACTGAGAAAATTTGCTCTGATAAAGTGAATTCGTACATGATCTTTAAAAGTGACCTCTTTTTTCCCCCCCACACAGAAGGCTGCCTTTAGGGAAGGAATCTAGTACAAAGCAGCCAGGATTCTTACTGCTCCATAGCCTGGGGAAGAACATGTACATATATATATATGTATATATATGTGTGTGTGTGTGTGTATATACACACACATATATATATATATATGCACAGACAACAACTTTATTGGTAAGCTCATATACATATGTGTGTATATATATACACACACGAGCTTACCAATAATGTTGTTGCCTGTATCTGTAACAGCTGTCTAGGTGACAGGGTAGTGCTGAATTTACTCAAACCAAACTGCCTGCAGACAATCCCAACATCCATATGTTGAGCAGCTTTCTCCCAAGACATCTAATAAATTACTACTGAAAAGGCAGTTTTAGCTACCTCAGCAGTAAAACTTGGTTGAGATGCTCAGGGAGGAGAACAGGAAAAGCCACCTATCTGTTATACTCCTACAAACTAATACAACCAGTTTGGTCTGTGATTGCTTCTTCCATTTAATAAAGAATGAATGAGAACTTGTAAGACTACAAATTCTCTAAGTATAAGGCAGGAAAAAAAAAGGTAGATCCTCTTTTGAACAGTAGCAGGAAAAGGAAGTTTGGATGGCCTTTTATTTTCTACTTGTTACTTGCTATTACAGCAGTTAAAAATATTTTCTCAATGAAAAAATAGATGGGTGAAAAGCTATCTGGCTGTACAGCAATATCTCAAAACACTTCATCTAGCGGCTTACATGATCTGATGATTGCCTTGGAATTGTGCTTTTATTTGTTTTCCTCTTTGAAGTGAATAAAAACTAGAAATCTGAAAGTAGATACCCCAGACATCTTTATTTTTCCTTCTGCATGATGACTGTCAGAAAATAATCTACCAACCATTTTCTATTGATTCCACCCAAAAGTAATTTCCAGGATTTATCAATGTGCTTGCTCTTGCCCTCATACAAATATAAGTGAAAACATATAGAAAACATAACAAATTAAATACTTCACTTAATTCTGAAGCCCTCAGAAAAAAAAAAAATGTCCCTCATTATCTAGACTGTTCTGCATTCACTGTCTGAAGTGTCTGTCAAAATGTGTGCTTTCCAAAACGCAATTAATTGCAACGTTACCTCTCACTAGCTAAAAGTAAAACAGAGAGAGAGAGGGGAAAAAAAAAAACAAAAAAAAACAGGCTACATGGCCACATTTAGGCAGATGCATTTCTTGGAACCTTTCTTTGCTTAATTTTTGAGGGTATTTACTTAGATAGAATTGAGACAAGATTTTTGCTTTCTAATTTAGGTACACACAGTGCATGCAACATTTGCTTTAAGAACTACGTTTTGAAAAGGCCTGCTCCTGCTTCACTCCAATTTGGCTGAAACCAGGAAAGTCTCTGCATAGAAACATCAGTATTTTGAGATGTGGAAGGGAACTGCGCCATGGTCCTGGGTCAGCCAGTGCTCTGGAGTGAATCTTTGAGGTTCATCTATAAAACACTCAAAGATAACTGAAGACTCTCAAAAAAAAAATCATATGAGAACTGTGAACTAAGCAGATAACAGAAAAACAGAAAACATCTACTGTCTGTAACAGATGCTGACAATCTCACAGATTTAAAATTCTTCCCATATGCTGTTTCAAAAATGGTCTTGTCTTTGAACCTTCTGTGCATCACAACATGATGAAAGGAAGAAAAGAACACAAAGAAAGGCTTCTGGCACCTTAATTCAGCTCTAACATAAATATGTAAGATCTGATTAATACAGCTGCTCCATCACGTCTTTAAAAACCATGTAGAAAATTGCCTTCCAAATAGAAGTTTATTTGAAAAAGTATCTATTAATACTGAGTATTTAAGTAGCAGACTAACGCAGGCAGTTCGCCTTGACTGCTTTTGCTGCACAAGGTGGTGGTGGTAACTCTTAAATAAAATACATCTTTGTTTCTAATTTCCAGTCTCTCCAATAGGTTCTAACAGAACTTGCTGAACACATTGAAGTATAATCTGTGTCCAGTGGATAAACCCGAGTGGAGAGACCATCTTGCTGGCCATTTCCAAAGGTTACATATACATGGATGGAGAAGATGCTGAGTTTGCTTTAGGAGAAAATATTCGGATGCTATGTTAGGACTGAAGGAGTTATGAACAGGCCATAGTGCTGTCAAGTGTGGAACTCATTCTCTTCAACCCTGGCCCCCACAAATCCAAAATTCAAAAGGCAAAATGAAGTATTCTGTCTAGAAATGTCCAGAAAATTCTGTCCAGGATGTTTCAAAAAGGAAAGTAATTAGTACAGACAGATAAAAGAAAAGAAAATTATTTATCCTAATAAAGATGCAAAAAAGAGGAAGGCAAGCACAGCTCAAAAACGGTCCTATGTGCTGGGAGGAAAGGCCATACCTCCCACCTGCCCCAGCTAGCGAAGCATCTGGCAGCACATTCCGTACAGACACTCGCCAGTTCCGTCTTGTAGATCAGTTATGCTACATGTCCATATGCACCGAAAGCACATTTCCAATTAGATCTCACATCCTGCTTTGAAAAGACACTGGCTTAGTACCAAAGGGAAAGCAATGAGTATGCATTTTCCCAGCTCTCAAGCAGGGAGCATTAACAGAGGGAGACACTAAGAAGCAGGGGAAGTAGGGAAGAGTTTGGAGAAGTGAGACCTGGGTAGAAAAGGATGGGAGGAATCATAACAAAAAAGAGCACGAAAAGGAAGTTGTGGATATGTGCAAAATGTTTGAATTATACTTTCATAACCACAGGTAAACATATCAAATTTAGTCATTTTCTATACTTGACACTTTCATTTCAATGCAGTGCTTTCCTATAGCTAGCGTTCATTTCATCCTGATCTTTGCCACACTTTCAGTGGAACTATTTGACACTGAACCTGCTCAACCCAAGCCTCACCATCAGCCTCTGCGTACAACTGACCTACGTTGCAAATGCTTTTTATTATTTATTTTTATTATTACTATGATGCTACTGTTGCATAAATGCAAGCATCATGCAAACAAAAGAATCCATATATTAAGGAGAAGTAACTAAAAAGTACTTACCTTTATTTCAAACTCATAGTGTTCATCCTTTCCCTGCCCACACAGGACATAGCGGGGAATACTAATTTTAATTGGGTCCTTTAGATCATCTGGACTTGCTCCCAGAGAACGACAGACCATCCGCTTTCAAATGCATACCACATAGGGAGAATAAAGGAAAACCAAAAGTCACTACACAAAGAAAAAAGAAAAAAAAACTTGACTAAAATCAAGAAAATGTCCTTGGTCAGAACAGCCAGGAAAGAGCATGGAGAAGTTAGAAATTTCAGCTGAAATTCTAAAAACTGAAGAAAGCAGTAGACTTTGTATTAATCCTCATAATAATACCAATCAAGTGTTTACGGCTATAGATATTTCTATAGGAGTTTATTTTCATGCAGCAAATCTGTTTATAATGTCATGCAAAGCTGTAGGGGATCTATACAATTTAAATCCAAGGGCTTTTTAGAATTAAGTACACTATGTATGACATAAGTCCTCTTGAGCTCAAAAACAGGGCAAGAAAACTTAGACCCCTCTGTATGCTGGCCCAGATGGCTGGGCAAGGACACCAAAAAGCTACAGAGAAGAGGGGCTGTGACTTCTTCACCAGTCAATTGTAAATATCAATTCCTAAAGATTACCGAAAAAGAAAGCGCAGTAGCCAAAGAAAGTGAATTTTAGATTCAATTAGCTGGCTTTATCAAGAAAACTGTTTATATATATATTTTTTCCTTTTTACTGAAAATGTTAAAGGCAAAAGGTTTTCTTTGTATGGTAGAACATTTTTGGCCATCTTTGCCTAGCCAATAAATAAAAAAAAAACCCACCTCCCCTGCCCTCTGTTCTGCCTTTCTTTCACTTCTCCCCAAGTTACTGGCTTTTTAAGTAACACTTAGCTTTCTGGGGTGTTAAACTAATTTTTTTTTGGGGGGGGGAGGGGAGAAGAGAAAGAAAAGTTCATTGCCTTGGCAACAATATTTATATGCTGCTTTAAAACAACTATAAAGCTTGTAAAGTCACCCTCAAAACCACCTCTATCAACAGGTAATTTGTTTTCAGTCATTTCCATGAAGCTACTACAAACAACAGCTAATAATTAGAGAAGACAAAAAATCAAGCAAAATATATGTTAAAAACATGTCCTAATAGATTAAATAATGTTTTCATAGTCATAAATATAATTGTTTGGTTATGCTTAATTTGCAGTGGAATAGAAGATGTTACAATGTTAAATTTTTTCATGAAAGTGCAGAATATCCATCAAGTTAGATTTGAAAACAACTTTAAAACAGGAAAAAAACCATGGTATGTGGAACACAATGTGCACAAACATATTTAACTTTAGGATACAATCTGAAAAAGAATTTGTTGCAGTAATCACTGTGATTTAGTAGCCTTCATCAAGACAATATACAGCAAGACGCAGAAGTGGTTTCATTATATGGAAAAATGATCCACTTCCTAACTAAAATTTTGAGGAACAACCCTGTCTCGTGTTCTATGAGATACTGGTATAGACTTTCTCATTTAAAAAAAGATCCCAGTACCTCAAAATATAATGACATCTTTTGCTCTTTTCTTTGAAATTCCTTAAAGTAGGAATCCCTTTGTTATGGAAAATAATCGTAACTCTCTCTCCTAACTACCCTTCTCTTTAGTCACAACTTCCACATCTGCAGCAGTAACTGCTTTTTTAAACTCCAAAGGAATTACATTATCATGCTTTAACATACGGCAAGAACAAATGGGAAATGTTTTTACATTCGTAGACAAACAGAAGTCTAACTCTGTCTGTCTCTCTATATGTGTGCAGAGTTTAGAATTTCAGATCAGATACCACCATTTTTCTGCCAAGGGCCATCTCCCTCAAAGAAAGCAGATGGCACATTCAAGAAACGGCATTTAAAGGTATCCAACTCCTGCTAGAAGGGAGGCAACAAAAGATGAGAAGAGTTTGTATTTTTTTTGTTGGTCGTTTTGCTTTTCACTAAGCTTCCAAAGAGCCTTGAAAACTAAAATCTTGTATTTTCAATAGTACTTGGAACAGAAAAAGTTGAAGAGGCTGAGAGATGTAATCTCTCAGCATCATCAACCACATAGTAAGCAAGCGCAAAAGGGGAAATTCTTACTGGACATCTGACACGTCACGTGGGCTAAACTTATTCCATCCTCTAGGCATTATCCCCAGTTGCTAACTATTCATTTAACACTGTGAGAAAAATGCACACAAATGAGAAACCCTGATTTTTTTTTTTGCTGTCTTAGTAGCATGACCAAAGATCAAAATGCAAATTTGCACCACTTGACCACCTTCATTTGCACATCACATTTTCCTCAAGAACTTGCATCAAGTGACTTTCCAGACTCATTCTTCTGCAAGGGAGTTAAGTATTTCAAAAAAGAATGACTCCAATAAGCTCTGCATTGTTTCCTTATAAAAAGAGAAGCAAATAGAGTCTTGGATGCTCACTGCATTTTTGCTGCTTCCAAGGCTCACCCTCGCCCAAGATGTCCTGGCTCTAGGTAGAGGTAGCAAACCACTCCCCCCGCCCAAAAAAAAAAAAAAAGAGATACAGCAAATCCATCAGTCCCTGCAAGTGCACTCAGCCTGGTTTTGAATAAAGCACATGTAACTCCTTTTACATTTGTGATTAATTTTAATGAAAGAGAATGTGAAACTCTGAAGCAGAAAAAAAAAATCCATATCAATGATATTTCTTCCCAAAATTTCAAGGTATGAAAATTACAAACGTCCTTAGTATTAACAGCAGACAATGAATGCATTGTAGGCTTCAAGTGTACAAAATATACTGTAAATCTCATGAAACACTGAAATCAAGGACATGAAATAGTTCAGAATTGTGAAAAACA
Organism: Crypturellus undulatus; assembly: GCA_013389825.1. Classification (NCBI taxonomy): domain Eukaryota; kingdom Metazoa; phylum Chordata; class Aves; order Tinamiformes; family Tinamidae; genus Crypturellus; species Crypturellus undulatus. The sequence continues at coordinate 472,560 of VWPW01008666.1, read as the reverse complement.
AAGTCAGTCAGAAAGATCAAAGAAAAGACAACCAGGGAGGAATGCAGAAGGCACAGTGAAGATTGATAAGGAGGGAGACAGAAACATTCAAAATAAAAGTCTGAATACTCAGCTGTAATTATAGCTCTGTTCCACCTACCACATAAGATAGAAGAATTTCATTTCCTCATCTTCCCAAGGAAATGTTTGTACAATTACACTACAGTGACTCCAATAGAAACAATCAAATAATAATGATTGTTGGTAAGAGGTGTCTACATACCCTAGGACGCAAAGGACTGTTTTACCAACTGATAGAAGAGTATTTTACTAGCACTCATTACCTCTTATTTTGAATGCATCTAAATGGTTTTGGTTTTCAACACCTAGTCAGATGCATAATCAGCCAAATGGCTTCTTCACTTGAGCTGAATGTTAATTTCCAGATTTCTGAAGGGAGATGCAAACTGTTTTGGGGAAATGATGGAATGACTGTCTGTTGAGGATTTACTTCTTTTTCCATGTGTTTAGAAAAAACAGTCCCTGAATTAGATCCAACCTTGCTTCTGGAAAATACAAGCTCAATTTTTGTCGTATTCTCTTTGTCTGGTACAACTACACATCGGAGATCGTTCAAACTGTACAACTGAAGCTTGTCAAACTGTGGTCGTTGTGATGAAGTATTCAAAACGTTCGGTGCAGAATAAAAGACATTTTCTCTCAAGACACCTATGTGAGTATTTGTAAGAACTAGAGATCTATATACAGCCTGCTTAAAACAGTCTTTTTTCACTGTGCTATATAGCAGTACACGAACATCACCTAATGAAGGTTTATTGCTTTCCATATTTTCATGGAGTAAGTAGACCAGATCAGCTAACACAGATCTGAATTTACAGGACAATCGTACTCCATTGGGGAAAACCAAGTCATTCACTTCTGACGCCCAGTCAAGCGAAATCTGCAACAAATCACCCCCCAAGAGCTGGTGATTGAAATAAACAGCATCATCTGTTGCAGAGATCAAAACACTCAGTATGTCATGACAAATCTGTTGAGTGAAGTGTTTGTCATAGGTAAATATTGTGAGTAAACTATCTTCAGCAGAACACAGAAGTCTAATATGTTGTCCAGCAAAACCAACTTGAATCTCTTCTATTGTGATGACTGGAACCTTATGAAATATTTCCAAGGAATTCTGACCAACTTTCTGCTTCACTGACAGAACAACAACATACAAAACAGAATGGAACAAAAGCAAGCAAGCAGGTTCTGGATCAGGGCTTGTGCAATTGCCAACAGCAAGCCAATATATACCCTTCAACTCCTCTACGCCAATACAAATTTGAGGTAAGGCACAAGTCAAATATTCCAACACTTTTTCCAGAGAGCAGACTTGGAGTTTCAAAAGGATATCAGGAAAATGTACCAAGTTTTGTCTTAACACAAGACTATTTTCCAATTTTTCATTTTTATAATGGCATACAAATCCCTCAGCAGGCTTTCCTGCACACACATCTGGGGTTTCTGTGCTTGTACCAGTTGGGATGTGCTCTTGCACAGGGGACTCCAGCTGAAGGACATTATCAGTTTGAGCTTTAGCGCCATTTGCAGAACGGGATATGTCTTCAGTCACACTTGAACTGAAGAGTATGTCTACTTGCGAGTTTCTTACAAATGGGAGGTTTTTTATTAATGATACCACTTGTGCACATCTCCCACTTTTGTCACACAAATTCCCCAGCTCCTTAATCTGCTTAGAAATCCTGGTACCGTTGAGCAGGTGAGTACCAGTATCTTTGTAAAAGCAGGACAGCTTATTGAAAAGGTAGGCTAAGCCATAGGTTGGTTCCGGTCCCAGGCCAAAATAAGGAATTAGTGATTTAGAAGAGATCAAATGAGGAGCTTTTTCAGTTGGAAGCTGCCGATTATTGGACTGGCCTTGAATAGCCCGGTGCACTGTATTAAATGAATTGTTTTCCTTGTAGGCTATTTCATAATCTGTGTTAGACTGAGAAAAGACAAGGCGAGATCTGCTGTTAAAAGGAGTCTGTTCATTAGCACATGTTGAAGGGCCTAAAGGGGACAGATTTTGCAAGTGAAAACGTTCAGACTCAGGTCTTGAGCTGCCCTGATCCTGAGAAATGCTACTTTTATCATCAAAATGATTGAAATTTGCAAGCCCACAGTGTGAATATGGCACATTATTTAGACCACGCCACTGTAAGGAAGTAGATAAAACATTCTGATAAGGAATATTCTTCCTCTTTAAAGAACTGGTGTTTTTAGTCTGAGCAAAGTTACTTTCAGTGTCATAGTGACAAGCAAAGCTCTTGTGTTCTGAATTATTCCCTTCATTTTCAAATGCATCTTCTGATGAAAAGGGGGAGGAGATTCTTCCATGACTAGAAAATATACTCCACATCTCTGCATATTCCTTCTGTGTTTTAGGGTCTCTCATTCCCGTGTTTTCTCCACATAACTCAGAAGCAGCACTGTCATCTTTAGATAAAAGCGGAAAGCCATAATGTGGCTGCCGCTGTTGACTTTTCTGTTAAAGGGTTCAAAAGAAAAAAAAAAAAAAAAAAACACCTTTAAAGAGATCTTCCATTCTGAACAATTCTTAAATGCAAGTTTAATTTTGATTAAGTTTGAAAACCAGAATTTGAGAGATCAAATCCAACAAAACTGATTCAGGAACGGTTGATCTTCCCAGCTGTTCTTGTACAGTATCCATTTCACTTGGTTTATATTTGTTTTACACAAAAAAAATGCAAGTAAATGAAAGGCTACCGCAGAAGTTTATATGCCTGTTGATATCTTCTTTCCCTCCACAAAATCGCAATATAGCAATATTGCACTACAGCAAGAAAAGAAAATGTAGTCCTACATTATTAAGATAATGTACAATTCAAAACATAATGAAAGTTCATAAAGCAGGAGACCAAAGAGAAAAGTAGGGTAGCCATCCTCCTACAATGAAGGCTCCGATCTGGAAAGATATTTGGAAGCTCCTCTCCACTTCCAGATTTAATTAGCCATATGTTTCACAATGTTAGGCAACCAGGCAGCCAAGTACTGTGGGAGAGGTCTAAGGTTCAGTTTGACAGAAAACCTATAAAATTATCTATATATTAAATCTTCACGGCATATGCAGAAAATCTCCCTGATGTTTTAAAAACCCTTCCAGCAGACAGCTTGTTTTAAGTCACAAATATGAAATGGTATTTTCAATTCAAACTATCTAGTTCCTCCTCATTAGAGGCCTTTATCCTCTAAAAATGGGAAACGGATACTGTTCCAAATAAATAATTATGACAAAACAAGGAAGAAGCCTTCACCATAACAACACACCTTTCAAATAAGGAAAAAGCTGTGCCCAACGTGCAAGAATCACTGTCAAATTCATGCCAGAAAATACATTGCTGTCTCTATTCTCCATTAATCTTTCTATCAATTTGAAATTCTAATTATGCAGCTAAATGTTAAGAAATTTAATTACCAGGCATGCCATAATTTAAGACAATCATTTCATTCTGACAATTTATGACCTACCTCATACTTCAGCTTGCGTTGAACAGTGCCGTTATTAAGTCTCTCGTTATCCTAAGAAAATAAAAGGTGCAGGTAATAATAAAACAAATAAAGTGCCTTTCTTGTACAAGTTCAATTACAGGAAGATATAGACTATTTTCTTATTTATATTGTATTGTTTAAAAACTGTCTTGAAATTGAATTAAACCAATCTTCTGATTAATCAGGTTACTAGTTTTTTAAAAAAGCATTTATGTGCAAGGAACATTCTGGTAAACAGTTACTATTCTTTTGGGTAGAATTTTACTCAATGCTATAAAAGCACAGATTGAATATTTTGAATTTGTTTAAAAACTTCTTATTGCCATTTATTCAATCTTCATTACAAAGACTTTTTGTCTAGTAACACAGACAAAGATTTGTAATTAAAATCTCCAGTTTACCATTTTCTATTTTGGTAAATTAAATAAATACACAAAATTAAATAAATACACAAAAGATCAGCATTATTGAACAATGAAGTTAAATCACTGGTTGCGTAGCTGCCTTGAAATTCTGTATTTCCTTCTCAGCTCTGCTCACCTTTAGACTTTCTGTAGACCAGGACAGTCTAGCATGGTTATCCTCAGGTCTCTGATGAATATTTTGAAGCCGTCGCTGTACTTCTTGTTCAATGAAGGCATTTATCCTACGAGATACACGAGAAAAGACAGATTAAAGAGCTCGTTTAAAGAGACAGGAACTCTAAACATTGCACAGTTCTTAACCCGCAAGCTTAATGTTAGCCCAATTTTATTCCTCTGCAAAGAACAGGGGCTCTTCAGCAATGGTTTGTTCAACATGCCAAGGTCAAAAATTTTTAAACACCATCAGACAATTTAATGGACCACATGTGAAGCCACTGCTACGCACAGATATCGATATAGAAGCATCATTAAGGGTTAAAGAGATGAGGAGGAAAGAGACGGCTGGGATTTAGTTTACTGCTTTTAACAGTTTTGCAATACGGGCAACTTAGAACAACAAAATCCTTGCCTTCAAACAAAAATATTGTCCCAAACGTTGATGTTAATTACTGCATGCATAAATGTAAAATGAACAGAGAGGAAAAAATAAAATATTTTTTAAAGTGACTTCAGGTTGCCACCCTACTAAAAATGCATAGTGAGATATACCTTTTTATTTTCGTGGGTGCTTTAAGCATGCATAAAGGAATACCATAGGAAGTAACTCTAAATGTTACAAACATAAAAATTTAAATGGATTTAAGCCTATAGTTATGCAGACCTCTATTCAAAAACAAACTGCACGGGAATCACAGATTAGACTGCTGGTTATTTAAAGTATAGCAAATTAATTTTACCTCTAGGCTACCCTAAGTTCAGTTACGGCATTTAATTGTAGTCCTAATGTGATATAAGGATCAGCCAAATTCTTTCCAAAGCTCTTGTTTGAATATGTGACAAAATATTGCCCACCAGAAAATATTACCTACCTGTCATCAACTAGCGGAATGGAGCATGACTGTGGCTTCGTTGGGCTGGTAGGGGAATTGGTATGAGAAAATCTCTCTTCTAACATGCCATGATTTCCCTTCTGTCCACCGTCACCTTCATATATTTTTTGCTTCAGCTGCTCAATTTCTTGGTCCAGGCTATAAAGAGATCTTAAACTGTTAGTCAAGTCTGTTTTAAAAAACCAATGACTCCTAGCAGTGCACGTGGCAAGTGCTGTACTTAGGCTGGGATACTTCTACGTAAGACCTTATGCATTAATATTTATGAAGCTTTAAAAATACCTATTTGTTCTTTAAGCTAATTTAACTAGCATAATAGAGATTGACAAGCATTTACAACAGCAACTTTAAGCTAAATAAAAATCTTTCAATAGCATCTAGTGCAAGTGGCATCTAACAAAATATTAATTTGTAAGACTTAACATACAAAGATCACTTGAATAAGCTTCCCTTGTTTCAGAACTCCAGTGATCTCAGATATTTGGCTTCTTATGACAAATAAATGGATAAATGAAAAAACCCTCAAAAGATAATACTAATCCCCCCAAAAAGATAACTTAAAACAATGATGTAAAAATAAATTTATAAGAAAATCTTTAAAATGGATAGGAAACATAAATTTGATTAATTTCCAGATATTCCTTGCTTCTTTTTTTTTTTTTTGAAAGTTTACTTGATAAAGTCTAGCAATTTTTTTCACACCTAAAAAAACATCTTCCAAAATGTAACCTCTCACTTTCTGCAACAAATAAATTTCACATTAGCCAGATTCATGCACATGATAGAATATTTAAAATCTGATACAATAGATTTGGCTGAAAATGCTTGAGGCATCTAGCACAAAACAAGAAACACTTCTTGCAATATTTATCACTTAGATGATTAAACTACATAACAACAAAGTAACCCGCAGAACATACTTTTTCACTTGTACTGTTGCTGAGATTAATAACCCAGTAATAGTCTTCTCTGCTTCTGCTATAATTTTTGTCTCTGTAGGTAATTGTTTTTTAGGCATTACTTGAAAATTACAGAATATACATATATTAACATAAAAACAGAAGAACTTCCTAGAGAAGAACGGGAAACTATACAAATCAACCTTCCACACTTACACAACCATTGCATATGTTGAAATTTTTTAGCCATATAAGCTCTGAAGTACAATGCTAAGACTACTTTTTTCTGTGCTGGAAGTTAAAACAGAAAAATGGAAAGGGAGAGGACAAATGGAGAGGCTTAGTTTGGAGTGAAGCAGGCTGAACCGTGACTTCATGTTTAGAAGAGCTAGAAGCATCTGGTCCTTTTGACTAGCAGCAAGAGCGTCCTGCAGAGAGAGTAGGTGGGAGAAAGCTAATGGAAATGAGAGTGTTCACATCTACAGAAAAATCAATTTAGCTGTAAAGATCAGAATTACTTTAAATGAACATAGGTTCTCTCTTGCTTTGTATGCACATCCTGCTACCAAAAGATATCGCCTACTACAGCCATAAACCCAACCAGCTGTGTGATGCACCTTGTTACTTTTAAGTGATATGACCCTGAAAAATGACTCTAAATTTGATTTATGTTCAATCTATTGCCACAGATTTCATGCCAATAAAGACAGAATGTGTATGCATAAAATCTAATACAAGTTAACTCCTGTTTATCATTTTGGGGGTCCTCCCGGGAAGTGACAGAGAATTCAAGCTAGTTTATTTAATAAAAAGTTATTCAAATCAGAGAAAAACAGGTTCATCCAGATATCAAGGATTTAGGTTTGCACAGAATTTCAAGTGAACACTATTTTTAAAAATAATCTGATGGTTAACACCGATTCGACTATATCATTACCCACAACATGTAGAGAAATAAAAAGAAACATACAATTCATCTACTCGTGATAATGCCCAAAACATTGAAGTCACAGGTTTGAATTTACCCAAAATTGTAAATGAAAACACTCATGCATAAGCATGATATAGCTGGCCCAAAACATTTAACATATTATTATGTATCTTCAGGCTTCTTCCTGCCAAAATCAAAGTCAACTATCCCTGTGAATGCACAAATGATATTCTGAACCGAATTATACAGGGCTCTGGGCCATTCACTCACAGACTACAAGTTCTTTTAAAGTTTGTGCACAAAGGAAAAGAAAAAAAAAAAAAAAAAACACTTCTTTTCTTTTTCAAGTCTCAGTCTTGTAGCTGACTACATTTTTCTTTTTTTATACTTATCACATAATCCAGCAGCTCTCAGCTGTCTGTTTTCAGTAACGTCTCTTTGTTTATAAACGATGCTATTCAAGTTGGATGCTCAGTGTACAAAACTAAATTATATGCTTTTCAAGACAATTATGACAAATAAAGGCAATATCCACAAGAAAACAAACATTTTCAATGCAGATTTTTTAACCGAAATCCACACAATGTACATCTGTAAAGAGAAGTAGTAACTTCTACATTTGATATCATCTATTTGTTTACAGGCAAGTTTATTTGGGGTCTAATTACAATGATTTTTCTAAGCAAACAGCTGCTTGAAATGTGTATGAAAGCAGAACTGGATAATAATCACTGGAATATTAAAAAAAAAAAATCCTAAGAAGTCATTACTGTGCAAATAATGCAATGTTTTAAAATTCTAGCATTATCAAATTGGACAATTATCTAACTGAAAATCTCACTTTAAAAAGTAGCAATTTTGCCCTTTCTCCATACCACCTAAATTCCGTGCACAAATTCCAATGGAATATTGCTTGGGCCAAAAGCAAAGCAAAACTTCCCCAGCAAAGGAATATTCAACCTCACCCAAAATGCCTCTCTCTGACCCTCCCGCCCTGAAAGGTCTCGATTACCCTGAAAGGCAATCTATAGTTATTGCCTATAGAACTCATGACATTTCTGTACATAAAAGATTTTGTCCACGCAGACCTGTGTTGAAGCATCTGTGTACTTATCAAATAAACTCAAAGCTAATATCACATTTTACAGTGATCTACAGCTAGTCTTTTAGCCTTGAAACCAATGAACAAATAATAGACATTACACCTGTTTACTTGGAATCCTACAAGTACGCAGCACATCATCAGATGAGCGGCCTCCTGTAACTACCAGGATATAAATCTTGAACAATCATACATTAATTTTATAAGTGCAAATAGCTGCAAAAAGACACAGCATAAGGTTTCCTCGGCTTTCTGAGCAGGTAAAAAATATTATTCAAATTCTGCAGTGATTAATGGAAATACTATGCTGCTGGGGATCAGATAAGTATCCGAACAGAACAGAAAGCAATTAGAGAACAAGAATTCTTTAAAAAGCAATACCATCCTGGGTAAATTACTTAAAGCTCCAACAGAAAACTTGAACACACGGAAGCTGAACAATTTGCTCTCTCAAAATCAAGTTTAAGGTTATGTGCACTCTTTGCACGTGGGTTCCAGTAACTTGCTGAAACCACAACACTTACCGTTCCCTGTCTTGCTCAAGGGCTTTCTGCTCAGCTTCCAGACTCGCCTGCAGACCTGCCTGTTCGCTGCTGCTGTTGTTCAGGGTTGCAAGCTTCTGTTTCTGCTCCTCAATTTCAAAGTCGATCGTGGAACGACGTTGCAAAGCAGAGTGCCTCCTTTCCAGCTTAGCGACAGCTTGTTCCAGAGCCTCTCTCTGCTGCTTTTCCCTTGACTCAAGGATTTCCTTTTCCTTCTTTCGAACTTTTTCTTCCTGGCGAGCTACATTGGCTGTGAATTCAAATGTTTCTTGAAGCTGCTGCAACTGGTTTGTGCTAGCTCTATACTGGGCAAGCTGCTCTTCTTTTTCTTCTATTTCTTTCTCAATTTGATAGAGAGTATTATCTAATCCTAACAAGCCTCTATCAAGGACTTCAGAAGCTCTTTGCTTTTCTTCCAGCAGAGCTGGCAAATGATTATTCATCAGGTATTCCAGCTGACGTACTTTAGATTGCAGCCTATATTCTGCTGGCTTTATTTTCTCAAACTCTTCAGACTTGAGTGCAACATCCATAAAGCTTTCATCCTCTTTCTTGACAGTACCTAACTGTTTTCCATATGCAAATTTTAAGTGGTCCAGAGCTTCTTTTCCATGCGCTATTTCCTTTTCTAGGTGTTCCATTTGTTGAACAAAATCCTTTTCTAAAATATCCAACTGTTCTAGTTGTTTTCTTTTAAACTCTATGAAATTATGCTGTGCTGTTTCCAGCTCTTCACAGTTTTCATCACCTTCAGATCGGGCTTCCTTGACTTTCAGAAGAGATTCTCTAATATCTTCAAGATCTCTTTTTTCTTCTTCAACTCTCTGAACATCTCCTCTCTTCAGTAGCTCTATCATGACCTGTTTGTCTCGTAGTTGTTCTTCGAGATGAGCCACTAACAGCACCTGCTCCCTTTCTTGTTCTTCAAGTCTCTTCTTTTCTGATTCCAGCTTGATATATTGTTCATCTTTTTCTTTTTTAAGCTTTTCTAGTTCTCGGAAAATCTGCATTTTCTCTGCTTTTTCATTATGATTAAGTTCTTGGAGTCGTTGCAACTCTTCTTTCACGCGGGCAAAGATTTCTTCCTGCTGCTTCTTCTTTTGAAGCTCTATCTCCTGTTGCTCCCGTAACCTCTCTTCTTCAAATTTTTCTTTTTCAGCCAGCAAATCCTTCAGCCTACTCTCAATGTGAACACTTCGCCGTTTCAGGCTCTCCTCTTGTTTTCGAATTTGCAGTTGTACTATTTCTGTTTCTTTTCTCTGAGACTCTACTTCTTGCTGCATTCTTACAAGTTCTGCTTTGTCAGATCTTTGTTTTTCTTCCATTTCTTCTATCTGTTTCCTACAATAAAATATTTACACAGGAGATTTCAAATGTTTCCTTTTTTGTCCCCAAAAGTAAGCATATCCCTAAGATTCAAAGAAAGGAGATCTGGATAAGGATTTTGTAATATATATCACACTCAACAGTTTAAAGTGAATTTTTTTTTTGGATAATTTTGTTGTACCAGCAGGTAAGATTTATTATTACCTGAAATAGGCTGAATGCTGGGGACAAATGCTAAAGGCATTTAAACAGTTTTTATCAATCCCTGAAGTTATGGACATACAAAATGGGAAGAAAATACCCTAATGGGATTTGTGTTGGTAGAATAATCCAACAAAATATTGATAGAACATGTATGAGCACATACGTATGAGCAAAGAGTACATACAAACTTATGTATATGTACACACATGCACACAAGATGCCAACGGATTAATTTGAGAAGATATTACTTAAGACATAGTTGCCCTCTGTGATACAATTTTAGAGGCTCTAATGGGTTCCAAGTGAGAAGAGACTCGAGAATTGAAGATGTTACAATTTTGTCATTAATAAAATTGCCTGAGCACAGATAAAGACAATGCGGCAGTTTTGAAGAAGTGGAAAAATCAAAACAGAAGCAAACCAACATCTTTTTAATCTGAATTCAAATAATATCAACATAAATGAAAAATATCAGTGTTTTTGCTGTATCTTTTTTTTAAATAACAGCTTCTACTGGCTCACAGTTATTCTTTTGAGTTTACATAATTCAGTCCAATTAGGCAGATGTTTCAGAACTGGGAAAGCAGTCTGAAGCTAAGAAGGCAGAAAGAGTTTTTCAGTTTATCTAAGCAAGACTGATCTGCAAAATGCGGAGATCAACTACTTCTAAAAATCTTAGTAGGTATGATGAGCCAGGAAAATCAGTTCGGTTCATCAGCTGATCTTATTTTGTCTTTCAAACTAATTTCTACAATAATACTATGACTACAGTTTTATATACTCTAAAAAGGCAGAGTTTTTTGAAGTGGTATTTTTCTGCTTTCCATCAAAGCTCTATCAAAAGGCAACTCAAGTTAAAAACAAACAAACGAAAACTCATTTGCCATCTTTTAAAATAATACCATGTAAATTAGGAATGAGAATCGCAACGTACACTTTATATTTAGATTTCCTTTGCTAAAGATCACATTCAGCTACAGTTCAACATGTCTACCTGGTTATTAATAAGTGAGAATCAACAGTTCTTCAAGAAAATAATTAAGGTATTTGAAACCTTCATAGAAAAACAAGATAAAATTATTTAAATCAAGATTCTCTGCCTGCTGACTAGCACTGCGATTTAAAATTAAGAGTTTAATGAGTCCACAGGGAGATTTTATTTATATATATATATATATATACACACACACACACACACACATATACATACACATACACACACACTTGTATTATTTTTACATTTAATATATTTTTATGCTTTGACATGAACACACATATATACACATACACACACACACACACACAAAAACCACAGAGAATAAAGCTACCTTTTACTTTCCAGCTTTTCAAGCTCCTCTCGTTGTTGCCTCTCAAATTCTAGCCTAAATAAAGGAAAAAAAATATCAATTAAAAAGTATTTTTTTTACAGAAAAAAAAAAGTACATCAAAAAATGAAGATATTGTAAAATTCATGGTGCCAGTTTAAAAGATTATTATAATGATGGAAATTAAAACGTTTTATAAAACTACTGTCTACAATAACTGAAAAATATTTCTTTTATTAGGGTTACAAATTAGATATCATGCTGTCTGACACTTGTGAAGGAACAGAAAATTAAATGAGGGGAAAAGAAGTGCAGATAAACAAGACAGATTAATGATGAATAGAGCCTCTGCAAGTTAACTCCATGCAGATATGGCAATCAATACATAGAAATTGAATTCTTCTACCTTAGACAGATCGGTCCTTTCACAGGGAAAAGACTGCCATGGAGGTAGAGGGAAACAGAGTGATCGATTAAGAAAGGAATTGATAGAAAAAGAAAGAAAACTCGCACACATTAGCAATAAGCTAATAGCAATATTTTAAATTCGACAACATTTTGCTTTATCAGAGGTTAAACTGAGCAGTCAACCACATTACAGCTCCAGGTCATCAGCAGGGTGGAATATCCAAGCACAGAATGAGACACAAACTGATTTGTCTAAAATACTTTGAGACTTCAGTGTAGTCAGTTTCACAAAGTGCTGAATAATTAGGGGAGAGGATTTTCTGTTATTTTTAATATTAGTTCATATTACCGTTGCAAAGAACTCTTTATTTAATTTCCTTTGAAAAATTCATGTTTCCACAAGCAAGTTTCTCAAAATAAAAGTCACCAGTTCTTTTAAGCATATGTATATATATTAAATACATATATATATATAGACTAAAATATTCAATGAAATGCAGATAGACACAGTTATATCAGACTCACTACTAATTTGTAGTTAGTGAACAAGCTTATAAATCATGTTAAAAGAGTAAAAATGTACCATAAGAATGCTATTTTGTAGACAGTTTTTTTTAAAAAGGGTTCATTTAATATCTCTTTCTGAAATCATACACGTGCCCACGATGGAAATGAAGAACTCAGCAAATATGGAGTGCCATTTCAGTGTCATGTTTCTAAAGCAACATAACTGAACTTCAATTCATAAATGCTCAAGGAGGATATTTCCATGCACTTTGAAAATGGAGAAACACAAGTTTAGCAATTTACATTGTCTCTGATTTTTCCACAAGCCCATTTCCAAAAGAGTATTTTTTTAAATACACAATCGAAAACAATCAGCACCTTCATATAAGTATCTTACCAACAGCCCTTTCACATTTACATTAAGGTCAAGCTTACAGCACGAGGAGAGATGATAAGCACTCCGTTTTTAATTTAACACAATTTCTGCAGAAATTCCCCAACGGAAAATCCACAAAGTTATCCAAGATTGATTTACACAGGGCAAAAGTGTGAACTGCTAGTACATGCAATAGGAAATACTGAATATTGGCAAGACTACAAAGATATTGGGCTACTGAACTACTGTTGCACTGTGTATGATTTAAAAATAAATAAATAAATAAATAAAATAGCTACATCTTATGAACTTACGAAAGATCCACAAATCCTCAAATTACATTTATGAGCAAAACTTATTCTCGGCTTATTAGCTGAAGCTGTGTTACATGACACCAGATTAATGACAAGGACTGGGAATGAGGAATACAAGGAATTCTGCATGTTAAATCAACACTTTGTGGACCTACATGCACATACAGGAAATCACAGGCAAATTTAGAGGAACATAAACCACACATACACACAAAAATAATGAAAATACAATTATATAGAGCTACAAAAATTGATGAAACATGCACTGGTCAACACAGGAGTGAGAAGTCAGTTCTGTCTTTATAAAGAATCACAATAAACCATGTAGTCCAAGTCATATGTTGCTCCTACTGTTCAAATAATAATAAAATCCAAGCCAAATTTGTTGAAGGATAGTCTTTTTACATCTCTCCTTCCCTAGAAAGTAGCCTGCTTCTCATCACCTAATGATTTTGCTACAGTTACTTTGCCTTTGAAGTCCAAAGATTAGGTTTACTGAATATGTTTTACTCAGGCTGAACACAGATCTCCCTCAGAATAACAACTACAACTCAGAATAGCAACTAGAACAACAACTGCTGCTGAACTACCCTGGCATCCTTAGCTGGGAGCCCAGAATCAGGTGTTCTGCACCACGTCCAACTTTTTATGGATACAGCCTCACTGTCTTTGAACTATTACTATGCCTTAAGCATTCGTAGTCTACTTTATGTTCCAAGCATGTTATGCATGTTTGCATTTCTTTAACGACCGTAGCCACCTGTCGCCCTTAACATGACATTTTCTGCAGATTGACTTCTCTGGACAAGCTCACCATATGATCAAAAAAACCCAGTGCTGCCCCAAAGGAGCAGATGGAAAGAAGACAGGGTTAGCACCTACTTAGTTAAAGCAAATATTGTCATAGAACAACAGCCTGAGCTGAAAAGCTGCTGTAGTGAAACTGCAATCCATAAAGACACAGCAGTAATGGAACATGTTTTCTTCCCCTGACTTCTAGGATTCCGGTTCAGTTAAGCAGCAGAGCAAACTTCACAGCCTACCTTGTCTTTGCAGCAGTGATAAAAGCAGGAAAAGCAGTCATAGTTGAAATTATTACTATTTTTAAACCACTGATCTGTTAGGACAAAGCCAGCCTCCTCACTGTGTAGATAATGTCTTTTATTACATGTGCCATATATTGCTTTAAACATTGTTAAAGTGTCTGAAGATAGGGATAAGAGCCTAAATTACAAAAACACAACTGTGAGCATCCTTGCTTAGAGAAACACAGTGACAATGCAACAACCACCGGCAATTTTTACTGCTCACAAAAAAGTGACAGTCGGACAGACTTTTGTTACTTCAACAAGCCTTCAGCATAACCCTAGTTTGCATTTACAAATGAAGCAAGACAAGACACCCGCTCGTGTGAGTCAGTTCACAAAGATTAACTGAATGCAGACTAGCAGGAGAATATTAATAATTAACTCCCTGCTCATAGTTTCATGTCTAGTAAAATTCAGGTATGAAAGTGCTTAGGAATGTGAGGATTATTTCATCTCAGTTTCAACAATAGTTCCCTCATAATGACACAGAAGGAGGGAACTAAAAGTTATAAGTACTGCTAAAAAGGAAGAATTGCAGTGTTTCTGAAAATTGCTGAGTACACTGATAATATAAAGATATTAATTGATAATATAAAGATATTAAACATACTGTATGCTTTCCAGGAAAGCAATGTGAAGTGCCTTAAGATCTGATAAGGAAGCAAGAAGGTATTTTCCACAAAACACACGGAAACAAAATGAACATGGTGCTATCTATTCCATCCCAGAGGCAATTAACTTTTTACATGCATTTTTATATGGCTCACAGAAAAAAGAAATCCTCTCTATCAAACATGATTTGACATCATCTCAACATCTCTGGCAGGGAAATCATTCCTAAGCACACATTCAATTGGACCTTGTCCAGGCTGCTCTGTTGGACTGTAAATCTGAAAGGCTCCAGCTGAAGCAACACTGAAACAGTATGTCCTAGTCCACAGTGACTGCAAAGGCAAGACTGACTTTGTGCTGTAAAATGTCATTATTAATAATATTATTCGGAGCCTGGGAAGAGCTGAAGGCAGCAGATTCACAATTCAAAGGAACAGAATAGCAATGATTTTTCCCTAGCTCTCAACAGCAGTGGAAGATCAACCTATTTGAAAAGGCTGAAAGAGAAAAAAAGAAAAAAAAATCTACATTTTGATCTTCTCTTTCATCTCTGAGAAAAAGATGGTTAAATTTATGAGCAGCTAGTTCAGTGTCTTAAGTAACTGAGTAGCAAGAGAGCAACAGTCACATCTGAAGCAATGCTATTAAACATGTCCACAACACATTATTTAACTTGAATTTGGCATTATCTGTCCTATCTTCCTAAATTCTAATGTGTAAAGAGCAATCCCACATTAAAATATAGGAATAAAGCTGCACTGTTCAAGTCTGTAATTCAATTTATGAACCACTTTTCAAAAGCATATAGATGGGTAATGAGGTTCATCTCGCTCTCAGTTGAAAACACAAGCATTAGCCATTGAAAAAAAAAAAAATCAAAAAAACCAACCACACCACCACCAAGCACCCCTAAACCACTTTAAGAACACTGTTNTTAAGCCATTGAAAAAAAAAAAAAAAAAAAACAAACCAACCACACCACCACCAAGCACCAAATAACCACTTTAAGAACACTGTTAAAAACATTAAGATCACCTTATCTACAAGCACTCTATTTCATTTTAACTGTATAATAAAATTGTTTTTCTTATCCTCCCCTAGTCCTACATACTAAGAGGTATATAGATGAGAACCTAAGACACTAATTTCTGGGCATTTTTATGCCTGCATTGATATTAAATGAACTTTAGAAATCTTTTTTTATTTCTAGTTTACAACGCATTTTGTTCAGGAAAAAAGAGCTTGTAATTCTCAAGAAGGAATAAATGTAAAACTTACAGTATCATAATTGTACTGGACTGATTTGGTTTTAATGCTAAACTTTTTCTCCTGAAATGCAGACACTATCATTTTATTAGTGTCAGATGCAACTGCGTGCTGATGCAGTTGTTCTTGCATTCAAGAAGTGGATTCCTTGCAAGAGCAGATTTTCAGCATGATGAAAACCTCCTCAATGTCCTTTTATGCCACATTCCAGCCCAGACTTGAAATAATAGTTCAAATAAAATTTCTGATAAGTTCTTATGTCATTCAGAAGCCCATTATTTAGCATGAATGTAGTATTAACTTGAGAATGAAATAATTTCTATTCCTGCCACTTGAAGCATTCCAACCACTGAAAGGGAGAACTGGTGCAATTTATACACATGCATTTCCGAATTTACTCACCCTGGATTATACAGCATTACTGCTGACAGGTTCTCACAGGATTTTGAAAGGTCTGTCATAGACAAGCTGAAAGAAGACAGCAGTCCACTCTGACAACAGACCACAAAATGAAAGTATTAGACACTTCAAACAAACTTTAGGAAAAAAGTCTTCCTTTCACTTGATGAAAAGAAAGGATAAAGAAGTTGAAAATAAATAAAGAAGTATCTTTCTGTGATAAAAAAAAAAAACTCATTCAATCTCACCTTTCTTTTTTCCCGTAGCTTAGCAGCTTCTTTGGGGTGGTTAAAGCGAAACATGTTGGTTCTTCCAAGCAATATAACAGCACCTGATGAGGAGGGAAAAAAAAAAAGAAAAAAAGAAAAAACACACACCAGTTACTAATAACATATTGCACCAGAAAATGCCAAATACTTCTTCAGTCATCCCTTACGTAAGCAAAGGTTTTCATAAAGAATTTCAACTTAGAATTTAAAGTAATAAAACAGTTAAAGAGTATAAAGATGTATGATCATAGCTATGTTAACTGCTGTACATGTATATTTATTCCTTCATGTTCCTAGTTAAAAAACCTAAAGCACAAAAAGCAAACATTCTCATGCACACAAAGATCAGTCATGTTGACATTGATCAGCTGATGAAGTAGGTGAAACACTAGCGCATTTAACCCAAACTTTTCTTATCCCCTCTCAACACTACTCCCTTGGAGGCTAGATATCAGCACGTGCCAAATTAAACAGGTATGTCCATAACTACAACTGAGGACAAACTAACCTGCACTTTGCTGCTGCTTCTCCAAGGCAGGTCTGCATTCACATACACCACCAACTTCTCTCCATAATTTGTACTCTCACTTACCTTTCTTACAGAAAAATACTGAAACCTACCACTACCCAAAACAGAACTGTTAGACTTTTATACATAACATTTATTTTCAAGGGGAAAAACTTAGAATAGTTTAGATTGTTCAGAAAACATCCACTACCGCATTTAATCAAATATAGGCAGAGGTCACAAATAAAGTCTTCTTGGTACTATCATATTTTGAAGACACTGGCACCGAGATTAATATCTTCTTACTAAAAAATAGATTGCCAGTGATGTCTCACTGTGGTCCGAAAATCGAAGTCTTCCAAGTTAACCACCACAGAATCAGGCATTACCTGTCAGTGGGAGGCATTTTAAGAGAAAAAAAACTGCTATTACACTTACAATCTGCAAGAGGACTGCACTTACACTGCTCGCCACAAGCAAATTGTTCCCAAGAATGAAATATTGTCTTCAGCTAAGACTACTCCTCTCAAAACTAGCTTCATCACAAATATCAACCCACGCAGGATCACCCAATCTCAGCAAAATTAATGGTAAAATTTGCTGCAGTCAGTGTCACTCCTTGCTGACTATATCACACCTCAATTTTGGATCATACTAACATTTCAGCTCAGTCTAATCTTAAATAGAAATATCTCTCCCAAATCTGTGCGTAGGTTTGAATTGCAATATCATCTCTGTAATTTATGTGATGCAGCAGGTTGTCCCTTCCCACTTGATGTGCACTGGACATAGTCTTCATGCAAATCTATTAAAAAGGATCCCTGATGGTCACAACTGCCAGAGTAAAACCAGTAAAACACTTTCTACTCCACAGATGCTTCATTTACTCGTAGTTTTCCCCAAACATGGATCTCTCTCTCTCTCTTGCTCTTTGCTCAGAGGGGGATTTTGATTATTCTAGCCCATGTGGATTCCAGTGAAATTCCTTCAGTAAAGGATGAAGATAAAAATAATAATAAAAATAACCAGCTGTAATCATTTTGGACCACGCTATTAAAAGGGAAACAGCTTGAGTGAATTTAAATTTCAGTGTGATTACAAATACATTTGACTGTTCCTAACTTTACAAATATAAAAGCAAACAGTGTTTATAAGTACATGAACATTTGAAAACAAATGACTGATCAAATTAACAGCGACTTGGTTTCTCTCTTAGTATAGTTCTGAATACGATGGTAGGAGGAGACTTGGCATAAGTTTGATTAGGAGGAAAGAGAAGAGATATATGCCCGTCATATGATATAGAAGTATTTAGTACAACAATATACAGGTTAGAGGAGGAATTACAGCTCCTCCCCACAATAAGTTCTCCTTTCCTAAGCATGACAGATATTATTGCATGGTGCTATTTTATGTCTTGTATGTTTTTTATCTTATTCCAGAATTTTAGGGAAAACTCTACGATTTTAATTCACATTTGACAGAACTTAGGCTGTGATGGTGTTGCTTCACTAGTCGTGAAAAAAATCCATATGCAAACCATTCTGTAAAATATTTCCTAAGTACTAGTTTAGATTGCCCATGTTATCATGTTATTGCACAAGGAAATTCCCCATCTCAAGGTATGTGTGCAAAGTCTACAATAAATGTTGTTATGGAAACACAGAAAATCCTGTTAGGGGTTTTGCTTTCTATCTATTTTGCTCTAAGCAGTAACTCCCATTCTTCTTTAATGCAAGCAGCAAAGGGGGTTCATCAAATACACTGATATTACTAAAAATACAACCCCTGCATAAGCACACGCGCACGCACACACACAAAAATAAAAAAAAAAAAAAAAAAACTGTAAATAAGTCTGTATCATCTGGGGAACTCTTACCAGGTAATTTAGCTACTTTCCTCCCATACGTAAACGGCCACAAAGCAAAGTGACCATGAAATAGAAAAGAAGATCGAATATCACCAAGCATCACATTGATCAGTGTTTTGGAATTATGGAAAACGTATGTATTCATGATTAATCTCCTTAATATTCTAAAAATTATTTGTAACTAATGAAGAGATGGGTTGGCAGTTTGGCCTAAAAAGGGAAAATTCAGTTTAGGTTGAAGATAAATTCAAAGAAAAGGACAAACTCCTAGTTTGTGATATATTAATTCAGGTATCTTTATAAATCCAAACAGAAAAATACTGTAAAAGGTTTAATTTACACAAAAAGAGCACATTAATGAGAATTTGCAAATGCTAGAAGTAATCTGAAGAAGGAAGTATTAATTAATTACTATGTCTCCTTTTTATCTTTTTTTTCATCTACATTATAAAACAGTCTAAAAGCTCAACATATTTTCAAATGAATAGTTATTAGTAATAAATGCAAACATTTAAATGTATCAGCAGTTAGAGATATTGGAAGCAGATATTTAAAGGCACTGACATTTCATGCTGTGAGACTAAATACTGCCACAGCTCAGATCTGTGGATTGTGCACAAGGTGTGAACGTGGTTATGGCAATGGTTCTTCCCTTCTGATGCTGGCTTGCAGGCTCAAGTCTGATTAGACAATCTACAGGGCAGCTTAGGGAGATGTTTTTACACAGTTTAGTAACTCGGGAAGGGCTTCCACTCTTCACAAGACAAAGCCACACCATCGGACACATCCACATCACAGTGGGTTTGCTAGAGGGAAATTACATCCAAACACTTACCTACTTCTGAGGCCCATAAAACCTTTCCTCCCTTTGAAATGCAGTAGACTAAAGCAAAGATGATTCACTGCAACTGCAACTCTTTCTCTTTGCCATTAATGCCAATGCTTCTAATGCCAATCATTTCTCAACAGGATTTACCCAAATATAAGACAAAGAGGAATGGGCTTTCACTGTGGCAAGTTCTTCTGAAGAACATGCCCACCTTAGATCTGCAGCTGAAGAATCTGTCACCTTCTCCATAATCCTGTTCTTTAATGTTCTCTTGCATATGGAAACAGCGTAGATCTGAGAGCACAACAGGCACCTGTCCCACGTGCTAGCCTATGTCAGAACATCAGTGCTAAACACCTGCAGACCAACTCTTTACTGATACCATGAGAAATCACAATTCTCAAACCTTCCTCCATTAGGGCTGGCTTTCCCCTTAAGGTCATTTTACTGGATGTGCAGTTAACACACTCTAGCTGAACTCACTGCTATACAAGAGGATCTGACAACTGAGTGTTAACAGGACTAGTTGGCCTGAAGCTCTGGAGGGAAGGAAAAGTAAAAAAGATATCTGACTCTGATATTATATTAAAAAAAGCTAAAGAAAACTGGCATGGAGTTTACTTTAACCATTAATTTTGAATGAAATCAAGCCATAATTATCAATTTTCACTCAAAAAGATGTAGCTTAAACTAGTAAAGAATTCTCTTTTCACCATATGGCAGTTCTCTGAGTGAACAAAACCTCTAAGGCTTTCCTAATTGGACAGAAGGACACAAGGAGTCAAAATTAAAGTGAATATATAAATGGAATTTTCAGAAAAAAAAAGAAGGGATGGTGTATATAAGTTACACATACCTTGGTTTAGCTGTGTGGCTTCTGTGATCTGAATCCCATTCACAGAGCACTGAGCTCCATTCAGGGGTATTAGATTCACGGTACCATTGAGGTTTTCAAAGATGCAATGTTCACTTTCCAAATCAAGGCCATGAAGAACTAAAACAAAACATACAGAAATAAAACAACATAATTAGCCTCTTAAATAAGACTAGCAATTTGATATTAACTTACTAAGAACATATACCACTATCTATTTGAAAAAAAAAGTCTTTTCTCTATTTTGGATAAAACTTTCTTCCTTTCCTCATCAATTCCTATCTTTTAACGACTATATGCCTTGAAAGTTTACGCTGTTTATTGCTTTATTTTAATAGAAAGTGGCTTTTGTTGTTTTTTTTTTTTATGTATAAACTTCTTTTCTCCCATACTTTGCACCAAATTAAAATGTTTATTTGCACACACCTGTAGAATCTTTTTTAAAAAATCAGTTTCACTGAGTAATAATGAGAAAATCTTGACCTTAAAGTAGTTTTATTTAAATCTGATGATCCAGGATACAACACATGATTATTAAGTGCGACTGAAATAAAGTTCTTGTGGTTTACTACGTCCAGGCCTTCTATCAATCATTTATGCAGCTTTCCTCCTCTTCAGGAGCTCTCTCCCTCTGTCTCTCTCTCTCTCTTAACTCCTCTAAGACTGTCTCTGCAGAAGTCTTTCATTCTCACCAGAAACAAAAGGAACAGAGAAAAAATGTATACACCTGTATATAAACTGCTTATATAAATTTTATATACTGTACACCAATAGTATACAAAGCAAATCATGGGGGCTCTGGTTTCACAGAATTTATTTTGAAATTTAAATCTGACATCTTGTCTTCAAAAAACACACTGAACTAAATTACTTGGCTCTTGATTTCTTATTGAGAATTAAAAAAAATTTAGCTTATTTAATGATACTCCATTCGAATAACACATTGCCAAGGCAATCGAGTCTTGTCATTTTGCTTTTATATCACATGAATAAGGAAATGAATGCAAGAAGCCTACCCACTTTTCATCAATTCACAGAATTTTCATCAACATGAATCTAAAGTCCAGAGATTGCCTTAGATATAACAATACTGCCACTACATAAAGGTTAAGAAAATAACTATGCATCAGATATGACAGTGCTCCATGAAAAGCGATGTTAGTTCTATAGAATTCTATTCAAAGTCTACAAGAAATAGATTAATAGCAAATCTCAGCATGCATGAATAAGAACATATTTTAAGCCCACAGGCTGTTTTAGAAGATACGCCTTTTGGGACGAATCACACAACTCGTATCTCTTACAAGATTTTGAAAAAATAAAGCATGCAGGCACATATGAACAACTAATTCAAAAGCAGAAGAAACCGATGACATCTCATTCACATGGTAAGACACTGGATGAAGGAAAAACAACTAAAGGAACAATAAATGTAAGGAAAAAAACCCTTTCTTACCAATATTCTGTTCTGACATAGCATCTTCTCTGCCAACATATGTTCGGCCTTCCTAATTAAGACAAGATATATGTAATTTTCACCCTTCCTTCCCCTGTGAAGAAATAATTTAACCTTCCACTTTCTCACAGCATCCTGGACCACGCCCGTGTTTATCCATACACAAAACTCTTAGAATGCTTTCATAGAGCAGTACTGTTAGCATATTGCCACCAAATTCAAGACTTATCTGTCCCGCACACAATCACTTTGGTGACAATCTAGGTTTGGATTTCAATTTAAGCTTTACAACAAGAAGGATGAGGAAACCAATATACATAACTAGGGATATTCTACATCAACTGTACACATACAGCAAAACAGTAGAACCCTAGGATAAATCTAAGCAATAAACTGACAGATCCCATAATATGAGTCAGTTACAATGTC
This sequence comes from Crypturellus undulatus, assembly GCA_013389825.1. Classification (NCBI taxonomy): domain Eukaryota; kingdom Metazoa; phylum Chordata; class Aves; order Tinamiformes; family Tinamidae; genus Crypturellus; species Crypturellus undulatus. The sequence goes on along the minus strand of VWPW01008666.1, from coordinate 449,997 downwards.
TTAGCAGCTTATCTAACCAGAGAAGAAACATGTAATGAACACTTACTATACTTAGATAGCAAATTAATACTAGAATTTGTCTACTCCAAAAAACAGGCATACGAGCGTTGCGGAAACACAACGTGTTTTTACCTTCAAGTGATACAAGATGATACCGGTACTAAGGAGATCATCATCAATGCCAATTAGATGGGGCAGTTCAGAATCCAATACAACACCTATCCCTTCTTTCCTAAGGGCCAAGGTTTGTTCCTGTAGTGGAAAAAAGAACATTAAGATACTCAAGAAATACTGCTCTTTATTCTCTGAGTCATGTTTAATAAAACTTAATCTATGTACCACAAAAAAACACAAGCAGGAGTCTTGTGTTACAGGTGGTTTTTGTGTTTCCAATGAGTTTTCCAAGGTTGTTGTTCAGGAAGCTGGTGAAGGTGTTACTTGAAAGAAGACAGAACAAACAGCTTGCTTATAGGACATGAGAAAGCTCAAACAAAAGATAATGAAGGCAAGTGGGCTAAAAGCAAACAATGCAGGACCTTGCATGATGGTTAAACAGAATTTAAATCCGCAAAAAAATCTGTACAACCAGGGAATGTAATCCTGAATTTTGCCTGGCAATTCTTTAAATAAATCCCCTCAAACAAACAAAAAGATCTGGACACCTGGAAAGCTTGAACAGTTAAAACATGTCCCATTAAACTGAAAATATTAGCAACAAGTGTACGAAGTATTTGCAGTACATGGCTTCAATTCTTCAAAATTTCTTTTAGGCCAAACTGTGCAACAGCTACTATCATTCAGTAGAAGTACAAATGGACAAATTTATCCTCGAATGAAAAATCATTTTTAGTAATAACTTTGATATTATATTAAGTAGATTAGGTGTGCAATAAATAAGAGATTAAATGCAGCTTTGAAATAAATTTTAAGCATTTATAAAGCTCATTTTTCACATTGACATCAAATCCTATTGGCTTCTAGACATGGGAAGATAATGGTCATAGAGACTGTGAATTTCTACACCTATCATCCTTCCAAATGAGCGAATTTTTCTACTTTCACCAATAAGCCATGAGGAGCTAAGGAACACTGACAACTCAGCATGGAAAGGTACCAATCCCAACCATCACCACTACAGATTGTGTATATGTACAGATGCTTTTTGCGTCTGGTGCTAGCAAACAGAGAAAATAAATTTGCTGACAACGCAGTGACCACTGGTTTTCCAATTCATAGATACACGTAGCTTGGAGCCAACGAGGACAACATGTTGTCTGCGAGAAAACCCAGGTAGATTGCAGTGCACGTTGGCCAAAGTAGGGCAACTTGCCAAACATAAACGAAGAAAACACGTGTAGGATCTCATTTCCCTGCACAGCACAAAGTATTGTCAGGGTTGATATGGTTAAAAAAACAGAATTCTTGTTGGAAATATATATACAAGCAGGCAAATCGAGATGATGGCACAACACACACAAGACACCCCCAAACAAACACAGGAAATGCTCTGCTAATGGATGAAATAAAAGTTTTCCAGCGCTCAGAAAAAAAAAAAAAAAAAAAAAAAAAAGAAAACAAAACAAAACAAAAAGCTGTGATTAATGTTGCCCTGCAGATTTCTGACATTCCAACCGAATTCAGCTACTCCTTGATATTATAAAAGTGACCCCATAAAACCAAAAAACACAGCTTAAATCATTGTTCAAGTGAAGAAGTAATTTAGACAAAAATATCCTTCACATATTTAATATTTACTGAGTGGCATCTACTGTTGTACATAAATTATAATGCTCCTACAACACAAGGCTGAAGATTTAAAATACTGAAGACTGGTGGCACTTTACACAATCACTGTCACCTTTGTCCCAATGGGAGTTGAAAAATATTAAGTGTTAAACATTTTTTTTTCAGTATATCAAAGCATTTGTGAGCGTCCCTAACTGAGGAAAACACAGACTTCCCAGACTGAGTGAGAAAAATCTATCACCAATAATTAAGAATAAAGAAAAAAATGCTTCCTCATTTGGGGACTTTTGATATTAATGATATTTATTTTTACTATATTGTATTCAAAAATAAAATATGTGCAATTTTTATTTAAACTGATGTGTTGCTTATTTATTCAGATCTAAAAATCGAAGTACACTAATTGCATTTATAAATCCTTACTTTGTAAGTGACCATCACTCACGCACAGAATGTATCCTTTTGATGGAAGTACTGCAAACGCGATGTGTAACAGGCAGTAGCTGACATTAACTACATGTTCTTTTTCTGTTAATCCTTACTGTAAATTAGCTTTTATCTGTGAATATAATTTAATAAAAATCCCTAATTTGAATCAGATATCTGGAGTTATCACATCAATTAAAATCTTATTCCAGATTCAAAAGCTTCTGCATGGATACTCCAAATTCCAAATCTAAATTTCAGAAACCTTATCACCAAAAGATCCTTAAATGTGTTCTTACAAAACAAAAGAGAGAGAGAAGTCAAAAAAGACATAGTTATATTGCCCTGTTTCACCTTTACTACCATAGGAAGGGAAGGGCAGAGACCTCCTTCAATTGGGTTCAATCCAAAATTTGATTCATTCTTGTCTGTAGAACAGAATTTTAAGCAGCAATGAATCTACAAGTGAAATTACAAGAAAGGTAAAAATCCGTTGTCCCCAAATAGAAAAATACTAATTCAGAAAATTTAAGAAAACTCCTATTTTGAATTATCCTTGGTCCGGAAAGTGTGACTCCCTCTGTATTTAAGATGCACTCATAACCTATGGAAAATAAAGTAAGTGTTATACAGAAAGGAGCACTCCAGGGAATTTAAGTGGCTCCTCTGAAAAGCCACTGTGTGAGAACCGCATATCCTCCTTCTGTAGTCCCTAGATCAAATGGGCTCATTTGAAGAGACAATTCCGATTAGCTACATAAGAAATCACTTTTCAATGCTAAAATAAGACAATTTTGTTTATTTAAAGGATGATCTTTTTGAAATTCAGTTCTGAGTCAGGAGTCAGAAATATTCTGATGTAACCGTGAACAACTCCGTGACGGATGTAAGAGCTATTATGAAATCTTATCCTTCCCATGATTCAATTTGCTGTATTAACCAGAAATGGAAGGGTTTCTAAGCTAGCAAGGAAGAGATGTCCTGAGCGTTCAGAAAGAAAATGTATGTGTACTTGAGCCTAACAGTTAATCAAGTTGAATTATCTAAAACTGCCCATGGCAAAGAACAGTTATGGGTTGAGGCCCTACACAGAGTGCCTTTAATACATAGTATAAAGATGCATGTATGCAGGTGTATAAATATACATGATTTTGAAAACCTCATCAATAAAAGTCTACCTTTTTAACAAAAACAAATAGATATCAAAAGACGTTTCTAGTACTCTAGATGGACCCTCCACAGTCTAGGTGGAATGACCTACCAATACAGTAAAATATAAGCAAAACCTCTGTTGTTTTCTACTGCTACTGATTCAGCACAGATTAATAAGTATATGCAATTACTACACTGTCCTTTTAAGGAACAAAATCTCTTGGAACAATTTAACTGCCATTATGCTTTCCATGCAAATCTCAATTCTTCTATTTAAATATTGACCAGCTAACTGCTGGCACTGAGTTCTGAGAAAGCAGTGAGGATACTTTCATTAAAAACAGAATATTATGCTGGCCAACTGTTCAGATGTCTATATTTAAATTATGCAATAATGCATAATATCTAATTAAAGAAGTTATGGTTTAAAATAGGTAATAGCAGAAATCTTGCATTAATATTTAACCAGACTCTGTAGCTAAATCAAATTATTTTGCTAAAAGGTACCTTGGGTGCATTTGATTTTGTCGCAATACACTATTATACTGTGGGTTCACAAAAATAACTGAAGTTCCTTAGTGGCCTAGTACCAAGTTCTCTATAAAATACACCTACAGAAACTGTACACAAAGGACATTCTTAATTCTTAATTGCTTTTTTCCCTCCAGATATTCAGGCCAGTTTTCATTGCCTCACTCATATTTGTCACTCCATGCCGCTCAAAGTTCTCAACATCCAAAGGTCCAAAGGACTTATTTCAAAACGCTGCAGATGGATAGAATTGGAGAGATTATGCAAAAAGAAACCAGAAGAAATGTAAATACGACAGCCTCATCCGGTCATTCCACAACCAGAGTGGAAGAAAAAACCCAGGGCTCAATTCCCTGAAATCAGCAATTTAGATCAGCCCATCCCCGGATGGTAAATTACAGAATCCCAGAATGGTTGAGGTTGGAAGGGACCTCTGGAGCTCACGCAGTCCACCCGCCTGGCTCCAGCAGGGACACCCAGAGCACGTGGCACAAGAGCACATCCAAGAGGGGCTTGAACATCTCCAGAGGAGGAGACTTCTCTGGGCAGCCTGTGCCAGGGCTCTGTAAAGAGCTCTGAAAGAAGAGGGATTTTTAACCAAACCCAGGAAGCTGAGGGCTGGTACCACTGAATGGCAGCATTAAGGCCGGAGGGCCCAGGCAAGCTCCAAGAGAGCTGCACTGCTGCGTTTCCATGCCAGCCCTTTCAGAAGAGGCTTAGTTGCATCCCTGGGCAGAGCACTGCACGGGTAAATATGACTTTCTTTAGAAGGAGAAAAAGAAAAAGAGAGAGAGACAACTGGAGAAAAAAGTGGAAAAAAAGTATTAACGAAAATCAGGTTAACCAGGAAATACAGAAATGCCTGGATAAAGTGCAATCACTCTGTAAGAGGAAAACCAGAGAAGTTATAGAGGAAGGTAGCAAAGCCAACAAAGGTATGGTCTGTGTTCAGGTGGTGTCAGGAAGGGAGAGAAACCTGAGCAGCCTTCGCTCTACAAGAGACCCAGAACCTCTGGGGAACAGAGGGAGTTTCCTGCGGGACGGTCACTGCCCACTCACCCCCGTTCTGTTACCTTCTTCCCACAGAGGTAAGTGTTGAGCAAACGCTGCTCAGCTACAGGGGTATCTAATACACCCTATAAATGCATTTTAGAAATGTTATAAAAGAAAGCCCCAGTCTCTTCTGGGTACTGATTTTTTTTTTGCCTTTACTACTTTCTTACATAATGAGCTCTTCTGCTTTTACGCATCAAAACCAACATCAGAAAACACTTTCCTCATTCACACTGGCTGCTTTTTATCTGATGAAATGTTCTCCTTCTTCTGAGGGAATAATAAAAAAAACTCACTACTTTAGACTCCAATTTGTGGCAAAAGAGCAACGTAATAATTCATTGCACAGTGTGGAATGCTTTTGGAGAGTTACCTTGCTAGGAATCTCTGCAGAAAAGTGGAAAATATGGAAGCAGCACTTCGGATTTGCAGAGAAATGGCTCCTTTCCTGATCAACTCCCCAACTTTGAAATTTGGGAAACCCTGCATGAGTCCTTTATCTTGCAGAAAACAAGAAAAAATATTTCAGGGGTTATTTTTATTCTCTTTTTCTAGTGTTTTCTTTTCCTTACTAGTATGTCTTCATTCAGGGATCTCCTTTAATAATGTGCAACTTTCTGAATCTTTGCATAAGCAAGTACAATAAATCTACTGGTTGCAGCTATATTCATTGCTGTATATTTTAATAAAAAATGCTCTGTATACCTTAAGCACCAATAGACAAAACTCACAGTATTTAATTTGCATTAGACAGAAGAACCCTGTGCAGATCTACGTACTATTCCCTTGTCTAAAGAAACTAAATCCTAATTTACTAGCAGCAACAATTTTTCACTCTGACTTGGTTAACTTGTAAATCGTTTCTGCATTTAGCTGCAGGTTGTCATCCAGTCATAAAACCAAACAATGTAAATTATAGATCAGTGAGGTTTTACAGAATAAAACCCTGGAATTGTTTTGCTAAATAAATTACTAGGGCTTTCATCAAACCATTGAAATTCACAAGCTAAATTATTCTGCAATCTTCCATATTAATATATTGCTTTGACTCCCTAATTTATCAAATAATCAGGAACTCAGATCAACAAAATATTAGCTTTTTGCAGAATGCACATTCCATAAAATTATAAATTATCTTTAGTTATACCATTTTCCTGCATTGTCACTAGGACATAATTGATGCTTTTTCTCTATCACTCTCCATACAGTGGTAGATCTATATCTTTACCCATGCAAATCAAATATTCCTGTGAAGAGATGAGTGCTTTTAATATAAATAGAAATATATTTATCATTGTTGTTCCTAATTTAATTAAAATGGGATATTTTACCTGTGTAGTTAGGTCAAAATCCTCCAGCATGCAATTCCTTTTTTACACAAGCTATGAAAAGGTGGTTTGCATATGCATTAAGTGTCATTTATGGGGTTTGTAAACATTATGGAGTTGTAAACATTAACTCTCTTTCAAGAAAATCTCTCTAAAAATTGGTTGTGGACTTCAATGTGCATGCCATTTTGCATGACATATAACTGTTAAAACCTCAAGTCTGACATGAAATTCACTCAAAAAAAATTTAAATTCTCTGAAAGTTTGGACAGATCTTTAATGGATTAAAAATAGCAGGATTTTAGAGGCATACACTGGAAACATGCATCTTTTTCCACAGAAATTATTAGAATGATTTTGGATTCATATATTCTGACAGAAAAAGTGCTACAGAGACAGATGAGCAACTCCTCTATTTTCACGTGCATTGCATCCTACTAGAAATGAATAATTACATACCATGAAAGCTTCACTCACAAAGTTAAGAGGTCAGCATACTACAAATTTAGTAAAGTACCAGTAAAGTCTATCAAAATAATAAAAACTTGTTTGACAATTCTATAGTTTAAGCAAAATCTGAGTTTTGCTGCTGTTTAGAAGGATAGCAATGTTCTTCCTCACTGAGCAGAAATTAAGTGACCTCCTCGGTTACCAAGCGCAATTCCCAAAAGAAAATAATAAATCATATTACAGATGGCACTCAAGCTCTTAGCGATTACAATTTTGTAAAGAATTTCAGATATTTGGTATGAACTTACTAATAGTCGCTTCTTACTGATATTTTGCATTACTATTGACATTTAGCTGAAATAATTATATGCTTTCTTTCGTACTTATTCATCGATACAGACACTGACAACAGTCATATCCCCTCTCTCTCTCATTGGCTTTTACCAGGCCAGGCTAAGTACCCTAACAGCTACCTCCAGAAATGATCTCCAATTAGCTAAGTTCATCAATATTTGCTAAATACGAGACAATTATTAGAAAAACAACAGGTTTATAGAAAAAAAAAAAGCAGTTATGTGTATATTTTTTTTAGTTGGAACGATCATATTTATGACAAAAATAAATATGCCCTTTCAAAGAAGTCCTCATTTTAAAGGTATTATGATGGCACTTTATTGCCTTACTTTTTTCACCCAGAAAATAACTTGCTCGCTTTTACTGCATTTGTGACAGCAAATACAAGTTGTCACTTATGTAAAATTTTTAATGCAAACTAACAATTAGAAGATCAAAAATAGGCAGAAACAAACAAACAAACAAAAAAACAGGAAAAAAGCCTTTGATCTTAAGTCAAACATTTGAAGATGCTACAAAAAGATACAAAAATGTAGCCTTTAAAAAGTATTAATTTGAAGTATAAAATAATTGGTGCTTTCAGCTGACACTAGTGTCATAAAGGGCTACAATTGGCAATTCTTTTTGGAAAAACTGGTCAATTCAGTTGGAAAACTAAAGTTTTCTTATGAACTATGCATATCTTCCCTCACTTTAAATTCCAGAAAAGAAACCTTCTCTAACACAGACTCCAGTTCTATCGCTATTAATACATAAACTATACAGGATATTGCCAGTTCAACAACTCTAAATTACAGCTTTTTCAGTACATCTCTTAAAAGCCAGAGAAAAGACGGAAGGAAAGCTCATTAAGTACAATTAATGAAAGTACAGTTTCTTTCACAGATCTAATAAGGAAATAAAAATGAACAAGTCATTCTAGTTTGCCATAGCCCAGCACAGTTGTTTAAATGCTTTAAGGAAACAGCATGAGAAGATCCCAAATGCTAAACACAACACAAGAGGAATAAAGGACAAGACAACCAGACTTATCATACCTGAAATATATTCACCAGAAACAGGCGCTATCAGAGGAAATTGTACTTAAAAAATAAACAAGAAACAACCTATAATGTGAAATCTACAATCTAATAAATTAGGTCCTAACATGAAGGTTATCCAGTGAAAAAGAAACTACTTAAATCAGATTTCACAGTCAAGATAGAGATTCCAATATTCATCAGAGTATAAAGTTCCCAACACATTTTTGATAAAGTCAACTAAAATTGAATTGGAAATACTTGTATTGAAATAATTTAGATTACAGAATATTCTTGGCTGTTGGCAGTCTTGTCAGATTCATTTTTTTTTTTTTTTTTTTTATTTCTGGGCTCTTTTAGGCAATGAAAGTCAACTGAAGTCAACTACTGCAGCTGCATCTGCTACTAACAGGGAAAAAACCTGTCTCCCTTCAAAGACATGAATGTGCCACGTCCTCAGGGAGAAAACGCAGAGCAATCTACACAATCCTCAGGAAGCCACCACTGGCCCTCACACTCTGCTCATCTACCTGAGCCCTCAGCTGGATGACTGTCAGCTCTTGGTTTTTCCAGAAAAATCTCCATGAACCAACTTTCTATCAGTGAATACAAAGTAAAAAAAAAAAAAAGTTATGTTAATGAAAAGAAATATGAAAGCTGCATTTACCTACTGTCTTCACTGACTTAACACTTTACGTTATTTTTATAACCGTATTGAGATTTTAAGACATCAGTGTAGCAGCGCTGTAAAAGAGGGCAGCCCTATCTGGCACCATAGCTCTCAGTGATTTCTGGCAGATGTTACCGCACCTCTACATTATACAACTGTGTCACATCAAAGCCGGTTTAACACGTACAATTAGAGGCAGTTGACAGGTGGGATTAAGCCAAAAAAGATTACTGGTAAATAAAAGCTTATGACCTCCAAAAAACTATTTAAGATCAGGACAAACTTCAGTATTTCTCTACCAAAAGCAATCTACAGTCTTAAACATTTAAATATGTTATCTTACATACAAAGAAAACTTCACACTAACACAAAACTTTCACATAAAACCTTACCAGGCATATTGCAATTTAGTATGTTATTCCCTCATCAGTTCATCAGTATTCAGCTCATCAGTTTAGGTCTCAAAAGAGTGGCAACCTTAAAATATAACGGCCAAATTAAAATTCTTCATGAAGTGACCCTCTCAGCAGTCTAAACGCAGGTGAGATACAATTACCCTGGATTTAAGCAATCTTTTAATACTTTCCTTTTTCTTGATGTTACACTCACTACATATAGTACTAACACTTGAACCAAACAATGTCCAACTGGCCACTGCTTCCTTCACTTCACATTCTCCAAAGTGTGTGTTGGATTTTGCCTCCTTCTCTCCACTGATTGAAAATTAAGAAAGAAATAATGGGAAATCATTATGTGACCACATAACTGAAAAGTGTGTTAAGACAGATAAATTAAATCCAGCTTGCATGGATAGCCTTAGTCCTGCCATTTACAGCTAGGGTGTCAAGCACTGAAACTAAATGTTTGAACAGGCACCAACAGGGAGGGACAGGCTATCTGTAAAGTTGTTCTTTGCCGAGGATTCAGTTATTTAATTGAAACTGAAAACGCAGAAAAATAAGAGGAACTCCAGGGAAGCTTCAAATTACAGCGTCACCGGGACATAAATCTCCAAATTCCCAAAGAGTTGTAACACTTGAGCTTGGGAGGTCACTGTGAGCCCTTATGAGACAAGAGCCGGAGGAGATCTCCATGGGACATAGTTATTTAGCACCAGTGGGAACCAATGTGCAAATATAAGTTGTGGAAGGGATGGTGTGGAAGGGGAGGGGTGGTGCAGCCAGTTACTTTGCAGCACTGGGACTCCATGACAACAACCCCTTTTCCATCTGAGTGACACTCCAGGAATGTACGTCCACTTACTGCTGCTCCTTGGGGTATGCGGTGCATATCGTGGTGAGCTCAGCTACACAGAAAACTGGATACAGAGCTCATGGAGTCTGGAAGTTTGGGTCTTCTCATTATCTGCACAACTCTCTCTCTAGACAGGAAAAATATTGAGTTTTGAAATATTCTTTTTTTTCAGTTTTTGAGAGAGGTTTTTTTTTTCCCCTATTCATTATCTTTCTCACATAGATGGCACTAAAAACAGGTAGCCTGGCCAAATTCATGCTTTTATAGTTGCTACATTATCAGTTCTCCTTTCCAGTGACAAAAACTTCTACTGCAACATTAATTTTATATGTTTAACCAAAATGACAAATGGATGTAGCTTTTCTGCAGGGTCCAATAAATGATGACATGAACATCAGAAAAATGAAAACCTATTCTTTTCTTCCTTTCTCAACTTAAAACAGTTAATTGTTTATTATATGGTAGACAGCCTCTGAGAAGTATGTTTGTTTTACTTCCCCACAATTCAGAGTGTCCTTGCAGAATGTAATCAGTAAACAAATGAACCTGAAGTACTGCACAGAAATCACCATATCATTAGTACAAACTCTGCCTTTCTGCAAGTTTCAATTCTGCTGTCACCACAGAAGCTGCAAAAGGAGAGACGACAACTGCGTCTTCCTGGAAAAAAAGTCCCATCCCCACATGTCTCTCCTTCAGGCACAGCAAAACTCACTTTCTTTTTTGTTTTGGGGCAGCACATCTTGCCTTCATTTTTTATTTTATCTTGTTTTTGTTTTTTTAAGAGAAATCAAGCTTCCTATCATGCGCGGGACATAGGATTTTGAACTACTACCCTCGACCAGAAATTCTTTTTTTCGAAACAATCATGTCCAGATTCAACGGAAAAACAGCAGAGACTCGCTGCTTTTTCCCCCCAAATTCAAACAAGGGTGTTTTCATCAGCTACGGCAGCCCCTTTCTCAGCTTCCATCATCTTGTCAGACGGTACTGTTCACCATGCCATGGAACTGGAGGTCTGACACAGTAGCCTGAACTCAGCCATGGAAATTCCTGCCACGACCATCCTCCTACTCCATCCCGCTACCCACTTGGTGCCAGCAGTCGCCACCAGAAGGAGCGGTATCAAGGGGCTGCTCACTGCAAACAGTTGTTACAGGCATAAGAGGCATCTCAGTCCTTCCTCTCCTTTTTCTCTCTCCTTTAACCCTGCAAGGCAAGTCAGCCCGCAGTTTGCAGAGGAATCTACTTGGCAACAGCAAAAAGACGAGTGATCACAAGTCAGCAAGTCTAGAGAGGAGGGTGACGATTGACACAAGCTTCTAAAAGGGGAAGAGCTGAGCAGCTAATTTCATCCTTATAACACCCCCGACTGCCTCCTCACCTAACTCGGTACCTACAAACTATAAGAAGTTCAAACGCTATCCTGTATGGAGTTATGAAAACTAATCTATCTCCAGCTTTATGTCTTTATGCTGGGAACATGCTTGTTTTTGATGAGAACTTGGGGGAACATGAAAATGAATTACAAAAAAAAAAAAAAGAATAAATAAATAAATAAATAAACCTACAGAGTTGGAAAATCCAAGATTTTAAGATTTGCTCATGCAGGAGGATGCTTTCTAAACAGACACATGACATATAGAAAATGTAAGAATTGGATGAAACACTTTCAGAACAAAACCTTCACTAACAGTTTGTCCAAATGCAGCAAAACAGATTTTCCAACAGATTAAACATTTAACTAAAAGCTCTACAGAACAAGTTAATATTTTGAAGGCAGATAACTCCACGATTGATCTATTGTGGACTAGTAAGTTCTAATCATGCTGCTTGATCTATAAGATTAAAAACTCCATATGTATAAACCGTGCTATTTATGCATAAACTATTACGTTATTATTATATTAGGTCAGTAACTGCCTGACATTGCAAACCTTATACCCAAATAGTTTCTACAAAACAATGAGATTTAGCTCACATCAAAAGAAGCTGGTCTGTAAAAAACAAGAAAAAAAAGATAATTAAAAAAAAGAAAACGATAACATCCTCTCAGAGGAAAATATAAACACACCATAATATACCAAATATACATACCATAAATATAATATACCTATAAAGCATTCTTGCCCGATTCTGGACAAACTGGGGGAAGTACTACAGTACAGCAGAAAAGTGATTCAGAAACAAGCCAAAGATGCTCATAGAGCTTTCTGCATTTGCTTTGAAGGATTAAACTCTCCAGGCTATCCAGCAATGTCAGAATGAGGAAAACTATATGACTGTTCAGAATGTAAGAAGATTGGTCAAGGCATAACTATAACCATGGAATTAGAAAAGGAAAAAGGAATTTCCACAGCAAACCAGAGGAGGCCAGTTACTGTCGATGTGCTTAAATGGATGAGTAAAGGGTGGGAGAGAAAAAAAGAAAAAAAAAAAAAAAATGGAAATTTGTTTCTGTTTCCGGCTTCCTAATAACAATTCTTTGAAACAAATGAAGGGAGAAGAGCTAGGCATCTAACTTTTGGAGTTTTAAATGGGAACTTGTAACATGGATACTTTGAAATACTTGAGATTTCCATTAACGTGACAGGCTACACATTAACCAGGGAAAACTGAATTGTTCTGCATTGCATCAGTGAAGCTGGTTGTCTCATCAGCTGGTGTCTGTTAAATAAGTTTTTTCTGTGTTCTACAAAACTGTGCATACGCTATCAAATTTTTGTCCTATGTTACACTGCACAGATGACACAGATACAGTTTCTGGAAGAACAAGGCAAATTTTGCATTTTTTGGCACAGCGAAGCGCTATTTGGGATCCAAGGAGAAGAGGAGGAAATATGGTGGAACCACATCATTAGTGGAGCAGCAAACATGTTATAAGCTGTGAACAAACCTGAAGTTTGGTAGATTGCTGGGATTTTTATCAAATATTTTTGAAAATTAAAGTATATGTTCTGCCTTTACAAGCAAAAGGATAATGATTTATACCATCACTCATTAAGAAAGGGATTACTTATTGTCTCATGTATGCATACATTAAATATGGGGCAAAATTACTATCACATTGTCTCCTTTTAGTTAACAGGACAAAGAAATAGGATCATCCTTCTGGCTACCAGAGCCAGTTTCAGTACAATTAAAAAGTCACAATACAATTAAGACCCTTCAGTCTTCTGAGAGGAACAGACTTCTACCTCTCAAAGCCACAAAGAAAACCACAACTGAGAAGAAAATTCCTAATCAGATTTTTCACTGTCTCCTAGAACTCTAGGCCACAGCACCCTCATCAATCAAGAGAACCCATTAAAGTGCCTGTAACAACCAAGATGAAAAACGCGTAGTTTCGTTGGGAACAGTTCACTCGGAAAATGCAGGTGCCCCAGTAGCAGCCCACACAGGCATCAGCAGCTCTCTGAAATGAATGTCAATTAAAAAGGCAGATGCCGAATGCAGAACTGCTCAAATGAGCAACTACGAGCACAGTGAAGCTGAAGTGTTGGGAAATTAATGATGCTAGTCCCTTAAAATACAAGGGAATTACAGGATCAGTTATTAGTCTCATAAGGTCAGCTTACCTTCATTGCATCTCTCTGAGCTTGTTGCCAACATCTGCCATTAAAAGACGGCTGCACTTTGATACACAGAAACTGTTATTTTAGTGGCACCCAAAAGCACCACTCCATGTAATGTGCTGCAAGTATTTCTGTTAGAAGCGTTAGCAAATTTAGAAAAAAAAAAATTCAGGATATATGGCTTTTGTTCCCAGAATTACAAGGATGAACCTAATAAGCTGGATGCCTTCTTGACACTTATCACCTTGTACAGACAGAAGTACCACCAACATTGGAGAAAAAGTTCCCCAAACAGAACCACGGGACTTGGCTAATAGGTGCCCATAGGTTAATAGGTGCCATAGCAGAGGTGCCCATTTTGCCACTTAAGCAAGACACTAGTCTATAAAATACTGTTTTCCAGTGGCTTATAAAACTTCAACCATCAAAGCAGCCATTTCCCAGGCAGGTACATCTGCTGCAGGCTGATTTGTGCCTTTGCTAGCACGAGTTTAAGGGAAAACAATTCTTCTGTATCAAGAAATGAAGTGCACAGAGTGTCCTACAGGTATAACTTTCTCCAGCAGACGGGCTTCACCTCTTCACAGCTTTCTCTCTGGGCCTAGACTGAGCAATCATTAGTGTCAGAGTAAAATAAATCTGCATATTTTAGTACCAGCATTCAAACGAGAAAATAGGATTTTTCCTTTCGCTAGAAGTCCTAGAAGCAGGCACTATACCTTCCAACCTAAAAGTAGCAACTGTTCTCTGGATATCCTCCATGCAGGTATCTAAAAAGGCCTGGCTGGAACAGAGAGAGAGGCAATCTTAATTTATCCCCTTCTCACATATGCATTATGATACAGTCTTTAATTACATGATCATATATTTTCTACAGGAGCTGTGAATAATTCATTCCACAGACCGTACTCTGCGAATGAATCAAGAGACTACAGAGAACTAGACTATCATCTACAGGACTCCTACCTCATTTGTTGCTAAAGCTGGATGATGAGTGAGTCATGGAATTGTGGAGGAAAAACAGACCAGTCCCTTAGCTAATGCATTTATTCATTTTAAAAGCTGCTTCACTTTTTGTGTTTCTTGGGGGATGGCAGAGTTGAAGAAGCATTTCATTAGTCTGGATTTCATTTTCATTTATCCACCTTGAGGTTCAGCTTCACTCCTGCAGGTTAGTTGAAGTGTATTAGCCCCCTGCCAAGGTCTGAACACAATGATCACTACTGAGAGAAACGCAAGAGTGGGGCTATGGGCACTGGTGTGCAGGAGTGTACCAAGGACAGAAAATAGAACATGGTCTGATTGTAATTACAGCACATTTGTGCTGCCATCTGTGCTGCAGACCTCTTCTAGCAGATTGCAACAAAAATACCTCTCTGTGGTTGTGGAAAATAAAGAAAAAACGCACCATCACCACTGCATTTCTGCCACAGCATGGCTGTGTGAACCCTGGCGATGTTTGGGTGTTGATTAAGACATATCAGGTGTACAACTATCCCGTGGAGTCAAAGCAGTAATTGGAGTTACGCAGTAATGAACTGCTAAATACGTTTCCAAATATGCTGATTTAGCAGGAAAATAAAATTATTTTAGTATTTCAAGTCAAAAGCATATTTCCAAAGAGTTATTACAAACAGTTACTCTGTGAAAGACTTGGAGTCATTTACATTTTTCTCCAGAAATGCTGACATGAGAAGGTTTCTCTACCCTTCCATAACACGAAGGGAAAACTCTCCCTTTACACTCCACCTTTGCTCCCCTCACTACCTCTCTTCAGATTCTGCAGACAAAACAGTGTTGAGGGGTTATTCTTTCTTCTTCTTCCATCTTGTCTTCTATCGGCTAAATCAGCCCTTTACTCTGTTTTCAATTCAGCTTCCCTCCCTGCCACAAGAAAATAACTGAAAAGCAGAACAAATGCCCAGAAGAAATTGTTCAACAAGCAGCACCTGAGCTCTAGGGAAAAAAAAAAAAAAAAAGCATTTCTCTCTGATTCTCTCTCATTTGAGGAAACCACCTACCAGCCCCAAGGATAGATTATAGCTAAGCATGGCCTAAATAATGTACAGATGCAGGGCCCCAGGTCTAAGGGGTAAGATGGGAGGGAGAATGGTCACTGCTAGAAACAAGAGGGACTCTTCTGAACCACACAGCCTGCATTAACTAAACTATTCAATTCAACTTGTTTTAATCCATAGCGGGTGAGCTCAGAAGCTGCAGCCCCTGACTTGCTTCTCTGATGGTCCTGGAGATTTTAGGTTGGAAACACTGTTTAAAATTGAACTAAAAAATAATCAGTAGCACTAGAAACCTCTTGATTGCAACTTCCTAGTAGAAAGCAAAAGTTAAAAGTGGTCAGATCACTGCAGGGACATGGCAAGCAGCTGAAGAGGCTACAAGGGAGAAAGGAGGTTCCTTAATAAGGTGCAGACAGCTGGCAGGAATGGACTTTGAATCAGACAGCTATTTCTTTTGAAATCTACTTTTGACTGCTGCATTCAGGGTTCCCCAGGTGGCTAGGACACTCTCAATAGTGTTTCTATTAGAGAAAGAGCTACAAAAGATCAGGAGCACCAGTTCTCAATTTAGTCTTTTTTTTCTTCCTCTTGCAAAAAGATGACGAAGCTGAGAGTAATCACTCAAGAAAGCTTTGCTTTGGGAACTACAAAGGATGAGAACCACTCTCCTGACGAAAAACCCATGTGCCCTTAACACAACTACATAAGCCCTTGAAAAGTTATTATGTATTTGTTTTTGCAGATAATTCTATCTACAGATTTCTTTCTTTTCAAACTGCACAGGCCTAGACACAGTTACCAGATTGAAGCAATGTGATGAGCAGTTAAAGAAATAATCATCTTAGTAGCGGCAACTGATCAGTAACAGAGTTCCAAAAAACAATTTCTGCTTAAGGTAAAAACAAAACACATTTGGACAAGATCTGTTCAAAACTATATGCCAACCAATTGCATAAAGATCCTGGGATGTTAAATACATTCACTTTACATGCCTTACGAAACAGTGAGATGAGAAGAAAGAGAATGTATAGACAGGTATAAAAATATTTATAAATAGATATATTTAGGTTTTCATGTCAGTAAATAGATAAATAAAATGACACAATCTTCCAAATATAATAAAACAAAGGCTGACAAAATTGAGAGCCAAGTAAAGTAGTTGTGGATGAATATTGTATAAGAACATAGAACAATAAACTTTTTTATTATAGAAAAATTTTTATCAAAAAAGACTGAGCAAACAAAAATTGACTAAATCTTAATTAACTGAAATTCAGTTAAAAACCCACAGAAGCGACTGATGAAAAATACTAAAAGGAATAATTAAAATGGAAGCTGAATGTCACAGCCACTAGCTTTTCCAGGCAAGATCTGCTATTAAAAAATATATATATATATATATATATATATATAGATGAAGGGTCAGATCAAAGGTTCGTGTGCCCAAAAGCCTATTTGCCATTTAAACTGTATCAGCTGGTTAAATAAGAAGATACTCCACAAATCACGCCTCTCTCATGTCCTTACAGTACTGATGATATAAGGTTAGGAAAATAAGTATATTTTAAAAGTTTTAGCTATATTACAGTAATTTTAAAAAGAAAAATAGCTGAAAAAGGCACTAGCAAATAATTGCAATAATCCTGCATGTACGATCCTGCATCACCCTACATCTCACCTGTGAATTGTTGTTCAGGAGCATTTCTACCAAATCAGTTACTCAGATTCCCCAGGACTTGCCCCTAATCTAATGTTTTGGCATTCTCATATCCTTATTTTACTATGTCTACACAGTAAGGAAAGTCAGTGTTACAAATCATTTCACCTTAAATTTTCTAAATTAATCATGTAGGCAAAGCTGATTTTTGTATCTGCAGTGACATCTAGTGCAAGAAACCAAAACCACATTTAAATGAGCTTCTAGACAGAAGAGAAGCTATTAGAAGTTATTGTGTGATTTCTGATGAAGAAATATAAGCATGAAAAATTAACATCAAGACCTTTAAATCTTTTTTTATAGCTTGCCTTTTTCATAACATTCACAAGTCAGCTGAAGGGAACCTGATTAGCTATAATATTAAGAAGGCATTTAGTGCAAATGTGTATTCATATCTGGACATACAAATCCCATTTGATAGATGTACTTAAATTACTATGTGTTTGCCCTGAGAAAGCTAACAAGCTTAGAAACAACACTAGCATTCATTTTTCAAAAGAAGACAAAATCAGAAATAATATAAATTCTTCCTGACACTTTCCTAGGTATGCATTCTTATTTTAATCTGCAGTCATTATTAAAACCCTTCCTTAAAAATTGAAGCAGAAGATACAGATTGTAGAAATGAAACAAAAATTGGAAGCATGAAAAGTGCTAATACACATGATATATAATACAGCAATACTGTCCAGATGAAAGTAGCTTTAAGTCTCTCATTGAAAGCACAGTAAAGCCAAAAACAAGCTTTCTAACCAAAACACAACACTAACCAGCGACAATTTTACAAAAACGAACCACCTACAGAAATGGGAAAAGTTCTTAGAAATAAGTGTTATATTCCTGCCAAATATACAAACACACACATATGGCAAAGCTTAAAGACATCAGTTTAAATACAATATTATGCATACGTTATTTTGCATATAACTGCAAAACATTCCCATAGCTCCCTATTTTTCCATTCAGCCTATAACATTTTAGGACTTACGTGCCAAGGACATGTGGCCATGTTTATTTCTAATGGGATTTTGCAGAAAGTCAAAGGGCAGGATTAAAGAATATGCTGCATCTTTCACAAAATTCTTTAATCATTTTACCACTGGGAAGGCTGATAGACAGAAGACTGATTACTAATAACAAGCTGTTACTTTTGCCCATCTGATAATTATATATAACATATATATTTTATATATATAAGACTATTCATATAAATATATATATATTATATAGATATTTATTATATATAATTTATTATATATATTATAAGTATATATAAATATATATATATATATAAAATAAGCTTATTCTTTAGTGATCTAGGACAACCACATAATGCATTAGGTTCCTATGGAATGGGGGAAAACATACACACAAACACATACAGAGGATTTTCTGGTTGCTAACAACATTGGATAGTAGTTTGACATTAATAAACTAATTCAACATTAAATCATTAGTTTGTATTTATCCATCACAGCAATTTAAGGCCTTATCTGATGATTTCATATGCCTCAAAAAGAGACACAGCTTTTAAAAACTAGTAGATGTTAATGCTTGGTGGCAAGGAACAGCTTTTTTCTGCCCTAAGGGATGACTATCTTAAAGACATAAAACTTAGCCCCCTGAAGGGTTCAAGAAAAGGAAAAGGCCATGTAAACACTATGCTCAGCAACATATTTGCACATGTGGCAAAGTCCTGCAGCAGAACTAGTATTATGGATGGAAGTGAGGAGGCTATGCCACTAAATCCAACAAGACAGAGTAAGAAGCAGCTACTAGTTTAATTATTGATTATGAGAATTACATGGAAAAAAAAAAAAAAAAAGAAATCAAGATAGGACCCTGTCCTTTAATGGACAAAGACAGATCTCTGCAGCCTTTGACAGCAGTTGAGCTCTCTCACACAATGTGAACTACATGATTAGAATCAAACAGCAGGATCAATGAAATGCAAGGTAGCTCTAACACTACTTAACACCAAAGGAAATGAGCATCTAAATATATCTGTGCAGTAGGCAATAAGGACATGCATCAGAAAAGCAAAAGGCTCCAATTATTGCACAAGTTTCTGCATAAACAGTTAAGCAGAGAAAAGAAATCTAAATGAAAGCAAGGGAAAAGTATTTCAGAGAATTATATACAGGAGAAGAAATTTTAAAAAGATTAATAGAAAAGATGCTAAAGGTTACAGAAAGGAATTGAGGTACTCACAAAAGAGGAAAAAAATAAAATGCCAATAAAAGAAAGATCTCTAGAAGAAGGACAACGCACGCACTCAAATGTAATAGTCACATCCAAAAAAGTTCTGTGTCAATTAAAGTCTCAAGGAAAGGGGAAAAAATGAAAGTAGGATAGGTTACTCTACCATCTTAGAAACCATCTGAAGAAATTATAGACCCCAGGATTGATCTTTAACAGGACCATATAAAAGGACTAAACTAAGGAAAAAAGCAAACAGATTTTCTTCTCTCCTCCCCTTCTTTTGAGAGATATGCATGAAAGATAAGTAACAGGGGAAAAAAAAGAAAAAAATGTAGAAAAAAATCAGTGTAAACAGTATGGAGGCAAAATCCTGGTGTTAAATAATTGCTGAGGACACTTGGACGGAGAAGAAAATGTATTTGCAAAGTGCAATTCTTTAGACAGAGCTAATGACGTTTGAGGAAATGAACCAAACCAGATGGATTTTAAAAACAATCAAACAGTATTTCAAAGCAGCACTTTCACACCACACTACACATCACTCTATATACCTTTTATTAGGTTTCTCAAGCATTAAA
Source organism: Crypturellus undulatus (assembly GCA_013389825.1). Taxonomy (NCBI): domain Eukaryota; kingdom Metazoa; phylum Chordata; class Aves; order Tinamiformes; family Tinamidae; genus Crypturellus; species Crypturellus undulatus. Next base: position 429,924 of record VWPW01008666.1, on the reverse strand, counting down.
ATATCTTTCCTTCAATTAGAGAGAGGTCCAGAGGCCAGACTAATGCTAAATCAGTAAAGTCAGGTTGTTGTGCCATATTACAGTGAGGAGGTCAAGGATGGGAACGAGTTTGGCAAACATCAGCGCTGGAAAAAACACTCAGCACACTGGCCACATTAACAATTCCAAGCAGCTCCACGCTGAACAGCAACAGATACTTCTTAGGAGGCAGCCCAGTTTAAAAACAGTGCTGTGTCCTCATCTCTGCAGTATGAACCCTGGGAGGATTGGGGCTTTAGAAGCAAGCTGACAGTATTGCAGATTTCACAGAAACCCAGTCTCCCTCCAAAAACACTTTTCCCAAAAGTGGGAAATTGAACATTCTTTCAATCCTACCATCACAAGCCCAAGATGCATCCAAGAAGGCAATGGTGTATTTGAAGGATCACAAAAAATCTGCAGAACCAATAGTGGCCTTAAGACACAGACCAAACTCAAAGCCCAAACTGATAATTCACACTAGGCCTGAAGACTCGCACTGTAATGGAAAATATAAGTAAGGATGAACTAAAAAAAGACAAAATATGAAAGCAGAATAAGTACATTAAAAGCTAAAGGGAGAAATAACGAAGAATACTAGGATGTAGCTACATCAACCTGACACATGGCGTTGTGTCAACTGAAATCAAAATTTATGTTGCCAAATACATTCTCCCAAAAAATCTGCTTTCAGTTTTTTTTTTCCTAAATATTTTAAATCCGGATAGAATTTTGCCTTCTCTTTGCATTATTTTCGAAGTAGCATTTGTTTTTTGCTAATATAATTTAAAAGTTGAAAACGACTGGGAAGAGCAAAGAAGTTCAGAAAACATCTTCCCCACAAAACAGTAATAAGGTTGGAATGCATCATCTTTGGTAGGCCTGATGAAAACACTGTATTCAGAAAGACTAGATAACTTTTTCCAGACACATTTGTTGATCTAATAAAATACACTACCATGCACTACAAACCTCACTTCTTGCATTTTTCAAGGTTCATGCACAATCCTTTCAACTTTTGGGAGCTTGGGAGTTAAAAACTCACAGATTTTTCTCATTGTACTGTGAAAATAATTCAAAGACACATGAACTCTGATACTCAGACTAGAGTGTGAAAATGCCCGTCACCTGTGACCTGAGAAATGCCATTCAGCCAGGAGCAACACGCTTACATTTGGCAGGCATATGTGAAGTAGGAGATATCTGGTTACACGAATTTTTACAATCAATGCCCTAAAGGATTCGGGGCAAAAGGAGATGGGATTCTCCAAGGCTGATGGCACTGGCTGCTGTGGAGCAAGAACTAGAGGGCAGAAATAGCCTTTTGCAGAACTGTGCAGGAGAGCCAACCCAGGCACCAGAACACTCCATCCAAAGACAGAGGAAAGGAAAACACCGGGAGGACCATTCTCTCAAGCACCAAATACTCTTCTTAACAAGATCAGACAAAATCGGAGTTATGAGGAAACAGACAGTTAACTCCCTTTCTTTTCTGCAGGAGAGAGAAGCGTAGGCAAGATTGCAGACCTCCATCATCCAGATATTACTGCACAGCTTCTGCCCTGCTTTTCCCTGTGCTGGCAAGGCGCTTCCCGCTCTTACCACGCGCCCAAGAGGCCCTTCAATGAAAGGCTGCAGAGATGGACACAGAAGGAAGACAGTGACTGACACAGATACAATGAAGTCATGAACTGAAATTGTTCTTCCTTCCTTAAACTTTTTTATGATCATGCTTTTCCCAAATTACACCAGATTCCGCAAGCCCTGACATCTGTATGGGACAAAACAGCTTTGTTTCCGCTCCTCTTTGGACTTCTGGACCAAAGAGTTTTCATTTGAATCTACAACTCCCTACCTTCAATCTTAAACTCTAGAAACTTATTTAAAAACATCTTGCTCCCCTCTCCCTTGCTTACAAATATGCCACTCACTACTTGGTATACTTGGTTTCTGGAAAAGTGCTAGATATCGTAACACATACCCTGACATCTGGAAATCAGTGGCACTGCCCTCCCAACTCTCAATTTCTCCAAGGGTTTGCAGCAGCAGCAGACGTGCAACAGATCCTCAGTGCTGATGAGGTGCCTCAAGAACCTACCCGATTCTGCATTATTCACAAAAGCGAAAAAGAGCTTAGCAGATCTGGGGATAAAGCTGACCCTGTTCTCCATTGTAGTCTTTTTTTTAAAAAAATGTACTGCAGGAAGAAACTTAAATATTTAAAAAATTTCACTGACAAACAATAAACAAGTCTCATCTAACTGTGAGCACCTTAGACAATCTTTTAGCAAACATAACTCAAATTACACTAACCACCACTGCTTTCTACAGTTTATAATTTGATTTTGAGCTACTCAGTCTGGCAAAGTTCCAAAAAGCCCTTTCCCATTCATGTGGTAGCAATGATTTCAAGAGTCATTAAACAAGAAGTGAATAAAAATATGCATAGCTTCAGTAACATGGTGTAGAATAAAGCACTGGAACCAATAAATCTTCTGCAAATTTCCCTTTTTTTCACGACCAAGGAAGTTTTATCAATTGTCTTTAACCCATGATATAGGTTCTACTTATATGCTGAAATATCAACATATAAAAACATAAAATACAGAAGCTGTAAGAATTAAAAGAATAAAAGCTTGGTAGTAGAATATCAAAAGCCTGGTTTCTGTGTTTAAGTCTTACATATTCAGCTATATAACAAAAATTGTCATGTTTATAATTTCTCCTCCTATAGCAATTGTTCAGTTCTTCCTACAATTCTATAATTTCTAAAGAAATTTTTTTTAATTTTAAAAAAGCAAAGTGATACATAGAAAAAAATCAATGGCAAAAAACAGATCTCAGATCAGCGACAAGGAGGAAAAAAATGCTTAATGCTTGTATGTATTGCACTCCAAATCAAATGCAATATAAAAGGCAGCCAGACCTGTGAATATTCCAATTCAAATGCCAAGGGAAGAGGGAGCTGCCTGCCCCTGTGCCGCGTTTCCTTCATTTGCAATCCACGAAAAATATTCAGCATTTAAAACCTTTTTGTCAGACTAGTCTCTTACATTTTTGCAGCACGAGGTCCACAATGGCAAGTCAAAAAAAAGAGTTGTGCTATTTTTATTGATATTATTTTTAAATTTTATTCCAAAACATCACAATGCATATTTACTCTAAAAACCTCCCCAAAAGGAACTACTTGCAATACACTAAAGCAAGACAGGAGAAAAAAATAAAAAAAAAAGCTGAAGACAAAATTACTATATATATTTATCTATGCCTTACTTTCAGAATATTTTGGGTTTCATTCCACTTGTTCGTCCACTCTTTGGTCAGTTCTTGTACCTATAAAAGAAATAAATGTCTGAAAAAATAAATCACAGCCTCTCTGTTCCATTGTTTGCAAAATTCGAGATTTAAACAACGGTTGAGATAAACATTACTCCTCCTGCAACAATCGTAGAATATTCTCATATTTTCACAAACTCAAAAAAGCTAAAGATTAAACTCCCTCAACAAAACATATCCCAATTTCCTTAATGGCAGAATTTACACTTTCTCCTTTAATACATACACCTGAAAACAAATGGTTAATTGACCACTCTTAGAATTTTTCTCTCTCAAAAAGAAAAACTAGAAAATTTTTATTTGGCTTACAAAATGAAACAAAGGACAGGAATTACCTCATAAAATAATGACAGATATTTTTAGAGAAATTGAGTAATTTCACAAAGTGCTTGGCCAGTCCCTTTAAGTCTATACAGTTCCTCTGAATATCTTGGCATCTGAAACCTCCTGCTGACCAGTACAGCTGCCAATTAAACTTGTATGAACTAAAGGAACTTCTCATTTCTACCTATACCTCAGGAACACAAAAGAGAAAGAGAAATAGCTGTTGTTTTTTAAATCATGTCACATCAGTCCTAATGATCCCAATCATGGTGTTAAAGGAAAAATTAAAAGGTTAAAAATATTAAAGAATGTCTGTCATATTTTTATTCACCACAGCAGAATGATTTTTTATCCCAAAGAAATCATTGTTCTTTTAGCAGGACAAGCTACTTCATTGAAGAAAAGTAACATATATTTGTCAGATAATTTGAATATGGTGATACAGTCCTTGGATCTCTACAAGCAAATTAATTATTGCATTCATTTAATTATAAAAAGCTCTAACTGCAAACAATTAAGAATTTTCTGTAATTGTGTCTGTAGCAAATTTCTTATATAGTAATCACATAATCTATTAATGAGGTTGACAGAAGATAATAAAATATGCTTAATATACTTCCCACACAGAGAGGCCAAGACTTCCGAGGAAGACAAACAGTGATTACTGTCAGAGCTTGAAAAACATCCCCTAATTAGGACATAATCAGCAGTTTATATTATGCAACTATTCTGAGATAAAAGGTTTATGTTTTTATGAAAAAAAAAAAAAAGCCTGCTACATATGCTAACCAAATTGTCATTCAACTCTGAGCTAGATAACAACAAGCTTTAAAAACCCAAGAAGGGTATGGAAAAGTAACTTACGGATGAAGGCTAGAATTACTGTTGTGCAAGCTGGTGTTTAGTATTGAATGCTACACATAATAAGGAGTTTTAGCACATCCTATAGTTTTAGGACATGTCCCTAGCAGAAGTTTTGCCACAGACAAGTTTGTAGTCTACTTTGTGGTTAAGGCTCATACTAATGCATCCATTTTACTCATATTTGTCATGAAGTCTCGAGTGTCAATTTATAAAGTAATGTTTCCAATTTGTCTTTAAAATTGGTATTAACAACCAGATTCCTAGAATGTACAAACATATACAGAAGAATTCTTTTTTGGCATCCATTAAGTATGTAAAACACATTTCTCTAAATGTAATGTGCTGAACTTATAATCATAAAGCAGCACCAGTGAAGCCTTTTAATTTAACTCAGTAAGGACATCTGTATTCACATTTGATTGCAGCATCATTGACAATATTCAGAACCCAAATGGCAAATAAATTCACTAACACATATTTGAAGAATTCCATATCCTTTCCTCTCTCTTTTCCCAAAATCTGAGCAGCATTATTAAAAAGAAAAAAAAATGCTTTGCAGTAGTGCTAAAAACAGGTAAAAACATTAAATATTAATATTTAATAAATATTAAAACATATAACATCAATAAAGCATGGACTTTACATTTCTATTATTAAAATAAGATTAATTAATATTAACAAGTTAAAAATAGCAGATTGTAAGCTACGCAAATGAGAATGCCATTATATCCGTATTCTTTTGGACTGATGCGAGTCTATCCATATGAAGAGGCTTCGCGTGCTCCATCAGGTCTCCTGGACTGGGTACTGAAAGCACTTCCAGTGACACAAACTATGAAATCCACCCACCCGATGCTCAAAGGAAAAAAAACATGGCTCGTTAGGCACCAAACATATTGGCAGATGCCTGAAACAGATTTGAGCACTGGCACGTTTGGAAAACATACGGCACGAGTTACTCAAAAACACGACTTAGTCAACCAGTTCCCCCAAAAGTATCTACTGCGTTTTCTGTTTCTTTATCAGTCTGATTATTATAATCTAGCACTGAAATCCAGTGGGTTTTCCTTCCTGTCTTTTACATACCTTTTTAATAAGGCAAGCTGGCTTGAGATCATACCTTTTGCTTACTTAATCAAAAGACTTATGTAAATATTAGAGATGCACAATTTGTTTATAATGTTATCTTGCATTAATAGGACAAAAAAATAAGAGTTAAATACAGTTAAAGATCAAGAAAATGCTGTTTGAATGGAAAACAAAATACATTTATTTCCTCCCTCCAAAACATCTGAAAACGACTGCATCTTGTTTTGCATCGAGATCCCCATTTTCTTTCTGATTTGATGTATTAAACAGCAACTTACTCGTGCTTCATTCTGCTGAAGCTTTTCCTCCATACTTAAAGCTGTTGGAGAATCCAAAAGGGCAATCTAAAATTGTAAAAGTCAACATTAGTATGCCAAAAAAATAAACCCTGTTGTAATCAAATGAAAGAAGTTCAACCTTTTTGATACTTTAGGACAGAATATTTTCAACTCCAATATATGACATATCACCTTGAATCACTGTATACAATCACAGTAACCAAAGTTTTGTCAAAGCAGATATTCTGAATACAAACCAGCAGGTTGGGAGTATTTTCATTCCTTGTGTATACACGTTGCCATACATTGAAATCAAGTAGTTTTCTGATACAGTTATTGTTAAATTTCTGTTAAAAATGAAAAATTATTATATACCAATAGTCTTGTATGGTTTAGCATTTTGCTATAAGACATGTAAGTATATTGTTTATTCGGGGAAAAAAAAGTGTGCTTAAAAGAGAAAAAGTAACACACAACACATGCACAAACATACACATTTAATCAACACTCATTTTTATAAAACCTTCTACAGTATTTTTGGTAAACAGTATTTCCAATGATCTATGGAAGCATTTGCAACATAAAATTCTGGAAATATAAAGGGAGTCCACAGAAGAAATTAAGCAGGGATTTATACCCTATCATATATATCTAACACCAGCTGCTGTTTAACCAATCATCCCAAACTCAATTAACTTAAACTGGTGCTCTACTATCTCCCACATAGCCATCCATCACACCCTGCAACAGAACCAGATTTATATTGGGATAGCTGCTGTTTTACAGTTTGGAATTGCGTCAAAATATTAGATCTACAAAGGGCTCTATGTTATACCTACCTTGTTAACTCTAAATCAAGCGATGTATGCAAAACAATCACGCTGAGAAGAAAAATAAAATTACTTTCCCTGGCAAAGAATATGAGAAAAACCTAGGGGTGTAACAGAGCAATTCGACCCCATCAGGAGTTTTTTAATTGTCTGCAACATGGCAGAACCCACTGCTTCAATCATCTGCAGGCCCCTTCCTGTTTCATATTATGGTCCCATCTCCTCCTTCACCAAAAGTTGCATGGATGAAGTCTATAAGAATGCATGTGCTCAACGGACACACTGCATATCCTACCTAAAATAAAATTAGATATTTCTAGAAATAAATCTAAAGAATCATTTCAAATGTCTTCCCAAATCCTATCTGCTCAAGTATGAGCCAGCAGACTTCAAGTACCTTTATTCAGAAGAGACAGCTGGCCTCAAGACAAGAGTGTTTTCCTTGCAGTTAGCTTAGCTTCGCCATCCTCAGTGCAGAGGAAGAAATTAAGCTTAACTGAATTTGTGCAGCAAATGTGTTTGAAGGGGATAATATTGACAGAAAAACACAAGCACTGTGGAAAAGAGAAGCAAAGAGGAACTTCTACTGGCTCACAAAAAAATGCCTGTGTAGAAGAGCATTCTATGTCCTGTGTTCTGAGGGTCCGGAGTGAAACCTTTGCAAAGCAACCAAACACGTGTATAACCCAATATGAACAGCAGTCATGACAGTGACATCTACTAACTCTTATATATATATGTGTGTGTGTGTGTGTGTGTGTAAAATGTATATATATTTTACATATACATGTCCTAACTCTTCAGTTTTCCTGTGTTTATTCAAATGATCAAATGATATTTGACTGCCTTTCAGTGAATCAAATAATGTCCTTAAAGGTCTAAAAAAGATTTATACTTGTTTCAGTAGCAACTTTTTTGTTAGTTTTCCTAGCACACAGGAGTAAATAGTAGCAGGTGAGTTTCCTGATTGCTTAAATCAATAATTCACTGTGACTCAGTAGCGCAAGCACAAGCCAAATCAGCATCCTTCAAAAATAACTGTTAAAATAACTGTTAAAAGTTTTTAAAGTCAAGACCAAAAGTCGTGAAAATGTTTTAAATGTTCCATTTTATCTTTTTTGAATTCACCTGTATCACTCAATGTGTATTATGTATGCTCTATTCTTTATTGCAGGGGTATTATCAGATATTTACCTGAGTATTAGAATTAGCATTTACCAAAATCAGTGCCCCTTTGCACTCCTTCACCCCTTCCTCAGCTGAGAAATAAAACTACCACTGAAAGAACTTTGACATATTTGCTTAGCACGTTTACCTGATTTCTAACATACTGTGCAGCCAAATAAAACACCACGTTTTCAAACCTGTCCATATTCCTACAGTTTTGTATTTGAACATCTCAATTACTTTATAACCTCTGCTACTTAATGGTACCAACTGAGAGATCTGTCCAGCTCATCAGACTAGATAGAACAAATACATTACTGCTCAGTTATCTTATGTCATGGTGACCACCTATTTCACAGCATACTGCAATCAAGGTCTGATTTTATTAAGACAAAGCTAAAAGCTTTGGGTTGGTAATTTTTCCCCTGTTATGTTAAAACAAGTAATCTACTGGCCATATGGAAACTGATTCAATCAGGAAAATAATATTCATTCTTAGCCTCATACAGCTTGTTTACTCAAATTAACATCATGAAAGATAATTATTTCATTACATTCTAGAAAGAGCTGTTATAACTCAGTGAAAATTATACATAACTTTCAAGCAAAACTAACCTGATTCCCTTGAGCAAGCAAGGCTTTTAATCGGGCTATTTCAGCTCTCAGTTCACGGATCAGTTTGACGTTAGGATCCTCATTAATAGTAGGCTTGTTGATGATGTTTTTGGCTCTATTTGCATAGCGAAGTGTACTTAACGTTTCTCCGTAATTGACATCAGCAGGTGAAATAGCTAAGGAGATTGAAAGCAGAAACAATTTATCCAGCACCATATGTCTCAGTAAAGTTGGTTTGTTTCTGAAAAATCCGATAAACTTAACATGGACTAAACGGCACGAATACGATCAACTACTATGACTACAGTTTGTTTCATCCTTCACCTCACTCCACAGCTTCTATGTCACTATAACCTTACTTAAGTAAACAAAGTTGCACCCCTGTGCACTAGAATAAGCACTAGAACGTTCCAAACGTGGCAGTGGTTCCTAAATCTAGGGAAAATGTGCCTGCCAACAGACTGTGTTTCCCTTAGCTAATACTACACCCCTACCTGATTTTAATTAATGTTTATTCACTATTCTGTTCTCTTTCTGGAAAGAAGATACAATATTTTATATAATATATGATAGATCAAAACTTAATGTACTTTTGTAGGAGCATTTCCTAGACTTTTATGCAATCTTCCTGCTTTTTTTTGTTTAAGGTTTAGCTCCAGAAAAGGCAGATCAAACACAGACTGTTAGGCAATTCAGCCTCACTATCAACAGAGTTATGGTTTGAGAAAAGACCAAGCACCCAGGGCTGTGCCTAGCAGAAGCACTGTCCTTACAAAGGGAAACTGCAATGTAAGCACCAGCATAGTCCCTTAAATAAGCTCACCACGTGTCTAAAACTTCCCCTTCTACACCACAAAACACCAACTTACTCAGCCATGTAACTGAAACACAGCATCAGAAAGAAAGATGGCAGTTAAGTGTTACTCAGTCGTAAGAACAAAGCAGAACCCAGGCCATGATTTTCTTTTGATACCACTACATCCAACTGAGGAAGTGGAACAGATTCCAAAAATATCCCCCTTCAAAAAATCACACAACAAAGAAACTATCTGAAGAGTTTGACTGCAGCAAAACGAGTCTCACTAGAGTCGCATCTGCTGCATCTTGTACCCTCTACTCTTTCACTCTTCTCCACGAGAAGATTCCATCCCTTGGATGGCATTTTATTTGAACAGAAATTTGAAAAAAACCTCAGTTGTTCCTCACATCTTGCAGATCCAACATCCCAAACCCTCCCTTCTCCTCCCCTGAAAGGTCATCTCAGCTTTACCTCTATCTTTTGCAAAGAGAATTCCCATGCCAATTTATTGAAAACGTGCAAAATTTATGCCATTTTAATGCTTTTAATCCAAGTGCCTCTTGCTGAGCTTTTGATTCAAAAAATGATTCAAAAGAAAGCCGTAAGAAAATTCTGTACAAAAATTGATCATGAATAATTAAATTTAGACACAAAGTCAAAATACTGTCTGCATCCAAAAGGTAGGCCACATGAACATCGCATGTTCTTATCCACTAAATGTCAAAAAAGACAAGGTTGTTTCTGCCACTATTGCTACAAAGACAACAGTCTGAGAAAAGCAAAATTATTTACGCATCAAGCTTGACGAGATGCACAAAGCCAGATCTTTCCTTATCAGGGTGGTAGGTGTAAAAGTAGAGAAGCATCAGCCTTCCTCTAGGTCTCAAGCCTGAGTATGCATGGTAAGAGCCATCTGCACCACAGGTGGACAGCAAGGAGAAGCAGCAGCTTTTGCTTTATCTGGCCAGATTAGCTAATCCTTACACTGAGCCTGAAGCAGAAGGAGGGACACAGAAGCGAGTCAGGTGTCAGAACAGATGCAAGCAATTAGGCACATACAAGTGGGTGGCCCTCACTTATGCAAGCAAATGCCTACTGACTGCACACACAGTGTGAGTGCCTTACTACATCTGTGAGCCCCCAGACACTTGGCAGGGTGCACACGGACCAGCAGGAGCTGCACATGCAGACAAAACCCTCGCGTTCTGGAGGTGCGTGCAGCTGACCGCAATGTTACTGGACAAACTGGATCAACCCCAAGCACGCCATGAGCACAGGTGTAATTTCACTTCTGCCTGGTTTGGTTCACTTTGAAAGGACAATGTTTGTATGAGTTGTTATGTAGAGTATATAGAGTATAGGATTACTAGAAATCTCGGAGAAATAAATCATTAAAAGCTGTAAACAATGCTCTGCCTTAATGAGGCATCTGGAATCTAAATATTTACAGCTAATCCTATTAAGCATGAGGTGTTCTGGGTGCAAAAAGTCATTTAAAAATCACTTACTAGCAATCATGATAGTTTTTGAGTTCCCTCCTAGGCTATCCTTTAACAGCCAAGTCAACACAGAGTCCCTGTAAGGCACAAATACTTGCTTCTTCTTTGCAAGAGGATTTGCTGCATCCTGAGATAAATCAGCTGTAAAGCAAGAGGGGAGGAGGGAGAAAATAACAATAAATGTATTTTCATTCATTTTCAGAAACTCTACATGTTAGGCCACTATTTTTTGCAATACAAACTTTAAAGAAACACAAATGTATGCAATGATTAAAAACAAAACAAAAAAATAGCCAAGCACACACACAAAAAAAGACACTCACCTAAGGCAGAAATGACATTTCCCAGAGTAACTAGAGACTTGTTAATGTTCCCCCCTTCCTTTAATCTAACCCCTGTGGCACCGGTGGCATCTGCTCTCTCACTTCCAGCCAGATCTACCAAATGAATCTTGCTAACAGTCTCACAAGGCATTTCAGAATCAAATTTGGCCTGTGTGAAAGAAAGAAAAAAATGCATTAAACTACCATATTGTAAAATCTTACTGAATTCAGTTTAATCGTCCTTTCCACGTCTGAATTTAAATACTTTCCGAAAACAGAGTTTTAGAAGAGTGGTGAATTAGAGGTGTCACAGAAAAGCATTTAATCATGAATTGCTGCATGATTCATACTCAAGCAGTTACTTTTTTTAGATTGTCCTATTTTCCACTTTAAAGCAATTTATATACAGGCACCAACAACTGTGGATGGATAGTTACATGATGCACAGGTAGTTTATTTCATTCATATTAGTACACTTTCAACTAATACTTAATGATACACCTCATTGCTGAAGATGTACACACACTAAGACACACCTACATTCAATTTCTCCCCCAGCTTAAGTATCAATTGCAATTTTATTTTCTATGATTTTAACTAAGATTTCCTCTCACTTTTTAATATTACTTTGTACAATGATTCAACTGGCAACTGTTTACAGTGCAACAGTAATGCTGCTTGCCTCTCATCATCTTCCCATAGCTCTACAATGAGGATTTCAACAAAAATTAGTGCATAAGATTTTGTGTATGTTTAGTTTTAGGGATAGACATGTGAAAAATTGTGAGACAGCAAATCATCCCTATGCTACCTTTTCTTCTTCTAGAAAAGTATCTTTTGGTGGTATAAAAAGAATCCCAGGAATTGCAAACAGCTCGAGACATTAAAAAAGGAGTTTACTACATGTAAACAAAACAAACCAAACAAACAAACAAAAAAAACAGTATATTAAATCTCTCTTTTTTTTTTTCTCCTCCAATCAGTGAATCAGGAATACAAAGAGGAGGTAAAAGAGGAAGTTTCAGGAAGAAAAAAAAGCTTATAAAACATTTCTCTTTTTACCTGAGTGAAGTTGATTGTGAAAATGGCATGAGACCTGCTGCTGACATCATTCATTCCAGTGGCAGCTGTAGTTCTGTTTATATTTCCTGCATCCATAAGTTCCTCCACATCAGTATAATTTTGCACTAAATGTTTAGACAAATCTAAAGGAAAGCAAGAAGTGTTACAGTATGCTCACAGGTACACTTTTCTTTATAAAGGAGAATCTAATTACCCATCTTTACTACAAAGTATTGCTGCAATTACAGTGTTTATTGTCATGCTGCTTTATCATTTTTAAGGAAAGGAATGAGGTTTTGGGTAAACTGCAAATTTACAGTAAACCTAATGATTTAAAAATAAAAATCAATTTTCCTAAAGTACAGACTGGAATAATACATGCATAACCTCTTAAAAGAAAAGAATCTTCCCTGGTAGATGATGGATTAAGACTATTAGGTACTAAAAGTCTTTTCCAGCTCCAATATTAAAGATTTATAAATTATATTCAACCGATCAACTGTAAAAAAAAAAAAAAAAGCCCATAAAACAGAGACCATAATGCTTTTATGCTACAGGAAAACAATATATTTATTATAATTAACATTTCAAAATATAGAAAAGCACTATACAACAGAAAAGGTCAAGTCAAAACCACTGAAAGGGCTGTTACCCTCAACATAGGGCCCTTCTTTCGGATGTTCTCGTATCCGTAAATTATTAGTTTTTGATGACTTCCTCCTGAGAAGATCTCTCACACGTTCGTTATAAATTTCCAGATAACTGAAAGACAAAAATCAGAAACATGCTGATTGACACAAGGCATTTTTTTTAAAATAACTGTGCCTATTTGGAGACAAGATGTCTGGGGAAGCAAACAGATCCAAAAAGTTAACTTAAGACAGTAAGAAAAGAAAGTAAGAAGTAAAAGAAAGTGGAAGGGCAGCAGACACGAGCATGATTAGAGCTTCTAATGTTGATCTTAAAGAAACAGTAAAAATAGGGAATGTGCTTTCTAATGGCAAAAGCAATGCCATTAAAATAAAGCAAAATACACACAAGCGAGAAATATTGCACATTCTGACTACAAATGTCAAAATAAAAAAATTTAAAATTTTTTTTAAATCAGTTATAGGTCTGAAGATAAGTGAAGCACACTTTTCTCAGAATCAGCAGTGAAACTGTGTGGTTTTAACTGAAACCAGTTTGATAATCAGCAAACAATATAACATGCCAAGACTTACCTGACTTCTGTTCGAAAGGATGCCTCATTCCGCTTCGTTTTTTCACTTATTTTGCTAAATAAGCCTTCACAAATTCGAGGTATTAAACCAGCATCACCCTGAAACAGAAATAATGCTTATTTGTAAGGTTATATATGCATGTATACATGCAATATTAGAAAAAATAATATTTAAGATCACTAGCTGAGAACTCCAAGATCCAGGAACAGTGAGAAACAAACCTGAAAACCTCCAAATATTCTCTTGAACTATTTTGTTGCAGTCATCTTGCCCCTTTAATCCCTGTATGTGTTGAAATTTATATACTTGCTGCAGTTCCTTACTATTGGCCTGTATTTTACCCCTCTCACTCGCTCCAAACAACCCCAACTATCCCTCATGCCCAGATCGCAGCTCATCTTTTAACTCAAAAGATACAGCAGGTCCTCTGGATAAATCAGTATGTAATAAAGAAAGTAAAACTATAGCAAGTTTATTCCACAATGCAATCAAATTGATCTCATGTTTAATTTTTGAATGCTTGACTCTGCAATCAAAGAGTTTTTATGTAGAAAAAGCAAACTGAGGGAAAAAAAAAAAAAAAAACCACACACACACACATATTCCTCACAAAATTCCTACAGATACCTGTGCGGTTTCTTGGAAGGGCAGGAACTATCCACTATAGTGCAATGGTCCTTGCAAATCCCACCTGGATGTGACCCTGTGCCACGTGCTCTAGGTGTCCCTGCTGGAGCAAGGAGGTTGGACTAGCTCTCTAGAGGTTCCTTCCAACCTCAGCCATTGGGTGATTCTGTGACACCAGAGCCTGCCACGCATACCTACTCCCACCACATCGGGAAGGTGGCAGCTGACATTCCGAAACAAGCAAACATGGCAGGAGGAACACAGCGAGGGGAGAGGGACATACAGACAAGCCTTGGGGTCAGAGCTGCTCAGTCAGAAGGAGCTGGCAAAGTAGTCTGTCAGCTCTGGCTTGCCTCTGGCACAAAAAAGCTTAATAAGACCTGCTCCTTCCACACTAAACCAGGCTCAATTCCTTGAAAATGATCTATTCCTTCTCTCTCCCACATCTGGTCTTTCACCTGCCTGCATGTCCTGGACCTCAAGATTGTTTCTGAGGACCTTACATCTACAGAAAAATCCACTAAGCCTTCAGTGATGGATTTTTTTGTTTGTTTTGAACACAGTAACAGAAGAAAAGTAATTCTTGTCTTTCGTTTCATGCTTGGAAACATCTGAAGAGTTTTAACTAAAGCTTAAGAAAAGTATGTGAAACACAACTATTACAGAAAGTTTTAGGCAAATGGTTAGCATTTGACATAATTTAGCAACTGCAAAGAAAGTCTCAAAATAAGGAGTATTTGCTGCGATTGAGTAAAATTAACTATAAATAGAGAGAAGAGAAAGGAAGAATGTATAGTTCTCAGTATAATTCATCAGTAAAATGTATATCTTAACTAGAAATTAAATTTAAAATTTTTGGCCCTTCTTTTTTTTGGGGGGGTTTTCAGTCATGGAAGTCCACAGGAACAGAACAGGTTCCTATGGTTCCTATTCCAGAGCTTTATTTACTTAATAAAAGCCTGTTTTCCTTGTTTAATATCTCATTAGAAACTTCTTTACTGCCTTTTTAAGACCTACTGCTTCTTGCTCACCTCCCTTGAATAAGTTATTCCCCTTCTCTCTCTAGCAGTGTTTCCTATCTTAGAAGGCTCTTAAAACTCTTTTGTTCCTTTGTTTATAGGTCTCTGACCATCTCATTATCTCTGCTCAGGACTTGGTTCACAAACTCCTCAAAATGGTTACTGCACAAGGTATTATAGCAAAAGACTTCCAGGGCCAAGAATTTCAGATATTTAAAGCAAAAACAGGAGCAGAGTTTATATTTTCAAATAGAAGCAGGAGAAAAAGAAGAATTTATTTCCAACTCAAGTTTTCTTATAGCACTGTAGTCTCTTCGATAGGGCCATCATTTATTTAACTTGGTAGCTGACTGTATTTTATCCACCCTTTGTAGCAAATCATATTAAAGTATTTATGTATCATAGCAAGAAGATGAATCAGACCTTTATTACTGAACAGTGCCAGACAAACTTCACTACATTTATTTTTCAAATTCTCTCGATGATTACAGTCATTATATTTTGTGAGGAAGTCTCATACACATATAAATTCTGAAATAGAAATACACATCTAGGTCATAAGACCTTTGCTGATTACAAAAGTCTATTCTGTTTAACATGCCAAAGCTAAATATAAAGCTAATTGTTCCAGGAAAACGAAGAGGAAAAAGAAAAAAAAAAGATTTACTAATTTATTCTTCTAAATTCAAGGAGGTGCAAAAAGGTCTATCTTATTACAGTTCCAAAGTGATATCTTTCTAATGAAGGACAAGTGTCAACATTCTCCTCCTCATTGCTGCTAGTAGAGGACATGCTGTATTTTTTTCCAAGGATTAAAAGAGAATAAAATCTGCAAAGAGGTGTGATCAGTCAGCTCCGCTAAAACGCTCCTCCCTCAGCAGTTCAGGGAATTCTTTCCCTCCTTGGGTAATTGTGGCAGCTCCTTTCTAGCCTCACAACCTGGAAACTCCCCTTCCAATCTCACCTCTCTTCCAGGTCCTCCATCGCAGGGTTCAGCAGGACTTAATCCTTCAAATCAAAATCACTGCATTGTTCCATAACAGCGTTTTGAAACTTAAATTTAGCTTCTCTCACTCCCAGGTTCTACTCTCCACGTGAAAGCCTTTTCTAAGGAAAAGGGTCAAGGACTCTCTGTAATTTTCTAAGCATTCAAAAAAGTCCAGAATGTAGGTTTTCAAAAGGGACTAATCATTTAGTCCCTCATAATCAGTATCTTCTTTTTCACCTCAGCCTGGGTATGGAAAAGCAGCAAGGACTTTTTTTTTTTAAGGTTCTGATACACAGCAAAAATGAAAGCTTTTTCTCCAATAGAACAGGCCATCCCTTAAAGACAGTTCTCTCAACTGCTAAGGATCCAGCTATAGAAGGAACAGAGAGCTTCTAGAACCTCAGATTACTACTAGGAGCTATGATGGCAGGAGGATACAGAGAAGACAGACAATAATTTATATGACATTGCTCTTGCAATAGCACAATTTCAATGCATGGTTAAGAATAAGAGTGTTCATTTGCAAAATATGACATACCGCATTTCCCATCATGGTGTAGGACTTTCCAGATCCAGTCTGTCCATATGCAAAGACACAAGCATTATACCCCTCAAAAGCAGATTTAAGCACATCAGTACCAAGATTTTTGAAAACCTGAAACAAATGAAAAAAAAAAGTTCTGAAGGCCAAAGAGGTTTGGGGGAAAAAGAAAGACTGTCTCCATGGGAGACTTTAAACTAAATGTAGTAGTAAAACTTCTTTCAAGCATTGAATTTTTGTCCTGTAATAAATGGCATTAGTTGATGCCAATAGCCTACATTGTGGTTTTTTAACATTATTATTGTTTACAGCAGTGCAACAATATATTTTCTACTTTCTCTTCTTTCACAGATCCCCTTGACATTTAGAAGCACAAAAACAATCACACAAACAAAAAAATACACTACTGCTTTTCCATAGTACCTACTTTTTGTATTATTCCCAATTTTACATATTCTGCATATATCTGCCCCCTTCTCAATAGGCAATGTTTCCTTTCACATCTGGCGTTATTCATGTTTTCCCTTGGCTCCTATTTTCCTGCCTGCTTTTGGCCACATCACACAAATATGTGGCTCTGCTTTCACTCAAGTTCAGCTTTCACTACCAGTTTCCCTCGCAGGTTCCTAAGCCTTCATCAACATTATCCTTCACTTCCCTCCATATCGTCCCTGGTCTCTCGGGCAAGGAATAACACTTCTGACTCAGTGGAAACATCAGTATGGGTGCCCAATCCAGACAAACTTTTAAAAAAATCTCATAGCTACTTCCCATGACTTGGCCATGACACCTCAGCATATGTGATCTGAATTAGCTAACGTGTCCCAGGCATGAGTAGAGCCTAGCAAACACACAGGGCAGTCATGACCTTCCTCCTCAGGACTCTTTGGAGGAGCGATAGGTAATTTTTGTAAACATTAATGCTCGCACTGTCGTAGATGTAGAATATTTAATAACAACCTTCCTTTGAGCAAGGAAGCCAAAACGGTGTAATCGGTCATGTTTCTCAAAGGGAAAGATCAGCCTGAGAAGCACGATCATCCTTTCTCTCATCATCTTAAAGTAATAGCTCATTTGAATTCGTCTTCCCAACTACCCACAGATTTTTTTTTTTCCTTCTTTCACTTTTTTCAGTGTGTAGCTTCTTATTTCAGTGTTTGGACCATGTCTTTACGTACTACTGTTTTGACTGTGGCTCTCCTGAAATTCCCACCTGCCTTTATGCCCTGCAGTCCAATTCAGGCCCGTTACAAATTCTCTGGGGTGCACAGGCTCTCATAGCTGTCCTCCCACACAGGCACAAAGATACAAAAATAGGATTCCTCAAACATTTCCACCTATGCTTTTTTTCCACTCACAGCACAAATTGAAACTCCTCATATTCTTCCAAAACATCCGCGCGGGTTTTGCTCAGTCTGTGCTTTATGAAGATCTACATCACAAATCTCACCCACCCCTTTCCAAAAACTAGCATTACTTTCATGTTTCCTGCTATATCATTGTTCTACCATCCTGTAAGGGTTTTCCTCCTAGCTGCTTTTAAATGAGGCATGTGTATTTGCTCTGCCTATTCCCTTTTAAAAATTTGTGTAGACCTGCTAAATGACTTGAGGCAGGATCCCCAATAGGCAGTATGCACAGTGATACTTATGTATACGTGTCCCTAACAACTACAGTCTGTAATCTTTGCGCACAGGAACTTAAAACACAGATCAGAAAATAAATTATTAACACAGGGCATTGTTAGTCACAAAGATCAGCAAACTGAACAAAGTTCTGTTAAGTTTCTGTTGAAGCTTAACTTCCACTCCTGCTCTAATTTTTGTGCGTTAAAGCCTATTTTACATCTGCAAGGAACATTAATGGTTCATGTAGTATTAGACAGACTTTCATTTATCATTTTTCTACTTTTAAATGGGAAAATATAACAAACATAAACAAAGCATGCTAGATATCTGCACTACCAGCATTCAAGAACGGTTTTATTCCCTAGTCAGCTGCACATGAATGAAACCACCCTTCCTTATGTCACTGGTGCAGAAAGTTGGGAATTCTGCAGTAAGCTGATAACAGCTTAACTACAAAGTCTTTCAATTAAATATGAAACCAATAATACAAGCAAAACAATAGCTTGTGGAGCAATGCCTTAGAAATTGCACTCCTTTTGTTTTAAAATGACTTTGTTTTAAATATCATGTGTACAGCACATTGAATCCAACCCTTGATAGAAGGACAAAAGCATTTTTATGACGGAACAAGAGAAACAATCGGGACCAAGGAGGGAGTTTGGGATGGAGACACATGCCATAATAGCAGAATATTGAATATGGACATCTAAGTCATGTCTAGGATGCCAGCATACTACTACTGCTACCATAAAGCATAAAGCTCACAAGCTAAAGAAAAACTTAAGTCTAAAGGCTTAAAGGCTGCTGCAGCTACCAACGGCTGCTGCAGCTATCCTTACATTGCCATATTTTTCCTCTAGCCATCAGGGATCCTGCCTGATCTTCAACCTGATGTACTCTGAAACAGAGGCAAAATGGTGTTATTAAGGGAGAAACTCTTTTATCATTTATGGATCAGAAGCATAGAAACCGAACAGACTGATATTCATTTATATTAATTCCGTATTAATCTGCCTCTTTTATATTAATTTGCTCTGTGATGGGGGGCATCAGAAGTGTGAATGTTGGCTGCGGTCATATTTTTTTTTTTTTTAAAGGAAGCTACTCTCCTCATAACTTTAAATTTGTTAAAGATATTGCTAACCTAGAACTTAAGAATTCAAAGCATCATATTTTCTGCTGTGAGCATGTAGGATGAAAAGCAGTTTTGTCCTTCCTAAACCAAGAGAGAGTACTCAAGAGAGAAGAGCCTCCTTTGAGCAGGTTCATCAATGTCTAAACCTTTTGATCAGAAAGTAACTTCAGCTGCACAAGAAGAATGTTCCCATCTTCATGAATTAAGAATGTATCCTTGTTTCTCAACAGTGACCTTCCTAAATCTATTCAAAAATAATGCCTCCTCCCATAAAATGGGTCAAAGAGGTTTCCTAACTTGACTTCACAAGGCAAATCAGACAAGAGTACCAAGGAAAAAAAAAGGCATTTAGTTTTCAGTATGAGAAAAGCACTTACCTAACACTGTTAACTTACCTAACATGTTTAGGTTTGAAAAAAATGGGAGAAAGAAAACAAACCAAAACAAAACTCAAACTCTAGGCATCTAGGCAATTTCTAACTTTGCAATTATTTAAAATAGAAAGATGTTCAAATGGAAAGAATGCTTTCAGGCCAAAGAAAAGATCAATTATTAACATTCAGAAATCCTACCGTTTCTTGACACACAAAGCTGGGGCTTTTACTATCTGCTGAAAAATATGAAAAATCATAGGTAAATGTCTTGGTTCTTTCTCTTCCCGTGTCTCCAGTTCCACCCTCTGGTACCTATTAAAAAAAAAAAAAAAAAATTGGTACGATATATACTAATGAAATATTTTAAAATATTTTAGAATGACTATTCAGAATAAAAATTTAACACAGGATTACACCTAGTAAGAAGATCATAATGACAGGCTGGCCTGTTATTCCAAGAACAGTGAAAAAAATATCAGTAGATACAGCCTTCAGAATTAAAGCAAAAGCACAGTCTGAATTTTGCTTTAAATTTTAGCTTACTTATCCCAACACAACAGTGCATTTTTGTCGCAACATTTACACTTACTTACACCAGGTCTGTGTATGAAATTCAGCTTGTAGTAAGGGGTTATTCTTCATGTATAATCAATAGCAACCAGAGAGATCTTTCCATTGTAAATGACATTTCAATGTAGAGTTGTAATTAAATTGCTCTTACAGGCATGCTGGTTAAAGCTAGCATCATGCTCAGACCGGGCAGTTAGCAATACACCTTAGCAATACACATCTGCTATCTATACCAGTCCAGATAAAAAAAAAAAAAAAGTAATTTCAGTACACAGTTTATGTATTTGCCACTGGAATTTATCTTGCAAATAGATATTCTTTGAGAAAGACTTCTCTTGGTGAAAGAAATGTTAAATTAGATCATCAAAATATTAAAGCAAGTGGTGGGGACTTTGGATTTAGTTCATTTTCATGAAAATTCCAGGAATTTGCTTTTACAGGTCACCTGAAGGTTTATTAGCTACTGGGGATATACCTCTCTTCTAGGCTTTTAACTTCCATCTAAGTAATGCCTAGAATAACAAAAACCTTCAGAAAACCTAGGAGATACCTACAGAATGTTTTTCATAAAACTATGGTACAACCAGTAACAGTTGAATGTGTTTTCCCAAAGAATTAATTCAAGTATTTACAAAAGTAAGAATCTTCTCCATACTGCACTGTAGCAAGTAAGCATCACTGTTTTGTCCATTCAGCTCTTGGCAGCTACTTAGTTAGAATATTACTCACCTTTAAGTTTGTGATTGTTGTTTTATTTTTTTCCATTGAAATAATAAACTTGGCATTCAGGTCCTTCTCCCTGAAAATAAAAGCAAGACTTACATATGTCAAGCAAAACATACCACAATTATTCACAATCATATCTCTATTCAATAAATTGCTTGCCACGGTCAATTAGTCAAGTGAATCCATTTTAATTTCATTTTCATTTTGTAATTTATTTCATTTTACCTTTTTATTTATTCAATGTTGATTTATTGCCACTACAGATACTTGAAGCACCTGAGCTTGCCTCCAAATACAAATCCCTTCATCTAGAAATAGAGAAGCAGCTTGGGAAAACCTGCTTAGGAAGTCTGACTCTGCAAGTAAATCAAGTGTTTTGTTCTTAAGCTGAAGGAGTTTGATCCAAAACCCGGAGAAGTTCATTACATGGCTCTAAGGAATTTCATAACACTGTACTATAAAATAAATCCTGGCCTTTTACCACTATCCCAGTGCTAAGAAAGTGTCCCAAATTAGCCAAGTGTCTAGACAAAAGGGGCTAAATAAAAAAACATCACACCCAATTTTGAGGGGGTACACAACATATTTTTGAGATGTAAAGAATGGGCACAGGGGAGAGAGAGGCTCTAACTACTGAGGGAGTGATACAGGATTGCGGCTCCCCAGAGTTCAACAATTCCAGGAAAAAAAAAGTCCATTTCTGCTGCAGTCCGTCACAGTGTTGCTCATGCACACACATGTATGTCTTATTAGTTATTTCTGACTGTTTTAAAGTACCATTAAAAAAAAAAATGTTTGAGAGCCTGAAGTCGGCATCTATCAATCTGCTTCCTAAAGCTGTAATTTCTTTATACCTAGTTTTAAGTGTAATACGCATTTTATAGCCATATTTGCATTAAACAGGCTGCTCTGATGTGACAAGCTTGAGCGTATCATTCCCTACATTATTAAAAACACACGAGAAGAACCCAAACCTCACCCACTAAATGCCAGTAGCCACCATTCTTTCAAAATAATGTTAAAAACAACAAAAACAGCCACCTGATAAACTAGTACATCTGATTGCCACAAAAGAAAGCAAAAGGATTTAAAGAAAAGAAAAAAAAAATATATATATATATATATAAAGGGATTGTTGTATTATATTGCACAATATCCCAGGAATTACTGGATATTTGCTTATGTCAACTTTATGAGAAGTTTCTCGTTTTCATTTTTTAACAGGAGACCTAGTTTAATGCTATTTAGTGTGACATTTTGCACTGAACAGCTTCTTCCAGGTTCCTCAATCAAATCCAAAAAGTTACCCTTTATTTATACTTAGGCTTCTGGTAGAAATTCTAAAGATCAAAACCTATCTTAAAACTCGAATTAATGAATAAAGCTTAAGCAGATAAAAGTGCTTATTTAAATATCAACACATTAAGTTATTTTCTAAGCTAATAAAATACATAATTGTAGCAATTACAGAACTAATCATACATCTGCATTTAGATCTACCATCAAAAAAACAAATGTTAGCAGCATGCTTTTAGAGATGCCTTTCAGTTGTTTTCATCCTCAGCATCTTTAGCTAGCTCTACATTTAGACACTGAAATATTAGAAGACAGTTATGGGTGATAAACACGGAACAGGATCCCTTAGAAAACAACTGCTTGCACACTGACAAGCGCTTCAAAACAACCTTTTTATGCAGTTAAGCAGTGGGCTGAATTGCTTTCAGAAGTTTTGAAAGGTTCAAGTTGCCAACTGCTGGATATCAATTTTTGGACAGCCTTTTGAGAACATTCAGGGCAAGGAGAATCTTATTCTAGTCAGCAGTTTTCACAGCATCAATGCAAAACATGAGCCACATCTCAATTTAGAAACAAGCACCAGTCACCAACCAAAGACAATCGGCCCCCGCAAATTCCATTCCCTTTGTTACAAAGCAACGTCAAGACTGCCAATTAATGCTTTGCTGACACAAGGAAACTCCTCTCCCCCGAAGCCTAATCTGCTCACAAACCAGTGGTTAAGCCAGCCCTAGGCTTTCCTCCCTGCTATTTCATACACCATGCAGAGGTGGGTGCTCGCATGAAATTAAACTTGTACCTCGTGATCCTCTGGCTCCTCACCCCACGATAAATTGCTGGGGCAGGCAAACTGCTCGGCACAGGCAGCAGGAAATACCTCCAATTAGCATTAACCTATTAACCCTCTACTTGTGGTCTGCGTGGTATGCTCATCATCTAAAAGGTAAGGGGAAGGAGGGGAAAAAAAAATAATAAAATCTACTTCAAGTACTCCTTCAAGTACTGGGACTTTATTTTAATAACAATAACATAAGTATCAGTAACAAGACAGGCTTAAAAGAACTACCAAGCAAGTCTTATAATGGCCTAGCATGAGACAGTTTACTTGGGCAAAGGTTTAATTGCTTCTATTACATGGGATATGTGGATTGTGGAGAACAGGCTGCTCCAAAGTAGCACCAAAACACAGCGGCTTCATGTAAGAAACTTCAATATAGATCTAGTTAAATTAGATTTCTTCCCTTGTCTTCTCCTTCTTTTATGCTCCCCGCCTCTTTGCAAATCAAAGGCAAGAGCAGTTTTTGCAACTCTGTAAACATCTAGTGCAAATCAGATTACTAACAGACAAAAGTTAACAGCACTTTCACATTTTCACGCAGGAAGGAGCTTCCTAGTTTATAAGTTCCAGTTCCAGGTGTTCACTAATCACTTATTGCTCTGCAAGACTTTCTAAAGGTCCCTCCACAGAGAGGAGGGAGTGAGACATGGAAAAGCACTGTCACTTCAGACATAAAGGAATAAGGGAAGTTTTAGAAAAATCACTATCATAAAGAAAAAAAAAAAGTTTTGCCCTATTTCCAAGTTCCCTTATAAGATCCTTCAAAGGAAAAGTTGTTTTTTTTAAATAGAGACAGGCTTTTCATTAATCTGCTCTCTATTCTTCTGACACTAGTGTACCTAATACAGCTTATCCCACTGGGAGTTGTATTACATTTCCCATTCTGAGTTGTGATGTCAGAGGGGTGACTTCTGGGAAGAAAACAGCAAAAATGAGCCACATTTCAGAAGGTGAGGAAAAAGCCAAAAAGAAAAGAAAAAGGAAAACGCCATTAACAGATACCTGCAAGGCTACAATGGCTAGGGCACAGGTATCGCATAAATGGCCTCGTGTGCCTCTCAGTGTCAGAATGGAAAAAGGGTCTGTAAAATAAGCTCTGGGAAATATGTTCAACTGTAGACATCTAACGGAACATACACTAGAAGAGGAATTTGCTGAAGGGCAGGTGTATAATTTTGTTTTTCAACTATTCAAAAACAGTTTGAGCCCTTACATAAAGGAATTCAACCATATTCAACGGTTTTTCCTTTCAAAAAAGAGCCTTTTCTTGTATTTATCTGTTAGGCACAGTGTTATGAACTTCCAATTTTAGCACTCTACTTGTTCGCTACTCAAGCGTATTTCTGGGATCATAATGTGAATGCATGATGGTTGCTTAAAACCCCAAAGAATTCAAGGTAGATTTGACTAAAACACAAACTTAAAGTGTGTCACACAAAACTTGGCTTCTTCCTGTAGCTCGGTCATGCCATAACTTGTGTTGTACATTGTGCTCTGATGCCTGATCGAACTGCACAAGCCAAGAGCACTTTTCTTTGTTCCAGTAACTCTTAAAAGGGGAAGAGTCAATTCAAGCCAATGCATTAACAAGTCAGACAAATCCCTGCAGAGGGACTTACTTTTGTAATCACTGAGTAGTAAAGTAGTTATTCTGACTATTGTTCTAAGCTGCTTTCACTGGTACAATCTGGAATATCATACTTTTGGGATATCCTGGGGGCGTTGTTTTGGGGAGTCCACTCCGGGTTGAGTCACCTGTACTAACACTGTTCTAGGTGATTTTTCTCTATTTAAAAAAAAAAAAAACAGTTCTCTGCACAGCAGACAATAGGCCAACATATTCTTAGTTCCGAGTAACCCAGTACTCTTGATATTTACAAAACCACAATTAACTACTGAAGTCACCTATACACTAAGACAGCCTAAAAGGTAACAACTATATGGTCTATATCAACTAAAATGAATGATGCCCTGTGCATTACTTTTGAGGGCACATTTTTACATCCCTGAGAGCTGCAAGAGCTGCAGTCTCCACCGTTTAGGACAGTTCTGCAGACTCACTTTTACCAACCTCCTATTTCCTCTAAATACCACAACTGATCTTTGAGACCTCTACCACACTGTCAGATTTGGACAATATCAGCCAATAGGTTCAAAAGTTACTGGAACGTAGGTAACTGACTGACTGGCTCCACAACATCATAAGATTCACCTCAAGATGCCAGAATAATCAACTCTGAGAATATAGAAAGAAAGAAAGAAAGAATTTTACATCTCAAGAAACGGAAACTTCCTCCGTTTATATACTAGCACACATGTATCTGTTCTTTTAAACTGAAGTGGTAAGACACTCCTGGAAAATGAATGTACAAATGTCCTTGTTCTATCTTCTGTGCAATGATATCTTGCTTTACTCGGGAAGCTTTGCACATGCCCGCCCTGCCCGCTGAAGCTGCCCTTCTAACAGCATCGTAGGTAGATTTCACCTCCCAGCAATTCAGATACCAGCTTTAGCGAGTCTCCACATGAGCAAGTTCTCAAACCATTTCAAAGATTACAGAACTGGCTTATTTAAAACAAACAAAAAAAAACCAAAAACAAACAAAAAAAAACAGACAGAGAGAGAGAGAGAGAGAAAGAGAAAGAGAGAGTTGTACATTGCCACATATGCCATGGTCAAAGATCACATAATTACCTGAATAATATTTAAGCTTCAAGCAGCAGGCTATCCTGACTAACTTTTCTATTCTTAATGGTCCTCAGCTCCATGGAGTTTTCAGATTGGTAGAATGTGCTCAAGTGAAGCCCTCTCAAACATGTTTCTGATGCAAGTCTTTAGAAAGCTGTAACAAATACTTTTTTTTTTTTTTTTTTTTTTTTAAGCAGAAACAAGGTGGAACATAAGGGCAGATGCAAGTAATTTCATTTGAAGGACATTCTGGAGGTCTGCTGTATTTATTATGCAACCATAATGTTTCTTTAGCAGACTTAGGTTTTAGTCTACATTATCTTTTGCTTTTAATACTTTATGTTTCTTCTGATTCAGTATTTTAGTTGCTATTCTAACTCATAAAGACAGCAGCTCCTTAACATCCTGAGTTAGTCAAAAGCCAACTCAAAAGCCAAACAAGAGCCAAATCAATTTTTTGCCTGGTCACATTCTTGTTTTCTTCAGTAGACTCTTTTTTTGAGTGAGGGGACATTTGAAGTATTTGAGAGTTGCTAGCAAGAATATTAGCCCATTAGCCAGTACAATATCTACTGCCACATATGCCCTTCTTATTGTACGTATCTCTGCAAGACTGTCTTTGAGTAGGTAAGTCTGGTTTTATACTTATAGCTAGTAGAAAATAAAGGACTCAATTCAGTCAGCTGTTCTTCCCAACAAAACCTGCCTTTCAGATACCCAAATTCATGAGAATCTTCTAATTCAAGTGCTCAGTTATGTTAAGATAGCTCAGTGCTAATCCCATTTATTTCAAATGTTTTAATTTCAAATAAACAAAGACTGAGAAACTCACATTTCCCCCCCTTATCTTTCATTAGAGAAGGTTACAGAGAGATCCATTCTCCTCTTCTGGTCTCAAGAAATTCTCATAAAAAAAAAAAAAACAGAGTTTAAAGCAAAATGCAGACGGTAATTAACCATCATTGTATCATTTGTCATCGAAATAAGACATAAAGGTAACCTGGTAATGTGTCTTATAATATTGAAATAAGGAACTCAGAAATTCTGCTCCCAAACTAGTCAAAGTTCAAAATGCTTACACCTGTAAAATTTGGGAGATCAGAATCTGTAAGCGGTGCAAGTTTAACTACATTGACCCACGCTACTATTTTGCTCCAGCCATGCCAGCACTGGGACGTTTTTGTCCTTCAGTGCCATGGAGAGAAGAAACAGGATAGCAATTGTGACAAATCCTGCAATGCTTGAAAAAGTTTGAAGCATTTGCATTAAGAACTGAAAAGGTCAGGAAAACAAGCATATGTCAACAGAGGATATATGTGGGCTTCCTGTTCTTTCATGCATGCGCTGTGGCTCCAGGCATTAACTCTTCACATAGCATTTTGCTTAAACATCTGAGAGCTCGTTCAGCAGCAGTCAGGTCAGCTCTAGCTCTGTCATGCACCGACAGGATAGAGCTCTGCGTTTGGGACTCTCTCTCCTTGCCTCATCCGGCTTTATACATGAGAATGGAAAAGATACGATTTTAAAGACTACGCATCTTATTATGGAGCCTGTTTTGAACACCTGTGGGGAAGAAAAAGAGAGAAAAAAAAAAAAGAAAAAAGAAAACATGCAGAGAAAGTCAGGAGCTCCTTACAAGTCCTTTAGGTCTAGTCTCACCTTTCCATTCAGGTGAGATCATCTTCTATAATGGCCTTCTTCAAAGGAATTAAGTCTTCCCAACTGCCTGGGCTTTAATTTCCTTTGGGAGACTATTCCACAGCCTAAACTATCTCATTAAGCAGTAATTCCTTAGGTACATTTTAATCTGCTCCATGATGAGCTTCACCGCATTGTTCCCAAGATATTTTGAAGGAGCCCTAACTAATTAATTAATTCCTCTTTTCAACATTTAAACGTTATAAATATTTCTAGATTTGCATCTCCTAATCTTTTCTTGCAGCCATAACATATAAAGCATACATTTAGCTCACTTTTGTTTCTTTGAATAAATGATTCTAGCCTTTTCTGTTGATCTTTTCCAACAAGATTCAGATAATGAGGTTCTAAAAACTGAACGTAAAAAGATACTGATGTAGAGGCTCACTGCGGGACACATGGAAAGCAACTTCTGTCTTTGGCTGTGAGAACTATTTGCAAGTAAGAACCAAACTATGATTATATCCCATTCTTAGGTTCAAAGTCTTGAGTTCTAAACAAAAACTTCAAAGCTTATCAAGAGAGGAAAGGGCAGCAAAGAAGAGGAAGAAACTAAGCCACAAGCTACTAGTATTCAGAAGGCCATGTATTTTAACAACAATGAGATACAGTGAAGGGAAAAAGCACTGCAGACTGCTGGCATTCTTTACTGCTTGTTACCCCCTAAGTTTCAGTTTGCTGCAGGATTGCTGAGATTTTCTATTAAGAAAACGTCTACAGTCCAAACAAGTTTTTCCTGAGTATCCTGATCTGTGGCATCCATGTACTTAGCCAACTCTCATCCTTGATGTTGGCTCCTCTCTTTGAGATTAACTTCTCATGTTAGGAAAAGCTATATTCGCATTCAACCATACTCATTAGCAACCAGACAGCTAACATCCCATTTTACTACCTTTTAGGAAACACATGGCTAGACTGCTTGTTATTTAAATCCTTCAAGAGAGTGACTATATTGTTTTACATTTTCAAAGTTCTTACATTAGTGAGCAAAATAAATCAGGGTTTTTTTCTTCCCCTTCATTCACAGTTCCCTTCCATTCCTGCATAACCAATACTGAACTCTGACTGTATAGTAGTATAAATCAGGGTGAAAGGAAAAAAAAAATACAGTAATATAGGGACCAGTTTTTAAGTTTTAAGGTTTTAAGTTTTAAGGTTTTTTGTCATCACTGCTAACTAGACTTTTATTTCAGCCCACTATGGTCTTCTGTGTGTTTTTCTTCCCCAGATCTAAGTATGCAAATGGTCTGTTGAGAGCAAGATGTGGTTTCTGCTTCCATTTGCCTTGCACAGAGCAGCAAAGTTGGCAGTCTTCTCCTCAGCCTGTTTGTAGCCTAGTAGCATGACTTACTGCATCTCTTCTTCAAATATCCACAGATTTCACAATACATACCTCATATTTCCTAGCAAATGCTATTGGTTTATTTGCATGTTCATTCCAAAGTGACAGACTGCAATGACAACGCTCACAAGCTGTCATCTCTTAGACTCCAATCTTATCATCTTCAAGGGTATTTTTATATAATTACAAATGTTTATGTCACTATTGGTACCTGTGCCTAAAAACACACATTCTTGCCACTTTTAACGGGCAGAACCCTTCCCGGCACTGGTCAGATAGCACCAAACTTAGACGGTCAGATAAGCAGTCTTTTCAGAGTAGGTCCAATCATTTTTCTCATCTGCCTGCCTTTCTTAATTTCTCTCAAAACTATAGACTCCAAGCAAGCCATACCATTTCACCTACAATGAAAATAATGATCAGATTCTGTAGTTTCTCGTCAAATTTGAGAAAAAGTACTAGTTTTTGTATTTCCTCAGGTCCTCTGGCGGCCTTGTTGTGCTTAGAAAATTAATAGAGAAGGCCCATTGTCCTTAACTCCACTTGGGAATGTGGCAATAACCAGTGTCAACACATGTTAACCAGTCCATTAAGCACATCTTGGTTCAGTTAAAGGACCACAATTAAAGACAGAGGAATGGAATGGTGTCTTTTTCATGGTCACTCTGCTGGTTCTTCTGGTACTATGGAATCTGTTGTAAGGAAGTGACACTGACCACACTGTAAAACAAAAACTCTTATTGGCTTCTCCAGAGGAGATGAGAAGTAACAAATAGAAAATAAAACACTCCTCTGTGTACATTACAAAACTAAAACTACTTTAAATTTCAGACTGAATGTCCTTTTAGCATCAACTTAATATGGAACCAAGTGCTAAGTAGAGAGTCTCACTAAGTAGTGAGTCTTTTTAATGGACTCACACTCACCTGTACATAAGGGAACATGCAAGACAGAGGTACCTATGCCAGGTACACCAGAGCCTCGGCTATCCTTAGAGATCTTTCAGCTTCTCTTTATTGTATAGAAACTAGATGACTATAAATCAAATCACAAGCACTATCAGTAAAATAAAAATTCACAGAGTTAACAGAAGAAACATCAAACTGAACTTGCTAATAGATGCCTACACTCAGCAGTTTTGTAGTTCAGAAAGTGAGTCACATCATTATTGCAACAGCTATATTCAGCCTTGAGTTATGTTTCTCCTATCATACTTGACATTTCTTAAGAACAGCGATTGGCAATCAATGCTCAGAAACAGATTCATCAAACTTGACCATGTGCAGAGAGAACATATTCAACTTTTGGTGTCCCTGCTTGGAATCATTCCATCTTTTCTCGCTCTTCCTATTTTATACCAATGTATACACATATATCATCAAAACACTCCCTCTTTCAAGAAAATGAAAAATATCCATACTATCATGTATTTAGACACAGTATTTTATCATAAAAAACTAATTCATTCCTCCCTTGCCTGCATTAGAAATTTTGTGAAGTTAGCTCTCCACTTATTTCTTTCGCTTTTCTTCTCAATTCAAAAATATCATGTGAAGTTAATAACATTAATATCAGTAAAGTTGTAAGTAAACTATTTCTGAGCATGAGGAGGGGAAATTAAGATTTGAGCTGCCTCTCACTGTCTTCATGTTTATCTCTGTCTGCTGGTACAAAAACACTCTAGTCACATGTTTCTTGTGGATGAAACAACTTGTTTTGCGTATCTGTCCCTGGCACTGCTATATTAAATTGAGATGTTGAAAGCTCAGCTATTGATAGTAAGGCTTGAATTTCACAAGCACTTATTTTTAAAGATAACACAATGTTGCTCTTACAGCTCCAGGGTTCTCAGACTCCAGGCCTGAAAGCAGAGGAGCTGCCTAACTGGGAGGCATAAAAACATAACATCAACCAGAACATCCTCATGCCTAATGGATAATCCACAAATACATTCCACACGATTAAATTATCAGTATTGGCATGGCTTTCAATCCAAACAAATCCCAGAGCTGCACAAAAGCCCTGCCTAAGCAGCAAAACATATTTTCAATTTCTCACCAATATCAAACACAAAAGCAGTTAATCTTTGGATAGTAACTGTGAATGACTATGTAACCACATGGAGCTCTATAGCCGCTGGTGAGCACCCCTCCATTCCTACCAGGCAGTTCTGGTTAGGAGAACCTCCAAATTCAATGAGAGCACATACAGCGTTACAAATTGTGCTACAAATTGCCCGTTTAAAAATCAAATTGGAATTTCTGTTTCTTTAGATTAAAAATAAGGACAGAACTGTGCGAAAGTGCAGCTCATTGAGACCACAGGTTAAGCACAAGGAACATGAGTTTACTTCAAACCCACATTCTAATGTCCCCCACATCTTTTTATGGTATAGAAAGTACATGATCCTCTTAATCCTCTACTACTTCATGAATTAAAAAACAGAGATTAGGCCTATCAGGTATAAGCAACTGAGGAACACAAGAATTATTATTATTATTATCAATTTGATTCTTTCAGGTAATATTTTATTAAACTTCTAAACATTCTCTAATGTAATCAATATCTTCTAGATGGTCTTCTTTAACTGATAAAAGAAGTGCAAAGATAACTTTCCTGAGTATTAATTGATTTCTGACTTCCACGCAAAGAAAACTGGATGCAAGACTAAAGAAAAGCGATAAGTCACCGCTTCTTAAAAGACTCTAAACAGATGCATACAAAGCAACGTATTTGCTTGAACTGTGCAGAAACAGTGCATAACAGAAAGACCGGGGCTAGAACACACTAAACACGATCCCAAACCTGTCAGAAGTTAGTGTCCAGTAACGCACAGTCCAAATAAGTCTGCCCACTAAATGCATTGGAGTGCCTTGAAGTCCATAGCGCTTTCCTACAATCTCATTTTTTTTGTCGAGAAAACAGCTACTCTAAGGATCAATCCTGCTGACAGTTTGTGAGACAAGATATGGGATCCTCCAGCAAGTCCCCCAGATTATACGACAATAAATGAACATGCCTAACAACTGTTTTGGAAAATGAACCTTATAATAACCTAATAACCTAATTTATAACCTATAACCTCATAATAATAATATGTGATGGCCAAAACCATTAATTTTCCAAAATAAGATATATCAACCACACAATGTAATATCCTCTAGACTTCTATTCCAGAAAGAGAACCTAATCGGCTGACAGGCTTGTAGCTTCTTCTCAGGAACATTAATATAGCAAGCACAAACTGAAAGGCTGTCCTTACAATTCTGTGCTGAATTAGTGAAAGAAAAGGATAGTTAGTAATAAAGTAACCAAACTTTCTAAGCTCTCACTTAAAACTGGTTTCAAAGAAGCAACTGAAATATCATTAGACAGACTGAATTACATGGCTAGAGATTCTGTCAAAAACCTCTGCATGACACAATTTGGGATGTTACCTATTTTTGGAAAATAGCCAAAGGCTTTGACATCGAAATGGCATCAAAACAAATTTAGTTCAGGTCAAGGTGGGGAGAGTAAACCCCAGAAGAGGAAAAGGAACAGAAAAAAAGACTCCATCCAAGTTTGTTGTGTCAGCACGGGAATAGCAAGTACCCTAAGCCGCCCCGCTGGCAGCCCCTACCACACGATTTATTCCAAGACACAGGTTCGTGAGCTGTTGCGCAGCGAATGGCGCTGTGGCAGCACAAAGCACAGCAGCTCCTTAGTGCAAGAGTCTTGCCAGCAGTCATTCATTAGCTCCATCTTCTCTAATTAAAAATGACTCATGAAATAAGCTGCATTATATGACTAAGCTCAGAACAAACCAAAGCAAACTTAGCGACACACAAGAAAAGAAACTTAAGCCCACACAACACCATGTTAAAGATTTTGAGAACAAGTGCAGCAGAATGCACTCAAGTTCCTTTGCGTTGATAGAAAAATCCCTTTTTT
Source organism: Crypturellus undulatus (assembly GCA_013389825.1). Classification (NCBI taxonomy): domain Eukaryota; kingdom Metazoa; phylum Chordata; class Aves; order Tinamiformes; family Tinamidae; genus Crypturellus; species Crypturellus undulatus. Next base: position 397,093 of record VWPW01008666.1, on the reverse strand, counting down.
ATAAAATACTGCAGTGCCTCCTGGAATAATCCACAAAGGGAAAGGCAACATTACTTAGGGGAAGTCACACACAAAGGAAACTAAAGTGAGCAAGAGACGATTCCTGGCTTATGGTTCATGAGACCTTCACTGTTGCAATGGGAAAGCTATTGGGTCCTCCAAGGTTTAGGCTCACAGTTTTACAGTATTTGAAGCAGCCACAATATCCCACCGCTGGGAACTGGCTGGAGGAGAGCACTGCTACGGACACGCAGAGTGGTCTGAGGCATTCAGTAAGGCACCACACAGCCACTGATGCATCTAGAAGCCAAGACTAAGAGGAAACTTCCTGTGTCAGTGAATCCAGTTGTCTGATACACATTCTAGAGACATCAAGACCACCCTATGAACAGCAAGGATTTAACAGCTTTACCTGGAAGGCTCTTTACGCTTTATTTCCTTAGGTAGGAACTTCTTTATATCCAGAAAAAACATTTTTCACAGCCCACTTGCACCTGCTCTGAGTACCCTGTCTAGGACGAGTTTCTCACTCGCTGCCTCGATCACATCAACCCTCTGTCTTCCCTGCCCTCACACTCCTATTGTATCACACACTGTTTTCCTCCTTTTTCTAGTTATGCTCTGAATTAGCCCTGTTCCAGCTACCCTCTCGTAGTGCAATCCAGACACTAGGCCCAGAGACACTGTCTAAAATATTCTTGTGCTACAATATGTGAAGACTTCATCTGGTGTTCCCACTGTCCAGCACAGCTACCACCCCTTTGCTACTCTGCCACCTGCTCTTCATTTCGCCAACTTTTCTGTCTCTTAGCACACTGCACTTTCAATCTTCAAATGAAACCACACACCATTAAAACATTAAAAAACAGTCTTTGTAATACATCAAACCCTATACTGCTTGCTGTCAGGGCTTCTGCCAGGGAAAGTAAATTGCATAGATGGAAGAGTTTTAAAGCTGAATAAGAATCACACGTTAAACTGATGAGGGGTGGAGTGAGCAACAAGATTGCTTGTGAACCCTGACCTCTAACTACTCAACTTCACAACTGACTAAAGAAAACTGTTTGAAACAGCTAGTCTACAATATTTTCATCTTCAACCTGCATGGATTTTATCTTGATAAGCTCTCGGGCCTCCTCCTCACAAAGCAAAAGCAACTTCATGAGCTTTTAAGTTCTTTTAAGAACTATCTGAATCAGTTCAGAGAAAAGGAATAATTGCAGCATGTCCATTTATGCTTATAAAATACTTTTAATTGGCTACCTCATTCCAGACCAAGACAACCAAAACCAGCTTTGCCAAGAGCCTGGAGAATTTACTAAAAATTGCTCTTAAATTACATCACTAAAAATGAAAGCTACTTTACTGTGCATATTACACCTTTATGTTATGAGAAAAAATAAATAAATAAATAACAGGTATTTATTTCCTGGACATATCTCAGGGGGCAGATGATGAGCTCTTGCCCACACACTGAACAGAGCAGGCAGCATTTGTTCAGAGTCAAGGCAAAGCTGCAGAATGCTCCCTGTGGTGGTTCCACGAGGGCTGGCTGAGCTGGACACCTGCACCGCCTGCCAGGCAGGCCGGTCGCTTTGCTGAAACAAACACACAGACTCCCTTGTGCTTTAGAAGCTGTCCTGCATGAGCTCCTTGTGCCCCAGCAGCTTCCTGCCTGCATCAAAGCAACTTTGTTTCATTATAAGAAGTTTTCAGAAGGCAGCACTTAAGCTCCTGGCAGCCCAAAGATCCCTGGAAAGGCCCCACACCTCTGGGGCACTCTGAGAAGCGTATTTCGCAGCCTGCCAAAGAGGCAGAGGGCTGAGCAGCTTCCGAGGGCTCTCCTGGGCCTCAGAGCTGCTGCGCCCCGCACCAGAGAGCCCTGCAAAGGCTCGGGCAGAGTTTTCCCTCGGACTCCCTCGTCTTGGCGCGGCGGGTGCAGGTGCGAGGCACTCCGGCAGCTCGCAGCTTTCCGCAGCCCGGGCCTGCGAGCGGAGCAGGCGCTCGACAGAGGCGCCTCCGCGCACAGAAGCCGAGAGCGGGCGCCACTCACCTGCGGTTCATGGGCCGCACTCGCACCGCCACCTTCACCGACGCCATGGCGCATCCCGCCGGGCTGCCCGGCCCCGGCCCGGCGCGGCCTCGCCCCGCCTCGCCCGGCCCGGCCCGGCCCGGCGCGGCCGCAGCGCCGCCCGACACCGCCTAGGCCTCGTCGCTATGGCCACCGCTCGCCTGCTACGGGGGCCTGCAGGGACAAACCGCGCGCGAAGACGCTGCGCCGCTGGGCGGGGTGTTCCTGCAGGAAACTGATAGTCTGAATGGGCACAAGAGCACACCGAGACACACGGATAATGCATATGAACAAATAACTGCTTTATATATAAATATGCTTTTAAAAAAATGTTCAAGGTCTGGGCATAATCCTCTTCGCACCTTGTAATGCGGGCCACCTTATTAGTTAATTTAAATTGCAGGTTAGCGCAGCAGTGATAAGGTAGTGCCGGGCTCAGAACGCCGTGTGGCCGCGCGGGAGCAGGCGTCGGGCCGAGGGCGCGCGCCGTGTGTGCGGGCAGCAAGGAGGGGCTGCGGAGTGTGCAACCGGGAGGAAAAGGAAGGGGAAACGCGCTAAAGGGTTGCTCCCCCGTTCGCAAAAAGAAAATATGAAAAATGCAATAACAATAATGTAATAAATGCTGAATAAGTGTGTTTATTAAGGTTTACTTCAAGTTGGCGGTGCGCAATAAGTACAAGCTGCCAGAGATCCCGCTTTGTACAGAATCAGCCAAACACAGAGGGACAAGAGGGGTGATATTTGGAACAAGATACAACGAGCTGTTAGAGATGGTGCAAGGCAGTGGAACGGGAGCCCGTGCAAGGATATATTCAGCAGAGTGGAAGAGTGAGGAGAAATAAAAGAAGAAAGCAAGGGATCAAGACTGAAGCCGTAGGAAAAACATCTCTGACAGTGCATTAAGTCGAATTGGAAATGAAGTACAGAGAGATGACATGTGAAGAGAAAGGTCAGGTCAGAAGTATGAATTGATATCAAAAGGAAAGCTATCGTGTGCGTGATGCGTTCCAGAAGGGAAAGAGCAGGAACTGGCACAACAGTGGCTACAAGGCAAGAGGTTATAAAGTCACTGGTGCAGTAGTTTAAAGGGGAAGAAGGTAGGAAAAAATATAAGGCTATACAGGTGAGCTTGTAAGCGGACAGGGAATGCCTCAGTCAAGTGGAAAGTCTATGGGACAACTTGTGAAGGAACCATGCAAACGGGTAAAATGATGTATGTTGGAACCTTTAAAGAAAATGTGGGAAGGGTACAAGGAGACGACGGTGAATATAACCATTAAGCAAGAAAGAGTAAGGCGCTAAGGAGTGTGTAAAAGGAAGATACACGTGTACATACATGAACAATAGGTTAAAAGAACAAAAGGTACCAGTAAAAATACAGGAAAATACAACTATTTTCAGGACCAGCTGGAGTTCCCAGAAAAGACAAGCAATATTTACCCTAATTTGTATAACATCTACTAACTATTCTCAGATAATTGTGCTTCAGCTTTACTTGTCCAGCAAAGCTATGAAGAAATACATCTGAAACAGTCTTCTGTTTAATATGTCTCCACTGCTTTAGGCATCCTAAAGGCCAACTGTAAGGGACTATAATGAGGTTCTCCACCTCTACAGACCTCCCGTGAAGTGGGAGCCATTTCCTCCTTTCTGTAATACAGCTGCGATAGCGGTCAGAGGTCCAGATGGGAGTCAGACCAGGTAATGCATCTGTTGTGTGCCCAGTATAAAGCCGCAGAGCATCCCCAGGCTCTTCCGTCCTCCTGCGATTCCTTATTCCCTGCTGTTATCTCAGGGGTTTCCTTCCCTGGGCCAAGGTATATCCGTATTACAGCTGGAATATTGATAGTGACGTCAGGCTTGGTTGTGTCCAGCAGAACTCATTAACCCTTGCACTGGGGCAGTAATTGCTGTTGAATAACCAGGCAGTCGCAGCACACAACATCAGCACTTTCCGAAGTGCTGATCTGCTCAGATTGTAATTCAATAAGGGGCAAATTATATCTGGAAAAGCAGTGTAAACGGTGCAGAATAGCTTAGTCCACTCAGTAAAAAACTAAGCAGGGCTCAGCAGGATATTGCACTAGCTAGGGACATTCAGCGTTTACACTATTTGCCCAGTCTTAGCAATGTTCACGATGAGCACAGTGCTGCTCCCTTCATCCGTGTCTGTGCCTATGCACTTCTTTTGTCTAATGGTCCTATTCGGTTTGCTCAGACACATCGATAAATATTTTTCTTGAATTTCTTACTGCTTCAATGTGACACATTAAATTATTACACACATTATACAAAATCTTCTGCAATTTCAGTGACTAAGAGATAGATTTACAAGAGATGGAACCGCGGGAAGCCTGCTTTCTTATGTGTCCTATAATTAAGTTTTTTGGTAGATGCCTTAAAAATGATTGAGGCATTAATAAAGTTGCTCTCTTCTCATCCTGACTTTTACAAAAGTTCCCAGAATATTTTTGAGATGTCTATGCATAGGTCATAGTTGCTAAAAATCAGTAAATCAGTTAAAAATACTGCCAGTATAAAGACACACATAGATTATACCAAGTGCATCAATCTTCCTTCCTTAAAAATCAGGTGGAAAATATAGCTGACATTTCTAAGTGCTAAATACTTTACATTTAGAAATATGCTGTAATGTTTGTAACTCAAAATCCAAACCAAATCCAAAGAATGTGTATTACCAAATATTTCTGTACATCCTCTGGGAGTGTATCTTTCACTTTCAGGCGTTTTTAATGACACATGCACAAACTTTCTCCTTATGCTGTCATACAGGTCCCCTTTCCTACCTTTCACCCATAATTTGATAGACGTCTTCACCTGCTTTAGACCTTAGGCTTTCACTTCCAGGTGGCACCCTAGGCAGGGGCCCTGAGTTTATAATGTGACAAGGAGACGAGCTCTGCTTCACTTGGATAACTCCTCACCAGAAAGTTGCTTCATCATCTTCTGCACTTCATTCGTACGCCTGGTGTTGTCTAACTGACCTCTTGCAATAGAGCTGCTCATTGCAAGGCTTCTTCAGACACATACTGTCAGTTCCTGGGATAGCAAAGCAGGTCCCAAGGCAAGCAGATGACAACCTTAATAATAAGAATGATGTGAGTTCCTTCATTCGCAGCCTTCAGACGCACACATCCCCACGCCTGTGATCCACAGGCAATGCAAATAGACTTGAAGGGCAGGAACTCTCTAGCTAACAATTAGACCTGTTGCAATCCTTCATTTGTCTCGTATTTTGAAATATGTTCTTAAGAAAGACCAGGATGTAGAGTTTTCTATCAGGGTACGCTGAGCTACCCTTTCAGTTGGCTGGTAAATGGTGGGGGACGAGGAGACAGGGATATCTCTGCCTTTTGAGTCTCCCCATCTGCTGGGAGCCCCCTGCGAGCCCTGGTTCAGCAGAGCAACCCGAGTTTGCATTTGCTAATTTGATTTAGCAAGCACAACTCTCGCTGTTAGATGATTGATTTTGGAAAGTAACAGGAGGGTCTTCTGTGGGCAATATTTTGGAAAAGGTATTATCTTGTCACAATTATAGATCAATTCATCATAAAAGTTATCCTCCTTTGAATCCTTCAGGGAAAACCACTCATTCAGCCTTATACTCTGGCCTGCTTTTCCTCAGCATTATTAGCTACAAGCTGTGTGGTGCTTTTAAAATCTAACTTGCCATGCAGAATTAGATGTCATTTCTGCTTTTCCCACTGCGATGTTTTGTGAACATCTTTCTCTAGGCTGTTGGCACTGTCCTCCTGGTAGGCCAGCTGCATTTTTCATTCTGTCAGAATCATGAGGAGTAAACAGCATTGCTCATTCCCAATTCTCCGTGGTACGTAAACACAGCCTTTTTAATCCCTGCATACCTTTTGTTTCCCCGAGTAGCTTTCTCAAGCTTCAGGTGTATATTAGTGCCTGCTTCACAGGAACCTGTTCATACGTTGCACTCCCTTTGCTGGCAGCAGCCGCAGTGAACAGCGGGTACGTAGTGCCAACAGACGAGCGAGGAACGTGTTGTGCCCTGCGTGCGCCTTGGAGCTGCCCCTTTCCCAGGGATGCTTCCCAGAGGGACCTTCTGGGGCGACAGCAGCACCTCTGCCACCGCAGCAGCGCCCGGGCCTGGGTGCATCCAGCTCGAGGAATGTCCAAACGAAATATTAAGAATTAAACCAAGTGCTACGTGAATTAAACAAGGAGAATTACACAATTTCCAGCAGGTCTCAGCATGCAGTTCCAAGTAAGTAAGTATCAAACTGTCAGCTTGAAATTTTCCTTTGGAAGGGTGCTGTTTTAATGAGCTGCCCGGCGTGCTGGGTTTGGGTATTTCCCCACCTTGCTCATTCCTGCGTTTGTCTTTTTGGTGAGACTTTGCACGTGGAAGTGCTGTGGACAACCAGGCAGTCCCGCTGTGAGGCTGCCACCCTCAACTGAGGGTCCAAGGAATTGATTTAGGGTGGCTGGGATGGTAGCTGGTGCTTCCCAGTGCCAGTACCCCCTTGGCTGGGTGTACTGGGGACACCACAACCAGTTGCTGAAGTAACAGCAGTATTTAATACTCCTGGCAGCAGCAGCTTCTGCTGCTAAATCAAGCTACATGTCAGGATGGGCGCTGTGCCTGCCACGGCTTGGGAACTGCCTTCAGCCCATTGCTTAGGCTCGATGTCAGCAGGGTCTTTCCCACGTGTCTTTGTCATTCGTGTCCAGCTCTCTCGTTGACCTTCACAGCTATAATCATAATAATAAAAACAAACCGTGAAAACAATATCTCCTGTCCTTGGCAAGCTTCTGTAGAGAGATTATTAGTAGCTCATCTGGCACCTGGATATCATAGCTGGTGTATATCATCCTTCTGTCCACGGGGATCCCTTTCCAGAGGGAAGGGATTCTACACAAGGTTGGAGGCTGGATCAAGGAGATGGGTGAACATAGAGCAGCTGCTGTTTCAGTCTGCTTGCAGAGCAAGGTGGCACATTTGTAGGAATCATTTGAATTCCTTGTGGGAGGATAAACAGAGATGGATATTTGAGCTGAAAGGCATCCTTACTGCCATGCCACTATACAGAACCAGAACTTCATTCATGAAATGAGGGAGGGCGCAAAGGTTTAGCAGCTACATGAAGTGTGGACTAATACCGGGAGTGAGGTCACAGGAGTTCAGTTGACCTGGCAAGAACAGCACGGCAGGAAGGTAAAGAGCTCGTGAAGGCATAGAATTTCCCCTCCTTCTCCTGTTTTCCATCCTTTTAACTCAAACGGGTCTCCAAGCTTCTTGCTGGGCAATGCAGAGCCACTCTCGTAGAGACATTTTCTCTCTCTCTCTCTTGCAGGTTCTCAGTCCTCCCATCCATCAGACAAGGAGTGCAGATGGGGTAGATACCCTGTGCAAGCCTCCCTGAACCAAGAGCCCAAGCGGGATGAGGAAACACCCCAGCCGGTGTCCCTGGCTCTCACACTGGGATGGAGAGGCCAACTGAGAGCCTTCCCCAGTTCTCTGCCCGAGGCCCAAGGGACTGGTCAAGCCCCCAGACTTGGACAAGCTGTGGCAGGACAGAGGAACGTCTGCAGCCACCTACATGATGCCACTTTGCAGCATCAGGGCCAGGATTTCGATGACAAACGTGATTCCTTGTGCCCAGAGCATCTGCACATGTAAGGTACACAGCTGACTTTCCTGCACGCACAAAATGAATAGGAGGGGATTTGTGAGATCCTGCTGGATTCCTGCAGCTACTGCTGGTGCTGCAGCAGAGACCGTAGTGTGTTGGTCTTCTTCCGTAGCAGATTTGGGAACATACCAAGCCCTGAGCTGGTTTGTGGGAACAACAGGGACATTTTGTTCGGCTCATCTAACCTAGACTGAAGTCCGGTTCCCAGAGCTGAGATCACTTCCTTCTGCTTGCCAGGTGAAGTATCAAGATCAAATAGTCTTCTGAACAATACAACAGAACAAATTATTGGTAAATAAACTTTGATTATCTGACTAACTAACCAAGCCTATATAAAGCAACCATTCAAACCACTGAATACACATCACCATTTCGAAATTTTGAAGTTTTCTTAGATCTGATCCAAAACTGAGCCAGAAAGACTTCAGTCATAGCTGAAGCTAAATTAGAACTGATGCAAACAAGCAAACAAACACTGTTTTGACTCTGTACTTCTTTGATCTACTGCTAATTGCTTAATTCATTCTCTTATGGTTTATTTTTCATGTAGCTGCACTGTCCATCTCCCTTTGGTCTCAGAGTATTTTAAACACACTTCATATGTAAATTAATAATCACAAAAGTTACATAATAGGAGAAAGGGCGCTGCTGGACCTGATGCTAACAAACAGAGATAGTCTAGTGAGAAATGTGAAGACTAAGGGCAGTCTTGGCTGCATTCCAACGAGATGTTGGAATTCATGATCCTGCGAGGAGGAAGCTGGACAAAAAGTAGGATTGCAACCCTGGACTTCAAGAGAGCTAACTTTGATCTCTTCAGGGAACTCCTTGGAAGAATCCAAGGGTCCTAGAAGGAAAAAGGGTCCAGGAGATTTGGCTATTATTCAAACAGCATTTCCTCCAAGCTCAGGATCGGTGCATTCCTGTAAGAAAGAAGTTGAGCAAGACAGGCAGGAGACCTGTGTGGATGGGCAAGGAGCTGTTGGGTAACGATGATGAGGGGACTGGAGCATTTGTCATATGAGGAAAGACTAAGTGAGCTGGGCCTGTTCAGTCTGGAGTAGAGAAGGCTGAGGGGACATCTGATCAACATGTTCAAGTACCTGAGGGGTGAATGTAGGGAAGATGGGACCAGGCTCTTCTCTGTGGTGGTCAGTGACAGGACAAGGGGTAACGGGTACAAGTTGAAACACAGGCAGTTCCACCTCCACGTGAGGAAGAACTTCTTCCCTGTGAGGGTGCCAGAGCCCTGGCACAGGCTGCCCAGAGAGGCTGTGGAGTCTCCTTCTCTGGAGATCTTCAAACCCGCCTGGATGCCACCCTGTGCCACGTTCTCTGGGTGTCCCTGTAGGGGTTGGACTAGATGATCTCTAGAGGTCCCTTCCAACCTCAGCCGTTCTGTGATTCTGTAATTCTGCGATAATAGCAGAGGAATAACTGTATTGCTTATACCTCTCTGTATATATAACCTGTATGAGACCAACTTCTGCTTTGAAACGTGGTTGTCACATCAAATTCTACACTGTGAAAAAATAGCCATTTAATTCTGTTTTAAAATATTGAGGGGAGACGTTTTTACGCAATAAGATAAGTTTGAACTCTACAGAGACTTTTTTCATTATAAAGAGCACTCATAAGTTTTACAGAATGAGCTCCAATATTTTAAATGTATAGTGACTTCTTAGAAATGATCTTGTTTTTGTCCTTTCTCTTGTTTCAATTTCAGTTAAGGAGCCTGACAAGTACAAGTATGGTACATAGAAATGGAGATGAAGAATAAGTGGTTACAATTGACATTTAATTTCTGTACAGCTGGAAATAGAAATGACACTGTCTATTGTTCCGTTCATTATTTTTCTCAACCACCCAAGAATATAGCAATTTGTTGTTTCTTTATTAAATAAAACAGGGAGATGTTCTGATAATTTTTCCTTACTGAGTTCTTATTATTTACAAATCACGCTTGGTGGCAACCTCTGAGATCTCTCATTTGATGTATTTTTGTTGCATCACTTAATATGGAGGCAATCTATTATGTCAAAAAGATAATATGACAGAATTTGATAGGTAAGCAACTTGCAAATAGATCTAATAACCTTTAATGCATTATCCCCATGCAATGTTAAGATGTTCTCCTGGTAGTACTCTGGGATTTAGGTAATATATTAGCGTGTAAACTGTGCGCAGTTTGTTCCATTAGAAAAAGTCACTGCTCTGGATTACAAATATCTATATATTTAAAGTATTTTCTTATGTGGGTTAAAAAACAACAACTGTTGTTTTTTTACACCGTTGTTTTCTCCACCAGAGAAGTACTCTAACTACAGAGGGGAAACAAGCAGGACATGGCTAAGTAATGGCTAGGAGTATATGAGGGTCTAGCACTCTTGTATGTCGACTAAGTAATTTATCCAGGAGGCCAAAGAGATCCCTTGCATATAGCACTTCCATTTAATACAGGCTTTTTCGAACTATTGCAGCCTGGTTGAATGGCAGGGCTTTTAGTAGATGTCCAGCACACACTGAGCAGGCAGCACATTCTACCTCACTCCTCATTCTGGGGCAGCTTTCATTGCTTTCTTCTCCAGAATTGACATTAAAGACAGGGAAAGAATCAGGCTGCACCGAGCTTCTTCACGAGCATTTAATGAGACGTAAGATTTTGTCTGTTGCCATTTCACATCGAAAACAACCCTGCACCCAAAAAAATACAGTGCTGGAAGGATCAGGAGGTTTAGTAGCAGCACAGATGTGGCTACTTCTCTGCATTTTCAGAGGAACAAAAGAGATTACGAGGCTTACAATCTCATCAGGAGGAGATAAATCCTGTGAAGGGCATCTCTTTGGCATGTTAAATGCAAGAACTCAGCCATGGTTCCTGTCATGGAGATCTACATTTAAGGTTGGAAGATGTTCTTCAGAGATCAGCCTTGAGATACCTCAGGTTGTTGGTCAAGGCCATAGGAAAGAACTCAGAACATACAGAGCATTCGTGGAAGTCACAGAAGACATGGTTGATGTCATACAAAAAAAGTAAACGTTCATTCTGCATTTCCATTATTTTTATTATTCCTCCCAGCATAAAGTCCCTTTTTCTTTCCCCAGAAAGGTTCAGGATGGGAATTAGTGAGCAATTCTATATCATGGTTTAGGGTAACTGATAATGAATGTCACCTTAAGGTAGGACACAGGTAAGTCATGCACCCAAAAATTAGTTGGATGTACTTTACCCTCAAAGAGTTGGTCCCTGACCTTCAACTGGAGTAATTCCAAAGGAAATGAAAATTCTTCTTACAGCCAAGCTTAGAAGAGAACAAGGACCTTAGAAAATGTAAATTGATGCAAAGTCCAAGGTAAAGCACTGAAATTATTGAGAAATTTTGTACAGACTTCAACAAAATTTATATTAATATCTACAAGGATAAAAAAGAAGTGTAATTCAAAGTTTTGGAATAATGTTCTCTGGAAAAAAAATCACAGGGAAAGGTCTGAACAACTGAGTATGGTAATATTCAGAAGAAAACTATTTTAGGAGATACTTGAAAGCGCACATACACATTTTGAAAGGATATACAGGCTTCATTCAATTGGAATTAAATATTTAGTCACTATGGGAAACCTTTTTACTGGTTCTTTCCCATGAAAATAAATATAGGCCTCTTTCTAATAAGGATAGGAACATGCCAAGTCTACTGCCCAGCGTGATAGCATATGAGTCCTGCTGAGTCTTTCAAGGGGTAAAAGAAAAAGGCCAAAATATAAATAGCAAATAGAGGGAAGTGTGTGATGACAGCTTGCTACGTGGGGCTGCGGAGGGCAGACGGTCTCTCTCTGAAGAGAGGAACATATAGGAAGGATCGGAGCAAACAGGACGGCGGGCCAAGGAACACCAGCTGTGTGTGTACGCGGGGTGGACAGGGAGGACGCAGCCCATCGGGAAGCAGCGCAAGAAGCTCCTGCCTACATCCAGCCCTGCCACTGCCACTGTTCTCTGGGCATCTGTGGGACTGGCTGAACTTTTCTTAACAAGAGAAAATAAACTTCATCCTGCAAAACTGCTGATGGCTTCAAAGGCCAGTTTTGCCTGAAAAAGAAACAAGGACCGCAGGAGTTGGCCTCCTTTGAAAGACAGGCAGATAGATATGGTTTGTTGCGCTCTCCAGCACGGCTGTGAGTGTTGCTTCAGCTGCAGAGCAGCCTCTCTGGAGCGCGTGTCCCTTTGGGATGTTCCAAGAGAGGGAGCGAGCCAGGGAAACAGGCTCCCCAAGCACAGCCTCGAGCAGATGGCTGCCAGCAGATGGCTTTACATGATTCTTCCTCATTCAGTGGCGCAAAATAAGTATTATTTGGAGAAGTCTTTATAGCAAAAAGCTAAACACTGTCAGATTTTTTTCTCCCAAGTTGCCACTGTTACCTAGTCCTAATTCCTTTCAGAAATAACCCTTAGTAGTCAGAAAATGGTGATTTATTATTTATTTTTTTTTTACTTGCAACATTAATTTGTAATAATATTTGTGCAGGGCAACGTATTAGGCAATGTTTGCTGTAATGTACACCCGAATCAAATCAAATGCTGTATTTTAATAAAACTACAGCTTGTAATTCTTACTTCTTTGTCTGTCTTCAATGAGATAAAATTAGATTAGGGCCACGCAAGCCAGAACATGAAGGACAGGTTTTATGTGTTAGTAATTGCACATAGAAGATGTCATTAACTTGAAGGAGAATGGGGCATTTCAAAAGCAAACACATAACCCATTCTCCCTCTAGTGGCCAATGTTTCTCTTATTAAAAACATCCACAGATGTAAATTGTGCATTTGTGGTAAAAATGCCATGGGAAGAAACCAATGCTGCCTCTTCGCCTGCTGAAATCTGCCAGAGCTACAGCAGGCAGCAGTTCTGGAGTAGCAGGCTAGCACCAATAATATTATATAAATAAACCTGCTTTTTTGGTTTGTTTGTTTGTTTGTTTGTTTTTTTAGCATATATTCCATCCACATCATCTCTGTGCACATGATCACTCTTTGTCCTTTATCATCAGGACTATTTTCAAAGCTGCAGACCAGAATTCTCCATGAATGTTTTGGAGAAGGGCTAGCTGAATTTCCACTGCTAAAGTACTGATCCAGCAAAAAAAAGTGCAAAAATCATTTCTGATCTGCTTTAATGATTTCTTTAAAAGGTCATTATTAAATTGTGAACCATGCCCACTCTTGACTAAAATTCAAAATGGAAGACAAACTGAGATACAAATACTTTTTCTAAGTATTTCCATTTATATTGTTGCCTATATTTGATAATGGCATATAACCAGCACTACAAATATTTAAAGCAGCACCACTTCATGCCCTATATGTATTCAAACATAAAGCACTAATACAGTCTTCCCCGGACCTTGTATTTAAAAAGCTCTGATAGCATTTGTGCTGGGTGTGAGAAGCACCAGTGCTGCTGTAATGACGATGGTAAATAAAGGGGATTTATACGGGACAGCAGTGCACATATACTTTGAGATTATTAGCTTTGCTGTAAAGAATATATGTTTCTGCTTCTTGCCTTGCCATGGCTATACAAATATTGTTATTGGCGATAACAATTTACACTGCTATGTAAAATGTCTGCAGTGTCCATGCAGCCAAGACAGAAGCCCAAGCCTCACCAAAGGTGAGGCTTCCTCGGAGCCTAAAAGAAGACATCAGGGAAGCCTTGGGCAGTGAAAGCTCCTATGAACTCCATACGGATCACAATTGCCAGCCATTACATTTGTAATGGAGCCCTCAATGAGCTGTCAACTAACAAGAGTCCCAAAATATACAGATTTGACTAAGGCTCGAGGTTGGCTCACTTGTTCCACCAGGAGTTTCCACCCACCATAAGGTCAATGCAAGGTCAGAGATCCTCTCACTGAGGAAAGCCATTCTCCTACAGGTAGGGAAATAGGGAGATACTATGAGAAAACACTTGTCACTAGAAAGAAGATATATGTATTATTTCTCTGTGCCAGGGTCATAGGTTTTCCAGGAAACCATCTCCCTTCTCTCTTTCAACCAACATCTCTTCAGATTAGGCCTCTAATGCAAAGGCAAATACAACATTTTGGGTTTCTGTTTTGCTTAGTTCTGTTTGTTTTGTGTCTCTTTCTGAAGCTTCAATCTGCTGAACAGACTCTGCCTCTTTAACCTCTCCGTTTTCATACCCCGTTTGGCTGGAAAGGTCAAAATGACAGGCGCATTTACCAGTCCTTCAGAACCCATCACGAGATCGTTTTTGCTAATCCAGAGAGATATATTTACCAGAGGTTAGTGCACTCTTTCTCTTTTGAAAAATCTTCTTTGGTGATGATTGCTATCAGCACTGTAAGAGCTTCCTAAGGCTGCTAAAAATATATATATATATCCCACCTGTATCACAGGACCTAATTCCTCAAGAGTTGGTACAAAGAGCTTCTGCGCACGCTGCCCATGAGCAACCTTTGACTGCAGCCCGCTGGAACTGTGTTACCATCTTGCGCAGAGACAACTTAACCTAAAACATTTCTTAAGAAGTGTTATCTATTATATGAATAGTAATAGATAATAATTATTATATGAATGGTAATAGATAATAATTATTATATGAATAATTAAGAACAAAATCTAGGCTGGGCTGCTTTAGAAATGATTGCAGCTAAAGGCAAGCAAATGGCAGGCCAGATGTCAAGAGAAGGCGGAGCTTTTCCTGGCACTGTTGATATTAAGGATACTCATTACATTGCTACTGAGGCGTAAGTCCTTATCTTCAAAATTGCTGCAGCCCAGCCATATATATATGAGTCAACATTGTGTCAACAGAGGAGTTGTTTTAACACATAAAGATCACTTTTCTTTAAGATTAAAGAACAGAATGACTAAAAGCAGGCTCAGACTTTCATTACGATCAGCTTCCCTGACCGGTCAGAAACTTATATATGAGATTTCAGCAGAGGAAAAGGATGCTGATGTTTTTCCCTCTGTTCACAGGGTTTACACACACACACACACACACACACCTTGGAAATCCCAGCCTAGTGACAAGAGATGACTGAGAGTGAAAAATAGCTGCTGCTATACAAAATAAAAATTCTCCCTAGAATTTTTAGAATTCTTAGAATTCTTCACTTTTTCTGAAGTCTTTGCTTCAATACATTAGTTCAATACATTCCTAGTGCATATTCTTAAACAAATTATTCTAAAGGAGTGGTAAAAATCCAAGAGGCATAATCATAAAACTTTATAGGATTTCATTATCATAATTAGGAATTGATGCAAATCCTTTGAAAGTCAGCAGGACTACCCTGTATGGACAAATTATTTTTAAAAATCCTACCATTTTATGAATGCACAAGCATGAACTTGATATATCTTTCCGACTGAGTGAATATGGCACGACAGAAACAAAAATAAAAACCCCCAAATTTAGGCTACATCCTAAACAGCACTACTTTCCCATTCCAGTGGCTCAGCAAAGGCCCTGTCTGAATTCTGCTCACATGGAAGTCTGTTTAGAAAAGTCCTTTCTTGATTTACCAGGATCTTTCTTTGCCTTGAACAGTAAAAGTAAGAGCATTTCTCTGCTTATTAACCAAGGAGAGTTTGATGGTCCCTTATCCTTGCAGGAGGAAGTGGCTTTAGTTACACTCTCCTTATCTAAAAACAAACAGCACAAATAACTTTACACCCAACTATAATATCTTCTAACTTCGCCTTCTAAGAGGTAGAAGACTTTTTCTCCAGAGCTCTAATGTGATGTTGTTGTTGGCTTGGGGTTTTTTAATGTTCTACATTTTGGCAAAACCATTAGCAAAATGACCTTCCCCAATTTCTGCCCGCCTCTGCAGGCAGCGCATTTGCAAATGATAGAGATCTGGTGTCTGCAGACCCCAGGATTAGTGCCTCAGCCCCAGATCCGCACCGTCAGGCTGGCAGTGCTCTGCTTTCATTAGGGTTTCCTGGTAACAGAGCACCAAGGCACTTTCATAAATGCAAACACTTCTTATTCATACAGCCCCTAGACATTTCCTTAGGGGCTCGCAGAAATGAATAAGTGTATCAGTGTTATCTTCTCCTGGAAGATCAGACTCCAACACAAATCATTCTTTTCTGGTAGACAGGGAAAGCATTACTAATGTGATTTTATCTAAAAATCAATTCTCTTTTTCTTTGTAGGCACTTGCTTTCAGAATCATACCATATTATTTCACCCAGAATATAACAGTCCCATTTCTGCTCATATTGTGTAGAACAAGCCTGATTTTATCAGCAGAACTGGTTTCACTGGTTGGGTAATTTAATGTGTGGTTTTGTTTTTTGTTTATTTTTTCAGTATACAGCATGAACGTGTGGTAATGTGACTACTCTAGTACTGGATATATCACTGACCTTTCTTTTAGAAAGGATAATAGTTAGCACTGCATTTTTCAACAGAGGTAGTGTCTCATTAGTATCAAGATTAAAAGACAAAGAACCAAGTCATTAAGGTGTTGCATTCTCTCCTACATTACTCTTGAGCTTTCTTAGAACTAAAGTTAGGCAAAAGTAACTAAAGACAGAAAACTAGATGGAGACATTTTTATATTTTATACTGTGGTTTATGCACGGTGAGGGAAGATTGCTTCCTTGAGGAGCAAACTTGTCGAAGTCCAAGCACACAAGGGGTGCAACAGGGAACAAATGGAAAAAGAGCAGCTCTTCCAAGGTTTTCAAATACACATTTGTTTCACATATGTTGTTTTCAAACTGAAATATCTGACCTTTTCCCCTCCTCCCCACAGTTAGCTGCAATTTTGGAGTCTCTAATTTGAATCAAAGTCTTCGCAGGGAAGACGGGAAGAATGCGAAGGAGCAGGACCCTCCTGCAATGATTCTACTTTCATCTCACTGTTTGGAAGTGGAACATTTATTCATTCAGAGGTAAGAGCTTATCTCTTGGAGCTGAGATTTATTTTCACGCTCCTGGATGCAGGATGGTATAAATCATAGCTGGAAGGGAACATTTTAGGAAGTTAACACAGAGACCTACTCCATGATACAATTCTCATATAGAGAAGATAGAAATTGCATTCGATGCTGCTTGTTACCTACACAATTTTTAATGTAGGTTTTTCCTAGTGGTGGTACACAAGGACCCAAACACTTGAGAGAGGCTTATCGAGAAACAGGCACTGAGGGGTTGCCTGACTCCTAGCCTGGCTGCAACGACAAGGCAGCAAAGCACAGCAGCCCATTCCACAGCCAGGGAAGCTTTACGAGCACTCAGAGGATTTACAGCCGGCTTTAGTTTACTCAATATCATAAATTTACAGCCAACTCAAGTACCAGAAATGCTGTGATTTACCCCCAGCTCCCCAATGTCTGCCGTGACTGAGAATTTAATGATGTAAATCAATAAATGTTTGCAGGAATGAGACGATCAAAATATCTCCTGAGCTTTAATAGTGTCCATACAGGGAAGAGGTAGAGCTTCAGTGTTGCACCTTGCAAAGGAACGGACTCTTCTGGGATGCAGAGTGAGACAACGTTATTCTCAAACCAACTTCTTTTATACTCTTTAACACAAACGTTGCTAAAATTACAACCTGCCAATATCTTGCCAGCCCTGCAGTTGTGGTCATCTTCTTTCCCTTGCTTTGTTCTTCATCTGCTGACAAACCTCCTCTTTGGTTAAAGTCGGTGCAACCAACTCTCTCTTCACGAGGACTTTCTTATGGGTAAACCCATCTCTTACTGTCAGGCTCTTATACTTTCAAGCAGGAATTTACCCATCCAACCAGGACACACTATAATCCCTCCCCTTTTGGCGAGGGCCTCCACAGTGATGTCATCAGCTGCTAAGGCTCCCTTATCTGATAAGGACGCCCCTTGCCACCCACTGCGTTGGCTTCCAGCTCANTTATTCTCAAACCAACTTCTTCTATACTCTCCTAACACAAATGTTGCTAAAATTACAACCTGCCAGTATCTTGCGAGCCCTGCAGTTGTGGTCATCTTCTTTCCCTTGCTTTGTTCTTCATCTGCTGACAAACCTCCTCTTTGGTTAAAGTCGGTGCAACCAACTCTCTCTTCACGAGGACTTTCTTATGGGTAAACCCATCTCTTACTGTCAGGCTCTTATACTTTCAAGCAGGAATTTACCCATCCAACCAGGACACACTATAATCCCTCCCCTTTTGGCGAGGGCCTCCACAGTGATGTCATCAGCTGCTAAGGCTCCCTTATCTGATAAGGACGCCCCTTGCCACCCACTGCGTTGGCTTCCAGCTCAGGGATGCTGTTTAAAGCAGGCTGAGGTTCCCATCATCTCTTTGTGATGGTTTATCCATCAGAAACAGTGCAGACATAACCCCTGGTTTTCCAGATGCTTCATACTCAAGGGATAATCTTCACAGCATCCCTCTTTATAAGGAGCTTCTGTCTGCACTACCAGTAGCTCTTCAGCTTGTCAGTGTCAGAGCCCTTGGCACATCCTGAAAATAAGATCCCAGAAAGAAGTTCTCGGATTCCTGTAGCTTCTTTCTTGAGCCAGCCCCCTGCTGAGCATTGCCAGCACTACCCAGGCGCAGCTGTGCCCGTGGTTCAGCATGCTGCGAGAAGCTTTGCTGAGGGCTTCCCCTTTCCACTCCAGAGCTGGAGCTGCATTTAAGCCCAGTCCACAGCCTGTAGCACTTCCAAGTGTCCTCACCCAAGTAGCCCTCTGATGCCCAGCTTGGCCTCAGATCCACCTTCTCATTCCTGGCTAGTGTGGTGATCACTGCATGGTGTTAACCCTGCCTACTGCTGCTGGATCTGATTCCCTTGCTCAGGTCCTGTGGGACTGTGTCCCACTGGTGAAGCCTCTCTGTTCTCTGCCTCTCCCTGTGTCCTAGGTCTGTTGCTCCCAGCAGAGCTTCATGCCCTCTTGTGCCCTGCATTTCTCTTCCATACATTGCCCAGAGCACAAAACCACTTCTCATACTGGCTTTACAGCTGGGAAGTCCCTGCTGTGCTGTGAAAAAATGTACCCAGGATCTGCCACAAGAGCTGTAGCCAAAACTACTGCCCATCAACATGGGTGAGGAAGTTTTCTATGGCCAGTTGTGAGATACAGGAAAAATGGATTGCATTGGGAATATGACAAATGATGAGGAGGATGAAAAGGCACATTTAAAAAGGGGTGTGAGTCAACCAGACATTTTTATATAATTAACTAGATAAGTCTTGATTTACAATAAATCAAACCTGTGTGCTGCTCATCTCAACAGCATGTTACAATGTGGACATACGGCATCACCATCAATCAATAAAAATAAAGGGAAACCCCTAGCATCCAGAAGCAATTTGGAACCACCAGTATGAAATTAAAATCACTACCCACATTTCATCTTGTTCTGCAAAACTAGCACACCTGAAATGCTAGAGATGATTCGGAACTATTGTGTTCAGTATCCTTGCAAATTTTGATGATCTTTTGCCTAAGTAGGTGTAATTGGTATAACACAAAAGACACGAGGCCCAGGTAACTGTTAATTGATAGCAATTGATCTGAGAGAGAAAAGACTGCTAAAAGAGAAAGCTGCCCCAGGGGAAAAAAAAAAAAGAGAGAATGACCAGAGAGGAAATTGGGTGAAGATTTCATTTAAGGTTTTATAAGTTATCTGGGGCACAGACCCTTCATTTGTTGTACTTTTTTTTTTCTTTTTTTTTTCCTTTTTTTTTCCTTTGTCTGTTCCTGCCTTCAAGAAGCCCTGATGCTATCTGAGACCTTTTTTGGTATTACTACAGTAGTGGTAGTTGCCATCACCTGTTGAGCATTAAAACTGAAGAAACAAGTGGAGTTGGGAAACAGTAACTAATTAATGCATTTGAACAGATGCTGCTGAACAAGCTCTCTATGTGACTGTTTAGAGATTCTGCATCCAAGTTCTATTGATTTTCAGCATGGTTGATAAAACATGAAGATGAAAAGTATTTACCTCATAGCTTATGTTATATATAACTAATTAACTACAAACTTCAAGTATCTACAATTTACTTCTAATTCATTTAATCACAGTAATTAGATTTTTTTAAACAATGCAATTGTCTGCTTTCTGTTATCATAAACTAGAAGTGTGTCAAAAGAAGGGGAGAGGGAGACATGGGGAGAGGGAAATGTGATTTAGCCAAGAGAAGAGATAAGCAGTAACACTCATAATGAGAGAATCTTTTCACTCTGAAACACCATTAATAAATAATTGGTTCTGATGTTTGGTGAGGGTCCTTCAACTAATTTATAGTTTACATGAAAGGTCTAGCAGGTACTGTATTTGTATGAAAAAAAGTAAGTATAAACAGCAGAAGACTCTGTGTGTGGCTTTTTTAATCAACCACGAACACATTCAAGAATCTTTTTAGTAATTATGTAACAGCCTTATTAAAAAGAAACCCCTTGCAGTATGTTTTTCAGCTTTTGCTTGCCTTCTTCACTGTCGCCAGATATTTTATTGGTCTCCAATAGAGTCATCTAGGACTTCTGCCCACGTGGTTACAGCTAATGTAGGACTCCACTATTTGTGGTTCAAATGATTCTTTTCGAATTCTTGTCATATACCAGATTTCTTTTGCCATCATGCTCTCCATTCACCTTGTTAGTTTTCTCAGAGCAGGTAACAGCCTTTGAGCCTTTGAACAACAATCTGTAAATCATTGCTGCCTCTTCAGCCACTTCCTGCCATTGACACCAGTGGACTGTGGTCAGTCTAACTACTCAGCACCCGCTGATTTATAGGACACGACACCTTCTTTTTTGCACCTTCCAGTTGAATACGTATCATTAAGTTGCTCAGCTTTTGAGGGACCATTTCTGTTCTAAACGCAACGTTTTATGCATATTGACTTCAAAGGACAGAAACTGCAAGTGCTTACGACAGCACTGACAAACATGCTTTGCTTGCTAGGGAATTTCTCTATTTCCTGTAAGTTGCTTCGTTCATTATCCTTCTCCATTTTCCAATGTTTAGCATGGTGTTATATTATCCTGCTCCTTCATACTGCAGAATAGAGCAATCAAGAGGCGGAACCAAACTACTGAAGACAAAATCACCCATATCACCATGAAAGTATTCAGAAGTATGCTTATTTCCAGCATGTGATTTTCCTCCCTTCCCTCCCTAAGTCACATGAAAATATTTCTATACTGCTAAAGCAGAGTAACTTTAATAATCCCAGAATCTTAACACAGCAAGAAAACAACTGTAAAAAGTATCATAGTTGAGAGAATTGATGATGCTGGGAGTTTTCTCAAAACACAGCTTTTTGTTACCGTGGTTTAGTTCAGAGGATTTGATTTAATTTAAAGAAAGAATGTTTTAAGGTTTTTTTTAATAAAAAGATCTGACTTTTATTACTGCTTTCATAATACCAGCAATAAAAACAAAACGCTGGGTTTCCTTATCCTTGAGCAAAAGGCAGGAAGGGGGCAGGGCAGTGGCTGCTGCAGAGCTGGGTCCTCTCTCCTTTTCATTCTCCAGTGCAGTCTGACAACCTCTCTCAAGGAGCAGAAAAAGATCACACCTGAGGATTAAATATCCCTCCCAGCGGACGGGTTGTGAAATCCTATCTGAAAGGCATGAAAGATGCAGCATTTTGCTTTATTTTCATTCAAATTCTGGAATAATAAATCAGCAGTGCAGTAACTCTGAGCAAGTGTGTGAATTTCTGGATGCTTTGAATTCCTTGTTTGGGTATCATCAGGTTGACTAGGATTTTGGGTTTTTGCTTTCTTTAAGCTGTTCAGAGAAAGGAACTATACGGGCCTTAATTTAAAGATCAGTCATAATAGATCGGGGTTTTGCTGGCGGTGGTGGTGGGTTTTTTTGCTGGCAGATAATCAAATTTCCTTAGCTGATTCAATGACAATGAAGCGGTTTCAAACTTTGTCACTTACCTATAAGCTCTATGAGCTACTATCATAAATAACTGAACGGACAACTCCATCTAATATTCCTGTCTCAATACAAAGGAAAAAATTTTACTGTGGACCTGTCCAAATATATAACTTGCAGTTCAAACAAGAACCATCTTAAGGATTGTTTTTCCCCAAGAGTTTCTTTTTGACATGCAACCAGGTTAATCCTTCAAAACATAAAATTACTTCAGAAAAAGGCTGCATGATCACTTATTCATAGAAATCAAGGCATTCTGCCCGTAAAATTATTCCAAAAATCCAAAGGCTGCAACCTCAGAATCTCTGCTCTGTTTTTTTTATCCTGAGCTACTGTTCATGCAGGGATTTGGAAAGGATCTTCATGAAATGAAACATTGCCTTTTCAATCTCCAAGCTAAAAACAAATGTTACTTAATGAATATTTGTCCATAGGCATTTTCAAATCATTGCTTCTCTTCATTCTTCAAGAGCTGCTGCATCCTGCGTCAATTGACAAAAAAGGCAAAAATCATAGTTAACTTTGCTCATTACTCTACCTAAACTCTTCAGAACTAAAAACTGGGAAAAAAAATAATGAAATACATCACTAAACCAGTTAAGCAGGGGAGCAGGGCCAGGGCTGAGGGTGCTTTGCTGACTTGCAGTCTGCCTCGTCCTTTACCTGCAGTATGGGAACCGGTTCTAGACCTTCAAGGGGTTGGGTTTCCATCTCACATGCCCAAATGTGAGCAGCAGTTAGGAAAAAAATCTATAAAATGGTATCTATTGTTCATCTGAGGTATATAAAGTATTCCATTCAGGTTAATTGTGCCTGGGATACAGAGAATTTGGTTTTACTTGCATGAAAGCTTTTAATTGCACTGTCATGACGAAGATAGAGGGGCCGCTGTAAGACACGTAGAAATAGCTCTGAGTGAGGGTTGTCAGAGAATTTTATTGAGTCCTAAACTAATAATGTAATCAACTCAGCAGAAAAAAATATGTATTAGGACTTTTATGGCAATTTCTACTCTTAAGTGTTTTGAAATCTGGCAATAATGCTTTTGTTTAATAGTTGCTAAATGGTATGTAAAAAATATTTGCATTGTGCATAAATTCTTTATTAGCTCTACTGTGAAAGTGGAAACGGCCACAGAACAAAAGATTCACATGTAGTTTGCTCATCTTTGTCATTTAAACCGAGCCATTTGTCTACCAGTTTTGTGGTGCATTCTCCCTTTTATCTTACTGCGTTTGGAAAACCAGCACATCAACAGGGATAGACACGTTCCGAGGACCAGATAAGCACAGAATGAAAATAAATAAAACGCTCTCCCGGAGGTGCGGTGATTACTCTCTCCCACTCACTGTGCATGGAGAGTGATTTCTTTCCTAAATACAGGCTGCGGGTCATCTCGCCAGGGAACAGGGCCCCTTTGTCCAGTTTGACTTTGGCTTTGGCTTCCACATCGACCCGGGTAACAGGCTCAGCTCTAATCTGAGGGGGAAAAAAAATCCTCTCTCGGTCGGACTTCCTGACGCAGAAAGGTGTTTTTTATCGTTTTCTTTCCTTTTGTTTTCCACACGAGGCGCAGCGCCGGAACCCGGCGCGCGGCCCTCGCCTCAGCCTGAGGGCCCGCCCCTCCCCGCCGCGCCCGCCAATGCGCACGCGCCATCGATGCGCCGGCGCTCGGCCCATCGATCGCGCGGGGATCGTTTCCGCTGTGGGGGAGGCCGCGGTGTGTCTCGGCGTCCATCTCGGCGGGACGAGGTGGGTGCCGGTGGCGGCCCCGATCCCGGCCCCGATCCCCGCTCCGGTGTCCGGGGGGCGCAGGGAGCCGCCTCGCCGGGAGCAGCCGGCGGCTTGCGGGGCACCCTGGGGCCGGCGGCGCCTCCTTCCCCGCGCGCGCCCGCTGTACCGTGTGCTCTGCTCCTAGGCCGGCGGCTAGGCCCGGGGAAGATGGACATCAGGCCGAACCACACGATTTACATCAACAACATAAACGACAAGATTAAAAAAGAAGGTATCTATTCCTACGGGAGCTTCTGATCGCTTGTGCGCGGTAGTTGTGCTGCTGGTCTCGCAGATCGGGTTTCTTTTTGCTTCAGTCAGTGCAACCGCAAGAGGACTCTCCCAGAATATTAGGTGTCTGCAACAGGCATGTTCGTGTGTGTTCCCCTTCACTGAAACGTGGCAATATCTGTTACTCCTTCTCCCTTTAATGCCATGAAAATAGTACTGAAAGGTGCATAAGATAACTTGTTTTGATTCATTGTGTTATTTGTAAGTTTGAATAATTATATGCTATAAAGGATTTGTGTTAGCTGGTAAGATTAAGACAATTTGTTGTGGAGTTGTTGTGATTTTAAAATGGTGAAAACAAATCTGTAGCAACTGTAAGGGTAGTGTGATCATGTGAGAACATACTCCAATCTGTAATAGAAAAAAATATTTCACAGAAGCCTCAAAGAATTAAACTGGATTGTTGCAAACAAAATTTCAAACTTTACTTTGTGTTAAGTTTATTTTGATTAGTTACTGACTTGCAGTCTGTATTTTCCTTAAGTCTTGCTTTTTATGCCACATGTTATGGCACTGATATCAGTCTTTGGCAGTAGTGCATAATACTGCAATGTGTATGTCTGCATACATTAATTCTTGCATAACTTATATTCCCGTAAAATAGATGGAGGTACAACTCTTTCACAGGGGGAATGCTTGGCATATAATGCTTGGTTTTACATTAGGAGAAAAAAAAAGCAAATAAAGGAACTCATGCAGCAACTTTGATCAAACTTATGTAGCATATTACCACTTGAGATAAAACTAGCAAAAAAAGTGCTGTCTGTAGGTGACAAGAAACTCTGTAGAAGCAGGAATTTGCATATAACCTGTGTGGTTTTTTTTCTCCATATCCTCAACAGAACTGAAAAGGTCCCTGTATGCGTTATTCTCACAGTTTGGTCATGTAGTGGACATTGTGGCTCTGAAGACTATGAAGATGAGAGGACAGGCTTTTGTCATATTCAAAGAACTCGGATCATCCACTAATGCCCTGAGGCAGTTACAGGGCTTTCCATTTTATGGGAAACCCATGGTAAGTGTGAGTGGAGGAGGGGTGCTATGATGCTTTAAAAAAAACTTGCCATGATACAATACAGGGTTTTGGTCCTCGGAATTCCCATCAATACTTCATGTTTTTGCACTTTGAAGACTAACTGCCACATGCTCCTAATTGCTGACTGGTTTTCAGGGGTGTCCTGTCTTGATGAATACATATGATAAATACCTAAAATATACTTCTTTTTGTAGGCAACAGTGAGAAGGATGAAACCCTTTTAGTGGCCTACTCCCTATAAATGGAGAGAAATGATTGTGGTGATTTTCTTGAAACAGATGAGTAGTTTTTGCTCATTCATACATTAATTAGTAAACACAAATGACAGAGTTTCAGTATAATATCAGTGAAGCAGGTGCAGCAGGGCTTGATATAAGCTGATTTAATAAAATACTTGACTGCAAAGTAACACAATTAGTACACTTCTGTTGTTGCTTGTTTGGATAATTAGGCTTCCCTTAATTCTGTATATATTTTTGAGGCCTATTAACAGATGCAAATGGCCAACTCAACTTCAGTAGCAGGTGGACCTATTACTGGCTTTCAAGTTGATTCTTTGAGCATTAAGGAGAACACAAGTGGTTCTTGTATTGTTGAACCCACAAGTTTGTTTCATTAACCCCTCCAAATTCTCTAGCAGAAGCCTTAACAAGGCTCCTTAACAAGGAAATGTGCAGTCTCTGTTCTGTCACTTGCCCTTAGAGATTTTTGTGCTCTGTAAAACTCCAAAGGAAATAGCTTAGGAAGCCTTGATCTTTTTTTTCTTCCCTCCTTGAATGTTGCTTGCAGCATACCTGCTCTATTTGCTCCTAGAGAAATATGCACACAGAAACTCTTTACCTGCTCTGAAGTTACTCTGTACTTGGAGAGGTGATCCCTGACAACAGGGAGGATTGTCCATATGTGTGCATGTGGGTCTACATTATGTTAAATGTTTATATACTTGATTATCTCTTTGAGTGCTCTGATCAGCCTTTGTCTGGAAACGCCATGTGCTGTTGACACAGTTTATGCTATTCAGTTTAGATGAAGGCAGATACTTGGCATATTTTTTGTATTTAAGAAGCCTGAGAGTTCTGCTGAGCTCCATTTTCTGTATTTGAGTAGTGATCTGAAAAATCACTGCAGAGCCTTAACAGACATAGGAGTGGTTAAGCCTTTACATTTGGGGCAGGGTTTTAAGCATTTTGTTGTTTTTGCATCTAGTGTCTTGACAGGCTTATGTAAAAGATACTGTTGATTCATTCTAATGAGTTCAGGTGTCAGTGCAAGATAAAACAAGTAAAGTCCAGATTTTCTTTTAATGAGACTTCTATAAGTGTATCCACACTTCATAACAGTTTTCTTAACGTAAGAAATTCCCGGGGGAAATATTTGCACAAAGATACAGTCAAGCACAATTATTGAAGTTGATGCGAAATGTAGCATAGTGATTCAGTATAATGAATTGTAAAATGTACCTTTCTGTTTCTTTTTACAAAGCGTATTCAATATGCAAAAACAGACTCCGATGTCATCTCTAAAATGCGTGGTACGTTTGCTGATAAGGAAAAAAGGAAAGAAAAGAAGAAGGCCAAAACTCTGGAGCAGGCAGCAAATGCAGCAAATAAAAAGATTCTCCTGGTAAGCGGCTTGTGTGTTTTTTTTTTTTTTTTTTTCTTAAGTCATTTTAAAATCTCTAGTAATAAATGTTGTCTTTTAGTACTTCTCATGAGGTTTCATGAATTGTGGTCTTTTGGAAACTGGTGATTTTGAGCACTTACTAGAAATTGAAGGGAAGGAGGTGATCACATATTCCTTGTTATACTTTTTGTGCTCTACTCAGGTGAAAACGAAGGCAGGTTAAGGTGTGATAAAGTGAAGCAGAATCTAAGCTTTTTCACGGGGTTTGCAAAAGTTGCTATCTTCAGTGCCAGCTTAAAATACTCAGGCAGCCTCATTATGCTAATGCTTTATTTGATGGATAAACACTGTGGACTGGTAAATAATAACAAGCCAATCCATTCAGTTATGTTAAAATTTGCTGACTGAAAATATATCTTCATTAAGCATTTTTCAGGATTGGCCTAGCTCAAATTAACAAAGTCTAGAAACTTATGTACTAAAATATAGTAGAAAACATTGTGGCACAGGTGTTTGAATATTCAGTTAGGTAACTACTCTTCCTACCAAGACTTAGTTTCAGGGAGAGTCGCACTTTCTAGGCACAGTGTTCTGCTTTTTCATGATTTACTCACAGATCATTGGTATATAAATCTTGTAGGAAATAAGTAATTGCTAACAGTTATAATGGCAGTAACTTTAGTTATTCCTGTTAAGCTGGAGTCCTCAGTGGAAACACCTTTTTCTCTTGTAAGACATATCCCATCTAGACGATTTTAAAAGCTACTTCCTTCCATCTGCTTTACCCAAATTCATACTGTGAGAAACACAGTGATTTGCTCCATTAGCTGACTTGGCCATTAGTCAGATCAGATACTGCTGCTGGTGTGGGATTTTCTTGTTTTGAGTTGTACTTCTGTATTTTTCTTTCATTGTCTGGCATTGAAGTTCAGCAGTATCCAGAGGTTTTGTTTCCCAAGAGAAGATGTCTCATAAACCACGTTTCCTAGGCTATATCTTAAAACTTCTTTAGCTGTGCAAAAACCTGCTGATGGGGGTTTTTGTCTTCCTGACTGACTGAACACCTTTGTAAAACTACCCTATACTTCTTTACTAGGGAACAACACAGAATTCAGCCAATGCCCCAGGGACTTCCTCGCAGAATCCACAGGTAATGCTTTTTCTTTGTAACCAAAAGCACTAATGTTTAAAATTATTCTGTATGATTAACTTCATTGTATATGGAATCATGATGAAATCTTGAGGATATATGTTACAGCTTTTTTTTTTTTTGTCGTCATGAATCCTTTATCTAGCAGATAGATCACAATAAGGGGGAGGGGGGAAATCCCAAACTGTCTTTACTGTACCTGGCATGAAATGAAAATATGCAGTTTTCTCAGTGTTACACAAAAACCTGCATTATCAGCAAATTCTGTTTCATTCTTAAATTCGGTCTGTACTGTATCAGTTGAAGACTGAGAGGAGATCTGATCAATATGTACAAGTACCTGAGGGGTGAATGTAGGGAGGATGGGACCCAACTCTTCTCGGTAGTGGCCAATGATAGGACAAGGGGTAATGGGTACAAATTGAAACACAGGAAGTTCCATCTCCATGTGAGGAAGAACTTCTTTACTGCGAGAGTGCCAGAGTCCTGGAACAGAGAGGCTGTGGAGTCTCCTTCTCTGGAGATCTTCAAAACGCACGTGGATGTGACCCTGTGCCACGTGCTGTAGGTGTTCCTGCTGGAGCCGGAGGGTTGGACTAGATGATCTCTAGAGGTCCCTTCCAACCTTAACTATTCTGTGATTTTTAGAACTCTTCATATTTAGTAAAATCCACCTAGCATACTTGCTTTTTTGTACTACAAAAACAAGTAAGAATAATGGTACTGGAGCAGCTGTACAGAAGTTTTCTTCTGGAGGTGAACTCTGCTGGCTTTTTCATGGTAATTCTGCTTTTTAATTTCTTCCTCATACTTTTTCATGGTAACTCTCCTTTTTAATTTCTTCCTCATACATCTCTTATTTTCTAAAAGATCATGTGGAGATGCAGCCACAACTTGCAGTGCTCCATTCATCTTGGCCACTCAGTGACTTTCTAAATGTTTGGTGTATGTTAAAACTAGAGCTCCTAAAGAGTCAGGATCTGTAGGCAGGCAGATATTTTATAAAAAAGTCTTTGACCTGTATTTCTTAACCTTTAATACTGAGAACTGGGTACCTGACCATAGGGAAAATGTCTTGTTCCCTATGTGCATTTTCTGTTGAGTATCAGGTGTAACAAAACACAGTCTGTGTGTGCCAGTCTCAGCAGACTTGGATAGATCATTGTGTCATAAGACTAAGTTTATGATGTGGGTTTCAGTCACCCGAAGATAGGCTATTTCAGTACCACTGAAGAGGAGTAAGGTATTCATTTTGGCCTCTAAACGCCCTTGTGGGAGGCTGCATGTCTTCTATAGGTTCATTATAAGATGCCCTGTCCTGAGCAGCCTGTGGAGCCTGAAATGGCTGTAAGGCCACTCTTTGGCTACCTGACTGCCACCTTGATGCTGCAGCGATCAGAGCAGTGGAGTTCTGCAGTATCAGATGCTGAGCTGCCAGGTTTAGTAATAAGCTACCTGAGACAATGTATTATCATGCCTAGTGTGGAAATAGAGATTTCCCCAAATGAAGATGGATTAAAATAGAGCTAGGGAGCTAGGTCTGGGGTTTGCACAAGTGAAGTCCAGCTGGCAGCATGATGAGGAAAAACTAAGGAGAAATGAATTTTAGTACAACTGATATTGCATATAGATGGAGAGGACCTATAGCTGTGCATAATCTTCTGAGCTTTGCTCTTTTGTTTTGGCAGGTGCCTGATAACCCACCAAACTATATCCTTTTCCTTAATAACTTGCCTGAGGAAACAAATGAGATGATGCTCTCCATGTTATTCAATCAGTAAGTTTTGGATAAAAAGGACTTTGCCTTTGAATGCTAGTTATGTATATGCTTTTTTTCCCCTCAGCTGACTAGTTGATTTTTAGAGATAAGTTTCTACTCAAGAAATTCAGTTCTTTGTATTACTGTCAAGGCTAATGGTGACTGCTTGGTACAGAAAGCAAATCAGATATTTTCATAGCTGGTTTTGACTGCATAAGTTATCCACTAACAGTAAATAACTGCATAGTCATCCATTAACAAGCTGGGACAAATTTAAGCTGATGACTCTAATATTATAGATTTTATGGTAAACAGTTTTAAAACTACCTTTAGTTGCTTCCATAAAGTGTACAAGACTGATAAAATTATTGCCACTTAATTGAGGAATAGTTCCAAAGACTGGGCGTATAAAACACCTTTAAATCTTTCTTTAGTGGTAACTATGGCTCATGAAAAGGTCTTATTGCTGCAGAAGGGAGATGTATCACTGAACCAGGGAATGTTGTTTGATTCCTTTGATGTCTTTTTAAAGGTTTCCTGGTTTCAAAGAAGTACGTTTAGTGCCTGGACGTCATGACATTGCCTTTGTGGAGTTTGAGAACGAGGCACAGGCAGGAGCTGCTCGAGATGCCCTACAAGGATTCAAGATTACTCCATCTCATGCCATGAAAATCACTTATGCTAAAAAATAATTGGACATTCTTCTAAGGATGTCTGTTGAACATGATACTGCTTCTGATCAGCTACAATGTCTGCAGTTCTCTGCAGAAGAGTCAGGACTGTTGTGTAAAATGGCAGCAACTGTCAGGACAGTTTCAGAATATCCATGGATCTAGGATTTAATACATTTTTGTGCTCAAATACAATTTTTTTATAAAATTTATCTTGAAAATTGTGTAAGCTATGTTTTTCTTTTTTTCTGTATCATTGTCATCTGGCCATTATTCTGTCTTATGATGGTCTGTTAGGCTCATGGGGCTTATTCATTATGTTAATCTGACTACTTTTAAGGTTACTTTGTTTTTGGAAGGGAGTGTTGAACATTATAAAAATAAAAGCTATTTTTTCAATATTAGCGCATTCAGATTAAATACAACACTAGGACTTGATTGTCAGTCTCATTATCAAGGGAACAGCTGATCTTCAGTGGGACAGTTTTGAAAATAAGCAGATAATGATTAATTACCTCTCCAAGGAACGCATGGAGATTTCTGGGGAATTTAACAGCATTATTGTTCAACTCTTCCATTTGTCTTTGTAGGCATGGTTGGTAGGAGAAGTAGGTGCACAGGAGACAAATACACTTATTTCTTTTCTTGAATCTGTGTTACTGCCAGTGACTCTTAATAGGAAGAGCTTTCTGGCCCTCTAAGACGACATTGCAGGTTAACCTGATGGTTTGTTTCCAGGCAGGTTTCTGAAAGCCCACATCCTAATGATTTAGTGCTTTTGTGTACCTTTTTTTCTTTTTTTCTTTGCCATGTGTTAAATACCTTTTATTGATCTTATGTGACCAGAAATGCACTAAGCATTGAAGTGATATTAATAGTATTGAAGTTTGTACGTCCCAGGTATTTGGGTGCAAAAATTACCCAATGCTCAAATGCTCATTAATAATGCTCAAGTTTATGGTTCAGATGTTGGAAGATCTAAAAAGTTTTTATTTTCTGAGGGGAGGCGGGTTGTCCTGTGCTTTCTGGGTGCCCTACAGTGTAACCCTTGAGAAGCCAGTGTGGGAAGAGGAAGGACATGTCCATGCTTGTCCCTGCTGCCCTATTCCTTAGTGAAGGCTCTGGCCTGTGAGGCCTCTAGCTATCCATTTAGGTAAAGAAGCAAGGGAAGAGTTGGCATAATTTCCTTCATTTAAAAAAAACTCAACCAAGCATTGGATTAGACAGTGTCTGGGTGAGAAATAACAAGAATGTACAAGGTAATATAAAAAAAACACACTGCAAGTGTTAAGTGCCCCCCACCTTTTTTTTTTTTTTAATACCTCTGAAGAAGTCTGGCCCATGTTGGGATTGCAGAGTGGCTCTGAGGGCTGCAGCCTCTTGGCCTTGCTCAGCACTTGCCTTCCTGTATTGTGCTGCCCAGCTGCAGCTGCAGAGCACTTTTTCCCCCCACTTTGTGTTTGGATATGATGGAGATCAACCTTGGAAGCACTGTTTGGAACAAAGCCCTGCACCTTCAAGAAAGCATGATGGCATTTCCAAACAGCTTGGTATACTTAGTTCTGGCATGTTCACTCAGCACGAGACTTCTGAGCAAGAGCTATAATTCAGCACATTTGCATGTATAAAACACATGGCTTTTTTTTTTGTTTTTTAATTAAAGTACAAATCTTACCTCATACACTAGGACATGATTTCAGGAGGGCAGCTGAATTGTAACATGTCCTCTCCCAAGAAGCAGAGAGGCATTTGAAAGCCAGTCCCTGGCAGTGAACAGTGAGTGCCTCAGATGTGCTAGCTCTTGAGCGAAGCTGTCTTGGCGTAACCTCTCTATTGTTTGCTCTCCAAATGCATTTCCCTGTGGAATTAAAATCTTGCCCATACAAATACACAGTGCTTGAACTTTATATTTCAAATGTAAATTGTGAGGTCGCTTTCCGGGTTTTAGTTCCTAATTGTTTTTATCTGCCTCAGTGTTGAGGGTACTGACCTGTAAACCGTAACAGGGAGCTCTGCTGCTGAGGGTTTGCAGTCCAGGCCAGATTAGGGCTAAGTATTTGTGAGAATAAAGGATTTGAAAAGATGTAATTTCCTTTGCTGTTTACTGGGGCGTGACTTAATTTTCTAGTCTCAAACAGATCCTCCTTGAGGAAAAGTTAAGAATATGGAAGGCTACAGGAAAGCTTAAAATGTTGAGATAGCCCTGTGTTTTATTGAAATGTTCATGCAGAATGGCTTTGGGGAGAGATTCAGTCCTGTAATGGGAGCAGAGGTTTCGTTGCTGCCTGCGGCTCCTCTGAAAGCCTGGAATGTTGCCCTGAGCTCTTTCCATTGGCCATGGATGTTTGTCCAGATGTTGGGCTCTCCCATAAAAGACGGGCATCACTGGAGCTAAGAGTGCAATTGCGAGGTAGTGTAGCAAAGAACACAGGAAAAAATGACTCAATGTATTTGTTTGGCTATTGCACTTTTGTGCCTTGGATTAATGTACCTTCCTGTAACGGGAATTTTTATGGAGAAACTTGCCAGCAAGAAGCTGTGTGCTGATGATGACTGCATCTGTAAGTAGTTTTGCCTTAATATTGAGCAAAATATATCCTGAAAAACAACTGTGAGATTTGCAGACTGTGGCATCTGAAAAACTATGCTACATATTTAGCTCCATTGTATTTGGTTTGTAGCTTTATTAAGAAGCAGAGGGAGAGCCCACATGAAAACTCATTTCACATACAATTGTACTACAAAAGGTTTTTTTAAGAGATCTTTTTTCACTCCAGCGACAGGTAAGCTTGGTGAGAAGGATGGAAGCTTTGGTATGGAAGAAATAACACACTCCAAAGCTGTTACTTCGTTACTGGAGATGTAGACAAGTGCAGGATATTTTTGTAGACTTAGTAATTTCAGCACTGTCTAGTTCTGTCTGTAGAAAGTTTTACATGTGTATACATATGTGTCCACCCACATTTATATTTCTCTCTGTATATGCCTTTGAATTTATCCTTTTTTTTTTTCTAGACACTATTTCCCTTGTCAGAGCAGAAGAGGATTATAATGCTCCAGACTGCAGATTCATTAATATTAAAAAAGGACAACTGATTTATGTTTACTCAAAACTAGTGAAAGAAAAAGAATCTGGAGAATTCTGGGCTGGCAGTGTAAGACAATGTTCTTGTGATGGGGTACCAATATTGTGTTATTGTAGACTTTTAAAATGCAACTTAGTTTTTCAAAGCAATTATTTAAACTTCAGAAATTCCTTGTGGAATCTTCAGGATTTCACATACATTTTTAAGTATGAAACATCTTCAAGTAATTATAATTATGAACTGAACAATAAAACCAGGGCTCAACAGGTTGTTTTGTGTTTTTCCTTTTCCTGACTGCAACTGTTTGTTGGAACTATGGAGAAAAAATCTTGTCATGAAACTCTTAAATTCAAGAGAAGCAAAGATAAATGCAGGAGTATTTGAGAACTTTTCCAGATTGATTATAGGTGGTACTAATTTACTCCAAAAAATGCATATAATGGTCCTTGTGTTAAGAGTTTAAGTGCTAGTTGGATAGATAATCTAAAACCAAAGTAAGAAACATTATTAGCAACTGCTTTTGACCAAACTATAAACTAGCTTAAACTGGATGTGAGCTGTTCTAAGTTATCTAATTCTACATCTTCTTGCTTGAAGGTTTATGGAGAAGAGTACGAAGACCATATGGGGACAGTCGGTTATTTCCCTAGCAGTTTAGTCTCAGAACAACATGTCTATCAAGAAGCAAATAAGACTCTTCCTACAACGGTAAGGAATGCACAAAAGCCCATCTGGCTACATAATTAAGCTGGGCCCTGTGTGCTGTAAAAAATCATCATTGTTGCAGTCATTTGTAGCACATCGCAAATGCCATGAGATCCAATCTTTGGGTCTTCACACATGCAAACAGCCTCTGTAAAACAGTAACAAAAGCTTGGGTTTTGCAAGCCTACTAAAACCTGCATTACTGGCTTGACCCTATTAAAGACCTCTTCATTTGAGCAGTGTTGCTTCAGAGCTAATAAAGTCTTACCAAACAATTTGCAACACAGATCAAGAAATTTTCTTCTTATAAAGCTTGGATACTCTGTCATGTATTTTAATATGTGCAAGCACATTTTCTATTAATTGTGTATCTGTGGGTTTAAGGGATAGGGAACTTAGTTTTTATTTTACTCCCTGAGTACAGTTTCCCACTTCAAGAAGCAGATCCTTGGCAACTATCTGTAAACTCACTTCTGCAATTCTCAGTTGGAAAGCAGACACAGCATTCAGTACTTCTCATTTTAAAGCAGAAATATTGGTAAAAATATTGAGCTAATTTAGCAAATTAAAATTTGTGTGTATATAATGAACACGTGAAAATAGCATGCTGATTCTCTCTTAACAAGTTACTGGTATATCCCTCAGAAAGGAGTATTGAAAACCTTTTTAGAAACATGTTAGTGTTTTGTAAGTAGCTTGTGTTTCTAAGAGAGCTCTGCTTCCTGGTTATACACAGTAGTGTCTCACACATCACATACCACCTGGAATTCTTAATTTTCCTGAAGATTTGAAATATTTCACAGAGTGGAAGGAAGAGAGGTGTTTCCTCTGGGTCTGGTGTGACCAGGCTTAAAACTGATGTTTGAGCACGGCTTATTTCTATATTGAAAACAAATCTGTGAGTGCTAGATTTCTAATAAGCACATTTATTACTATTGAATATTTAGCTATATTCTGTTTCGAAGTCTATAGGAACATTCTCGGATTAGTATATGAATCCTGCAATGATATATTGAGTCTTTAACCCTAGGTCCAGATTATTAGGTGGGTTTCATTGGCACAGAGGTAATAAGATGAAATAGATTTCTCCATTTCACTTAATGGTTGCTAAGCTTTGAATTATCTTGTGTCAGACAAAGTTTTATTTGAGGAAATTAAAGGAACACATGCAAATCTAGGATAAGTGATTGCTTCTCTCAATACTGTAAGGTTACCCTGAATTTGACCCAGAAGCAGTGCAGTCACAGTACATGAAAGAAGGACTAAATGTAGCTCTCAGTTTTTTCCCCCCCCTCACTAATATGGCAGCCAGTCTGCTGGGCTGGAGGGAGGTTGGTTGAAGTGGTGCCTTAGCCTGTAGGCTGACTGGGGGTCCACATCGCTCTGTTGCCAGCCTGCAATGCAGAATCCTAACGGCCAAGTACAAATTCTGCATCAAAATCTCTCGCAAAACTAATGATGTGTAAAGTTGTCCTGTTCTTTCATTCCTCTTTCACTTCTTCCACTTCATGCCATAGCAACAAAACTTTAGCTACAAAAAGTAATGGTGATACAGATCAATTCCTGGCTTTGTTTCTCCCATTTTACAAAGGGCACTGGTGGTCAGCAGTGTGCTACAAACCTGATCTTAAGGATACAACTCTTCCTTAACGCAGGTTTAAAAATATCCACAACCATCTTGATCAATGCCTGTCTGGATTTACTGCTTGCTCCAGAAATATTTTGTAGTAAAGTGTTTTATACAGAGCTAGTGGTATACAGCATGTGTGTGGGGAGTGTATGGGATGAAGTACATGGGAAAGCAGAAGACCTGCTGCGCCGGGAAGGAACTTTAGCCCCAGGGCCTGTGTCTTTGATCTCCCACCTAAAAGACCCTTCCCTGCTGGAGTCAATGCTCACCATCAGCTAGAGACCTGATAATAAATCTTTGTGCCTGCGAGCCTATCTCAGTACCCTTTGTGCAACTCTAGGCAATCCATGATTGTCAGCTGCTGTTCGAGTGATAAATCTTAGGAGATGGATTTGCCCAGTGCTGCAACTTCTGAACTGTTGAATCACACACTGAATTTGCTCAATAGCGTAGCTGGGGTTCACCACAAAAGCATAAAGCCAAAGTGGGGGTGGACTGCCTTTCCTCATTCACTTAAAATCAGACATTTGCTAAGATACAAGTGCTTTTGTTACCAGGAGGCATCTGCTCTGCAAGGGCTCCTTCTCCTCTGCTTCCAGTGGACAGCAACATTCACCCTCTTCTAATGTAAATGTTGTAGAGCTTGGGCACTACAGCTGGAAGCATCCTGCAGTAAAGTCAGCAGATCTACAAGGCATATAAAAGAACAGCACAGTGCTAGATGAAAACACTACGCAGTAGAAGTACATGCTGTGTTGGAAGATTTCAAGCAAAATGCTGGCCTTCATTTTCTAGTCACACTCCTCTGTGGGGAATGTATTGTATAACCTCACTTGAAGGTGAGATTATTCAAGCACACATCATGTGTGAGTAAGCAGCTGTTGGATAGTAAGAATAAATGTTACTATATGATACTAATAAATCAGTGTGTGGGCATGGGAAAAGGAGAGAGGAAGGATTCGATCTGGGGTGGGGGGAAGAGAGAGAAACCTGCTATTACCTAACTTAGTATTAAAAAAATGTGGTAAGAAATCACACCAGCTATGCTAAAGGAGTCTAATAAACGAGGAGAAAAAAAAAAAGTGAGCTCTTTTTCTTTTTTTTTTCCATAATTGAGGTTACATTTTTGTTTATATAGCAAATACACCAACACAACTGACTGTTTGCATCTACTTAATGTTCCTTCGGGTGGGAAATGAGGGAGCAGTAATCCTTGAGTAATCTGAAAACATCTTTCATTTTAACTGCTTTGCAGGACGTTGATTTCTTCTGCGAATAGTGCCGAAAGTGGTTAGCTATCTCTAGGCTGCTATCAAGAAATGAGGATAGAAATCAACCTAATCAACCTGGACACCCCTGCTGGACAACAGAATATTTAACAAGCAGTTGTAAAGTATGTAAAAGTTTTAAATGAGAAACCTGATTTAAAGGTTTTGTTTTGAGCAGCATATACTTTGTTACCTGTCAATACCATTAATAGCCCTTGAAATACTGGAAGTCTTATCAAGTGGTATAGATATGCTTTGAGGGGACATGTCCTACCATGGGCAACCACGATCTCCCTGGCCCAACCTTATGTCTTTGGTTAAATAAAAATTAAAACACTTTGCTTTTGTGCACTTTTTCTACCTTGCTGGAGTAAAGCTTTAGCGAAAGCACTATCCTACAACGCTGAAATCCCCAGTGCCTGTACCGCTGCCCAGCGCATGCCCATTCTCTCATGGCCCCACCACACACCACTGCTCCCCGTTCCCTCATGGCCCCACCACAAACCGTCGCTCCCCGTTCCCTCACAGCCGGCACCGCCGCCAGTGCGCGGAGAACCTTCCAGAAGGGCGGCCCGCGAGCAGTCACCTCGCTGCTGCGCGGCGCCATGGCGCCTGCGGACGGAGGGAGGAATGAATACATTAACCATGCGGGAGTCGTCAACTCAGTGCCTCTTAAGGCTCCATGCCGTCCAGTGGGCCCTGAAAGGTAAAATTTCATAGTAATCCCCTTTTCCAATTGGATCATGCCTACTCTGCACAGTTTTTTGTTGTTCCTTTTACACAGGTGTAGTCCTGTTAATGGCAATGCATCTTGCACTTGGGCACCTCTTAGAAGCCTGCCCAAACACCTGAGGGGTGTGTGTTGCTGTTGGTTTTGGCGAGTAGAGTTAAGTCTATGCTCAGCTGCACTGTGGATACCACAAATGAAAGCAGGGACGTGAGGTTCAGCATTCACTGTTAGAGAATACCATTTTTTTTCTCAAATCATCATTTCATAAACTGGCTTATGGTTACTAATGTGCCCGGTTTTATGTAGAGGTGTAAGAGGCAGATGTAGAAAGTTGTGCATACATTACTACACAAAAATACCATCTCTTCCTTCTTACTTACAATGCAGGGGCTTCAGGCAAGAACTGGGCTTCTCAGGCATCAAAGCAAGATCACTGTTTACAGCCCTTATTCTTAATCCTTAACCCCTTTTGAGGAATACCTTATAGCCGACTGGTGTCGGCTTCTGTTTGCTTTTTAATGAGCTTAAGAGTTACAGGTGCTGTGGGAGAGGCACACAACAGTGAGGAAAGGATACCTCCTGCACGAGGTAGGAGGTAGATACATACACTTATCCTGTTTTTGAGCTTACACCAAGGGCAGTGCTTGGATTATCTGTGAAAGACAGCCTGCAAGGGATCCTCAGAGGCAGGCTCTGTTCTCCTGGCAGGGCACTTATTTCTCTTTCCTTGGCTGTCTTCTGAGACCCTGTTCTGTGGTGGCAGCAGTAGCTTAATAGGCTTTTAAAGGGCATCAAAGTCTGTCTTTGCTTCTTGAAAATTTAATTCTGGGAAGAATACGATAAGGGTTCACTTTGTAGTGCCCATAAAGCATCTGGGTGCGAAGCAGTGTTGTAGAGCTGCTGCAGAGCTGCTCGTCTGCTGAAGCTGAATTCACTGTCTGGTGTGTTGGCAAGTACAGCCTCCCTTTTAATGATGCCTCTTAGCACCTTTCCTCTTAACAGTGCTGGAGGTGCTTATTTTTTAAGTCAACCTTGTATAACACTGGCATCACACAAGCACTAGTGACCCATGTCACAGACTCTGAACTCTGCTATAACAGCTTTAGTAGTCTGTAGTTTCCCTGTGTAATTTATTGATAGCACACTTTTTTTTTTTTAAGCTTTCCAAAGGACAACTGTGACCTCATTCACTAGTATATTTTCAGCTAAAGTGAGGGATGTGACACAACTAGTGCAGCAATTCCTGATGTTTATGGCTGAGAGCCATCTTTTCTCTGTGTAAATGCTGCACGGTGAAAGCCTGTTGGATAGATTCGCTTGGCAAGAGATAATGTACGTATGGAAGTGGGTAGAGATGTTGCATTTGGACACAATATCCTAACGTTAGAGAAAATCCATGATATTCCTCCATTGCTATTTGTTCACTTGAGTCAATAATACATAGCTGTATTTTCAGATTGCTGTTTTTCATTATTATCTTGCCAATTTCACAATGTTTGATTAATGGTTTAAAGTGCTCGTTGCTGAGGCCAAATTTTTGCTTGAGCATCTCATTTTTAAAGCAGAGCCCAAGTTTCTATCCTTAACAAATGCAGGGAAGTATGAAAACATTAATCTTAACAGCATAAGCACCAATGATAAACAAAATGATCCCAGGCCAGCCTGATGAGATTCGAGGGGAAGTGGGGAAGGTAGAAATGCCATGAGAGTTGAAAATGTCTGTAGAAAACTTGAGTGCTTGCAGTTGGCAGCGCTATTAGTGTGAAGCTGACAGGTAAAAATCAATAGTTTTGATGCTGAACACAGATCTGCTTTCTGCATCTCACATTGTTAGGTGAAGCTTGTTTCAGAACACCCCAGTTTGCCATTCACATTCCCACGTTCATGCTGCAGAGTACCTGGCTGAAATAAACAGGAACTGACTTCCAGGACATGGAGAGGAGGAATCAATATCCTGCTTGTAGGCAGTGGGGGATACTTTTGATTTTCTGATTTCTTTCTCTTTCCCCTACAGTGATTACTGTCCTTGCAGGTACTTTACAGAAATCCCAACAACTTCACTAATACTATTTTAGTCATATGTGCACAATAACTCTTAGATATGGTGCATGTTGCTTATATGACAAGTCCTTGCAATACATGTCTGCATTTCACCTCAGGGGGAATATATGTGCAGCTTGCTTTGTATTTGAATTTAGTTTTCAAACAAAGCTGTGGTACTCTTGGTGTGGCCTCAGTCTGCATTCTTATTTCTGATTTCATGCTACCTTTCTGAAGGAAGTTAACATTAAGCTTTCAACCTAGGTGGGGTTCAGGAACTTTTAAATTAAAACTGCTGGGTATTTTTCAGGAAGGCTGGCTTTGAAGAAGGGTAGTGCTCTCAACTCATTACCTGAAGTAAAATGCTGGTAATCAAGAGAGCCTTCCAGCTGTGGGATTTAATCCTTTGCTTGCCTGTTGAGGCAGTGTCGTTGGGTGGGAGCAGGGTGACATCCAGTGGCTGGTTTCTGCCTGGTGCTGGGAAGGACAAAGCTAGTGAGCATCACAGGGACATCCCAGCTGGAGGGTCCCTTGAGGTGGTGGTGTTGGGGGTCTCCTGTCCAGCCTCCTGCCCAAAGCAAGGCCACACTGTATTCACACTGACCTGCTCAGGAGGTTGTCCAGGCTTGAAAAGCAGCACAGCCTGTCCTAGTCCTTAATTGCCCTCATAGTGAAAATCATTTTTCTTAACATAAAAGCTGTTGTTTGAATTTATGTTAATTGACCCCTGTCCTCCACTTGGCACCTCCATAAAGAGCTTAGCTCTGTTTTTTCAGTAAACTCATAAAGTTGTGGGGGCTGCTACTGGCTTTCCCCAAAGCTGTTTCTTCTCTGGGCCGAGCAAACCCAGGTCCTAGAGCTTCTCCTCATAGGGTTGGTGGCTCCTGACCATCTTGGTGGAAGTTGTTGCACACAGCAGCACACCGGGTTGCTGATTTGGCCTGTTGACAACAATAAGGATGACTGAGTTTATGAAGGATTCACACATGCTTATTTGATTCTCACTTACAGTACCACTAACATTTTAGACTGGATTTTTTTTCCCTAATTACATTACTGTTGTAAACATCTTGTTTTCTGTTCTACGGATAATAAACATAACATGCCTCGGGGCTTATGAAGGATGACAAGGAGTTCACTTAGGATTTTGCTGCAATATGTTTATTTTCCACAGAAAATGTGTTTTTGCAACCACAACTTTGTAATGTCAACATGCTTCGAAAACATGAGTGCTGCATGTTCCTGTAGAGCAACTGACCCTGGGGCATGGAAACATTACTTGAGTTGCCCGGGTCTGCACTGGGATGGTGTTGCCAGTGTGTGGCCAACTGCATACGATAAATGTCAGTGATAGAAAACAGCAAGCCGCAAAGGTAATGAGTACCAAATTAATTCCCCTTTCACAGATGGGATGCAGGATGAAGGCTTTGGGAGAGGAAAAACAGCATGCCCAACTGCCCCACCATGATGCTGCAGTTCAGTGAGAGGCAAACTGGAGCCCTGCCTGGGGATAACGAGTGATGAACAGCTGCTGCTGTAAAAATCCCAAACTTGGCAGAGGCTGAGAAGTAGGAGAGTAGCAGAAGCAGCTGAGAATGAGAGGTGTTATTCTGTCTCCTGAAATACAGTAGTCTGGGCTCTGTTATCCTTCCTCACCTAGGGTATGTGAACTGGCTGTTGCATGAGGAAAAGATCCTTCT
Source organism: Crypturellus undulatus (assembly GCA_013389825.1). NCBI lineage: Eukaryota > Metazoa > Chordata > Aves > Tinamiformes > Tinamidae > Crypturellus > Crypturellus undulatus. Next base: position 355,959 of record VWPW01008666.1, on the reverse strand, counting down.
GATATCCTGCCATTATGAGAGGTAGGATTCCCTATTACCAGTAGAATGGAAATGATCATTGTGTTAGGCTTTGATACAAGAGGAGATGGCAATAACTGCTCCATTAACAGCTAGTGTTGTGCAAAATGTAGGCTCTGGGATTTAATTCTTTGCTTACCAGTGGAAGTGGCAAATTTGGTGTGTGGGGGTTCTGTCTGCTCTGGACCTCCAGGCTGTGTGTCACAGGAACCAGGTTAGAAGAATAACTGGAGAATATTACTCCTAGCCTTGGATTTTGTACTGATTCTGGAAATGGAGTTTACTATTAAAACACTATTCAGTATGCTTATTTACTGGGAATATACAGTTTAGATCGAAAAATTGTTTGCCTTTGTTTCCTCCTCTTTGGCAAAGAAAAGATGCTTTATCTTCAGATGGCTAGTATTGACCTGGCTGCAGGATTTTCTTTCCTTAACTCTCCCACTCCTGCTATGTTTTCTTGACTTGGTTTGGTAAGGGCTGTGCCCTAGCCTTTAAAGGTTATTGATGGACTTGTACTGGACTTGGGCTATTTTGGGATTTTTTTTTTTTTCTTTTCCAGATGGCTGAGTTAAAAGGCTTCTTTAGCTGTTTTGGAATAAACAGTATTATGTCAATACGAATCACAAGAAACCAGTATGAGGCTGACTGCCCTTCCTGCTCCAACTGAGATAATGCTGCCAGCTCATGAAAGGCAGCAGCTTGTATGGTATGTATATACTACAGCTTGTAATATATGGTCTTAGATTAAAATAATGTCAGTAGTATTTTTGTGTAGTATTTTTGCAAGTAGTAGTAGTTTTGTAAATAGCACTGGAGATATATCTCCCCCCTATATATGTCGCTATCTCGCTCCCCTCCTAGCTAGCTGGCTGGCTAGCACCCCCTATCTATCTATCTATCTATATAACTATATGATGCTGGAGTGTCCCAGCATCACTTAAAGGTGTGAATTTCTCTGAAGCTAGAGATGGAAAGTGCCCTTGGCACATGCCACAAGCCAAGGGACACAAGACATTTAGCCAGCATGTAGGGAAGTCCTCACCACCTTTGTTCTAGTTGTCCTGATACTTGAGGCTGCAGCAGAAGCTGGTGATGAAAGGGGTGGTTTCTGAACACTTGTGATGTGCAAAATGTTCATTAGTTGTTCAGATGGTCAGCTGCTTGCAGGTGGTACTGTAAGTGCCTGAGCACTCGAGCAGGATCTTTGGAAACATTACAGTGCTTTGTGTAAACAACTGCAGCCATCTTGTCACGGGGGTGCTTCCACCCTCAGCAGGCTTCAGCAGTCTGAGTTGCCAAAGGTAAAACTGCTAGTGCTTGTCTGTTTATGAGATTGTGCAATCAGGCTAGCTTCATATATTTTACAGCATGTATTGATTTTGATGCCAACTAAAATATTAAACTTCCTTGCATCTTCTTTGATATGCAGATCTGCAAATTGCTTCCTGCAGTACTCCACATACTGTGCCTTGAAATCTTTAGAAGGAATGTAATAGAGAAATAATGAGCTGGCTGCTAAGGGTATCTGAAAATATCTTTTTGTTTCTTAGAAAATAATAATTGTATGTGATTCCAAATATGAGGTAATTTTGAGAGGAGATAATGACTTCTGGGGGAAGTTGAAAATAATCGTTCGTAGCAGCATACAAAATCACAGCAAAAGCAGAAGGTCCAAAGTCACTGTGAAGCCTTTAACAGGTCATCCTGTAGAACAGGGGATTGCAGGGATTTGTCAAGGCTTCTTCATTTGGAATATGTATCCCTGTCAGGACTATATGCAAGTGGAATAGTCAGCAATGTCAGGTGGAGGAGGCCTAACTTGAATAGTTGAGATTTGTAATCAATTTCCAATTCTCTTGCAGACTAATTTCTCAAGCTTTTTGCAGTATAGTTAATCTGGTCTCTGATTATGGTGTTGCCCTTGGTGTATAATCCTTCTTGCTAAAATTAGTTCTTTAGCCTGCTTTTGGTGGGGTGGGGACAGTGAATGATAGAGCTTGGTCTCAACTTTCAGGGAAATTTGATTGCAAAGTTATAACAGTAAATATCTGAAATAATCCACAGTTAGGAGGTGTACTCCATACACCATGCTCATGAAAGACTCTCCATGGAATTGTTCTCCATAGAATTACTGCTGTAATTCAAAGTGCAAAGAGTCTTGTGAATTTAAGAGTCCACCAACAAGGAGAAAACCTCCTGGTTCAAATAATTCCAATAGGGTGAAGGAAGTGTGGAGTGAATGGAAGCAGTGAAAGATTGTGGGCAGGGGACCAAGGACCAGGAGAATCCTGGGACTTCAGAAGACCGATTCAGGCTGTTCTGATTGTGTGGGGGAAGCCCGAGCTGGGGGGAACCAAACTAGGGTCTTGCAGCTGGTCCCTCAAAGAATGCAGCTGTCCTGAATCAGATGGAAGATCCATCCCAGGGATTCATGGGCCAGAATTGGCAGCTTTGCATTTATAACTGTGGATGGGTGGTTCTTTCACAAGATTGCTTGATTGCTTTTCGAAGCTCGTCTAGCCCCTGTAGATTGCGAAGATATTTTGATGTGCACCAAACTCACTGTTGCATCCACACCGTGCAGTGTCACATTTTTTCCAAGCAATGGATGTGACTGGTGGAAGCTGCCTGGTCATGGCCATGTGACGCTGTCCCTAGTGTAAATGAGCCCTGTCTTTTAACTCAACTAAATATCTCTTGCAGAGCAGCAGTGTTACAGCTCTACTGCCCAAGGGCATCCTCCTCCTCCCTGGGGCAGAGAGCATGATATTCTGCCAGAACAAGCTCAATACACTTTCACTAGCCTGTAGTTTAAGTGGATGATCTATGTTCAAAAGCACTTGAATTGTTACCCTTTCCTCCAAAGAGGAGGAGGTTTGTTCAAAGTAACTTGCTGTATTTCTTTACTTTTTGAAGAGTGAAGGGAGAGTGCCCGAGCAACTAGCTAGTCAAGGGTACTTAAAACATCCCTCAAAATGTCAGGAAAGTAATAATTTTGTGGTCAGGCTGTTAAGCTAGGTCATCCCAGGCTATTTTTACTATGCATGTATATATACTTAACTGTTGTTGAGAAAAGTCTTTTGTGTGTTTATTTTGTATTTACACTTGAGTGGGTCAGACACTCTAGGCATTAGGAAAGTTGAATTGTTTGGAGGCTTATATAGTTTCTGAGTAAGCACTAGCATGTTTGGGAGTAGCATATTTTAACTCTAACAGGAGTTGCCTTGTACTGTGGGGATGCGACCAGTGAACACTGAAGGCCAGCTCTGGAGCTTTCCCAGAAGTGGTTTTGCACTACTGCCTGCTTAGTCAAGCTCACAAAGAGGGGAGAAAGAAGGTGTAGTGGAAAGAATGCTTATTTTTACTCTTTTTGCAAATACACTTATTGGTTGCTTGCTGCCCTCTACTTGTCCATTGTGTATCACTCTAGCTGCATTTGTTGCACAGTGAGTGATAAATAAGTTTAGTATTTGTGCTATGAATATTACAGATTATTCCCTTTTACCTGATTATAGCATTTGGGCTGTAGCTGTGCTGAAATTCAAATCTGTCAGTAGCAAGGTCTCAGAGTGCAAGGTGTGGGCAGTGATTTTCTCATTCCATCTAAATTGGTAGTTGCTGATGGCCAGCTGTGTGCAAAGAGCAGCTGGTGTGATTGGGATGACTGACAGCTTTTAAAGTGCTTCTCTTTGTGGAAGATGCAGGGCAGCATGGGTGAGATGTCTTACGGAAGTGTGGAAGTTTATTGCTCTGCAAGTTGAAGGGCAACTTAAAGCAGTAGAGTCCTGGGTGTTTAACCTTGTGCATACCTTGTGCATCTTGGTGGGACTCCCTTCCAGGTGTGGCCTTGTTGGTTTATTCATCTACTTGCAGACACAGCCTGTTTTCTCAGAAATGCTGAAGTCGGTCAATTTGAGTTTTGTCCCTTCTCAGAGAAGATTTTTATGAACAAGGTGAAGCTGTTTGTAGCCATCTGTTCCCATGGATAGCCTAAAGAACTAACAAACCAAAATCTCTTATCTTATTTTGGTCCCATCTCCTGGGCAGAGGTGGGAAATCATGTCTTGCATCCCTAAAGAGGTTGTAGTGCTGTAACTGATGGAAACAACTATGTCTCTATTAAGAAAAAGCCCCTAAGATTCAGTGACTAATAGGAATGGCAATTCTGAACAGTTCTGCTTGCTATACTTTAAAAAGACTTTGCATTCGTACCCCTCTGGTATCACACTTGCTGACACTGTTGAATTTCTTCTCTGGTGATGTTAAGGGAACGCATGCAAGTTTAAACTCCTCTTGTCCTAGTTTCAAAGAACATCTTGCAGTCTCGGAGCTCTTACTATATCCCCCAACAGTTTCCTCACTGAAAAACACTGCTGAGAATCTCAAACCCATCCTCAGTCCCCTCATCGTGCAAAGAATTGTGTTTTTTTTTTTTTTTTTTTTTTTTTCCCCAGACGCTAATTGGTTCATGTATGTCATGACATGAACAGGCTCTTTATCCCTTCTCTGCCTGGGTGGGTGTCACTGCCACGCCATAGCAATACACACAACACCTGCTGTGGCTGCCCAGATCACTCTGAATATCATCGAGTGTGCTTTCTACCCCAAACATCTCCTCAAATTCATCTGCTTCATCCTTTTCTACAGCTAGCACCTCTTCAAATTAGAGATGTTGAGAGGGACTTGAACATAAGATAACCTCTTCTCTAGCCATTTCAAGGTAATAGCTCCTAAAAAGTTATATCAAACAGAAAAACAATAGATGAAAATATGCCAACAAAGCTGACTGCAAGCCCAAATGCTGAGAGGCAGTCAGCCACCTCCTCTAATGTTTGAGAAGGCGGCTTTTGTTTTAGACCTGTTGGGCACCTTTTTAAAGATAAATTGCTCTTTCTCTTGTTTCTGACCTTCTCTGGTGAAAGAGGAAGAACTAACTGAAGCTAAAATCTGTTAGTGTTTCAAGATGAGAAATGACCACTTAATCTACTTCAAAATGACTCTTGTATACTGTGTTTCTCTGGGAAAGAAAGGTCTATAAAAGGTTATTCCCCTGTGAGACAAGGATTATTCATTATCTGCTTACTGAAACTGAACTGTGAACTGCTAATCCCAGTCCTTCAGGAATTAAGTTTTAGAGAAGGATTCTTGGGTTTCGTTGGTCTATTGGCACAGTTATAGAAAAATTGTGTTTGTGGTGGAGCTGCAGGGACAGCAGTAATTTCTGGCTCCACTCAGGACTGACATACATGAATACTATGTGTGATGGGAGGGCAGCATTTCCTCATCTCCTCTGAGGAACTCTGTTCTGCCCAGCACTCATGCCCTCAGTTAAAGCAATAGTTTCTGAATAGTACACAGTGGGGCGGAGATTTTTAGTTGTTGATGATGAAAATGAGTTATTTTAGGGGCTTCCTCTTTCAGAGAAGCTCATCCCTGAAGCATAGTGGGTTTTTTTTGCAGTCTGTGCAGTCTGACATGCTGTCATCACAGTGGTGCTGAATTTAGTCCGATTCAGTGAAGAAGACTCTAAATGTTGGATCAATAGTTAAGCTCTGATTTCTCATTTACTGTTACTCTCCCCTTGCGCTGGAGAGTCACCAACTTTATTTAAACAGAATATTCTTTTATCTGAATTCAATGTGGCATGAATGTACCCTAAAAGTGCATTTCGTAGGCTGTTTTTCATTTTGAAGGCTCTTAGTGTGACAACAGTCGATGGTTTTTCTGTCTCATACTGTTGTTGCGGGTGGCAGTAATCTGGTTGTGTAAGCCAGTTTGTCTTTGAATACCAGAACATAGGAAGATCCTGGGACTTCCACTGTCACAGGCCACTTAGCGACAAAGATAACAGTACATTTTGGTCAGACAAATGTTGGGTGGCTGTGCTATGCTGTCTGCAGTCTACCCTCAGAGCCTGTATAAATCTTGGCTCATCATTTATGGATGTGAATCCAGCTGCTAGACTAGTTGGATTTAGTACTTAGACCTCTAGATGTCCTTGCTCATTGCAAAGGCAGGGGATTTGCTGGTAAAGGGCAACCTATCACATTTCCTATCTCTGTGTATTAGACAAAGCGAGACCCACCCCACCAAATTGTTACACCTCTTTTCATCATCTTTGCCCTTGTTGCGATAGTCCTATTGGAAAAGGCTGTCAAAGGAGGACCGTGCTAAGGGTAAGAGCAGCTTTCCCCAGAAGTGTGCAGGCAAGGAGCATTAGGAAGGCCTGCAACAGCTTCAGGTGCCTGTGTCCTGGCAAGCTGAGTCTCACAGTAAATTTGTAGCTTTACAGAGTTAAATTTCTTTTCCTGGAGGCTTTTCAGTCCGTACTTTCCCCTCTTGGTCTTTACCCACTGTGTCAGCATCCGCCCCTGCTGCAGTTTTGCTTAACCCAAAGGAGATTAATTTAGGCTCTGCAGCATTGTGAGCGGATAAGCTCCTTAGGGATGGAAAAAAATCTTTGAATCGTCCTTCCATCAAGGATCTGATGAAGAGGAAGGAAGACTGCTGGGAGGTACAAAGGAGTAGTCGTCTATGTTTGGGCGTCCATCCCATAATGCGGTCAGCTTGTCCATGGAAATGGGAGTCCTGGACAGCACCTTTCCTGGCTTAGCTGTGAGAGCATTGGGGCAGCTGTGGTTAGACCTCTGAGCTTGGACCCCTTCAGAACAAGGAAAGCAGATTTTGAGATGTAAATCAGAGGACAAAACTTAACATTAGCCTCTGTGCTCAGTCGCTTTTCCCTGTAAAGAGAATTTAGGAGAGGATAATGAAAAGTGTGAATACTCTATTGACTGGTGGGACCAGCTGGGGGTTGGATCTGTTTTACTGGGAGAATGGAGGAGCCTGGTGTATCCTGAAAAATAGTTCTGGTCTTGGAAGGCTTGTGTGAAGACTTGAATTTCTTTTTAGTTATCCTCTGCTTCCACCATGTATCCAACTAAGAAAAAAATAAATTGTTACCAGTGGCTATTGGCATTTTTGCTTAGAAAAACTCAAAATTCTTGGACAATGAAAAACAAACTGCTTTTTGATAATAAGCATTATCTTATTGTTAAATGATCTGCATCCATTGTGTCAAATTTCTTTTATGGTACTTCTTTCTTTTGATGGAGTTTCTATTTGAGAATTGGGGGCGTATTTCAAAACCATTTTCTTTTCCATTTATAGTTGTTTTAGAATCTGCATACACAAGCAGGATCATTGTTGCTGCTGTTGTTGCATGTCAGGGAAATGGAAAGTGTTTCCCAAAGGGGCAGTTTGTGTGTGCTTGCAGAAAATGGAATGAACGAGGAAACATCACTGAAGTCGCTCTACAAATTTCTTACATGCTGCTTTTAGAAGCTTCCAACTCAGTTCAGGAAAAAAGGACAGTTTATACATACAGATCAGCAGATATACATTTAATCCTAGATTAGCTTGTATTTGGATAGAAAATCGGGATTTTAATGCATTGTTGTGTACCAGCTACAATGATTGAAAGAACTGCCTTTAGCTATTCTTTGTGTTTCAAATCAATCAGGATAATAGTGGATTAAAAGCTACTGATGGTTATCACTTCTGGTAAAAACAAATTGGTTGTATAAAGGAAAACAACTGTTGAATATAGGCCTAAAACTGTTAAACTTAGACTACCCTAGGAAAAAATGCATTGAAAGGGAGAGATAGAAGCAAATTTGTAAGGCCATAAAAAGGCAAGGAAATAACATAGAAAATAAAAGGAGAACAACAATAGAAAAGGAACAGATTATTCAGAGTTAATAGCTAAAATTCATATATAGCACCTCATTAGAAAATGAAACCCTTTTTCTATTTTTTTAGTAGATGTTTTGGGTTTCTTAAGGGTGGAGCTTGAAGTTCCCCTACAAGGCCTTCTAGTTGTGCTTTTCAAAGCCTATAGCAATTGGATCTGAAGGAGCAACGTTGAATTGCAGTTCTTCAGAAAATTCATATTGTTTTTAGCGTTGTCAGTCCTACAAATGTGGACAGAGAAGACAACATTTCTTTCATAATAGTTCTACTCTTATATTTGTTTGTATCTAAGCTGTAACTTGGAATTTGATGTTACTCAGAGGATTAGTTTTTTCTTTTACTTAGTATAAAATATTTACAGTAAAATGAAGGGAAATAATTGCAAGACTTTGGTGGCTGTAGATGGTGCTTTGCGTTCATGAGAACACCTTGCCCACCTTCTTGCAACAAGCCCATTTACAATTGTGAGGCTGCTGTGAGGGAGCGTTCGTGCTGCTCAAATAGCTCTGGAGGGCCCTCTACTGCCACGTAGGGCATATTGAGGGGCTTCTGCAGGCAGAGCTCCTGCAAAGTGACATTAGTCTTGCAGCATGTGAGACTTTTGTCACAATATCCGAGTGGCACAAAATGCACAGAGTTTCTACAGTAAGAATCAGCTGAAAATCCTAGTTGTCTGTTGCTTTATTAAGACTCTGAGTTTTGCAGACTTTTCTTTTAGACTGTATGTAACTGCCTGCCGAGCAAAACGACAGTACTAAATGCAGGCTTAATAGTATCTTGGTTTCGATATGAGACCAATTCTGCTAGAAGACCAATATATAGAAGACTAGTTCTATAACTATAAAGGGAAATAGCAAAGTTTTGCTTTTTGGAGCTCTGGAGAAGCTAAAGTACATTTGGCTGCAGCAGTGTGTGAAAGGGATTTTTTTTTTTTTTTTTTTTTTTTAATTCTCAGTGGTAAACCTGACAAGATACCTCCTTGGGCGGAGCAAAAGAAGTGTGTGTTTGTTTTAATCTAAAGCTAGATTTTTAGACTTGCTTTTCCTATTATCTTTCCTTAAGGATTGGCAGTATCTTGCACTGAGAACTGCCAATCCTTCAGCGTTCTTATATCTCCCACATCTCCTGTTTAGGGCCTGCTGCATGTGAGAGCTGGGCTGGCATGGGCCAAGTGGCAAGTGGGCTCAAAGGGAGATCTTTGGAACTGTTGTTATGCTCTTGTGCCCTGCGTTGCTAGTTTTAACTGGCAGCCTGTGTGCTGTGGGCACGACTTATAACAAAATGTGGTGGAAGGATCTCTGCTGGGTTGCAAGGCTGTCTCTTGTGCTTATTTTGTTCTTCGGAGCCTGAGGTACAACTAATCTTCATGCATCTTGTATTGTTGAGTCTTTTGGACTTTGGATGCTCTTTTGGGGGAAGTTTTGCTTGATTTATCTGCCAAGTAAAATATCAATATGAATGCGTGAATGTAGTAGCATTTTTGTGCTCACTGTTTTAAGGGCATGGGGTGCAGTGCCTTTTTATTTCCTTGCTGTGTGTTTTTAAAAGCATTTGTGATCAAGTTACTGGTTTCCGATTTCTTGCATGGGAGCACAACAGGTTTCAGTGGACCCCTGCAAAGAAAATGCAGATACCCTCAAAAGGGACGAGAATGCCGCTGTCTGGCTACAATAAATAGAGGGCAGGGCTCTGGCTGTGATACCTGCTGCATGGAGTGTGTCCCCCATTCTCCATTTGAAATGGGATTGTTTGCCCCTTCCTCTCCAGTTTCCTGAAATCCCACCAAGAGGGGATAGCAACAAACAGAAGATAAAGGGGCAGAGACTCATGGAATTTTCTGGCCCCTGTTTAAGCACTTAGGAAGGAGAAGAAAGAGGCCAATCTGTCCATCTCCCACACGGAAGTGTGTGCAGACTTATGTGGGACCAGGGCTCCTGGGAGGCTGGACGTGGGCTTCATTACTGCCTGCTCCCATCCCAGTGACTTAATGTGGTGCTGCTGAATTTGTTTCATTTAATTACTGTGTTTCTGGAATGCTGAACTTATTTTCAGAGAAGAGCTTGTTTTGCTCCCTCTGAGTTATCATTTGTCAACCTGCTTAGATAGAAGAGGCCTTACAGTGAGCTTGAGTTCATCTCTACAGTGACTCTGCTGAACTCAGTTACTGTGTCTGAGGGAGAAAATCTGAGGGGGCTGGGCAGTACCTAATGTGGCATCAGAAATCTTCGTTGTCTTGTACCTCTTTCGAGATGCTCCATGCACCGTCGTGTGTAGCTGTGTTTTCCCAGCTGTGTTGGAACTCCTTAGCTGTGCGCCTGGAAACCTGTGCTGAGAGGCCATGATTCATCTTGGACTTAACACTCTGCCAGTCACTCGAGATTAAAAACGGGCGAACCACATCAATAGTTTTGAATAAAACACCATAGCTAGACGTTTGATGACCAAGACAGTGTTGGGCTTCCTCTTTACAGATGAAGTTCATGTGGCCCCTGCAGGCAAAAAGTTGTCATCAAGATGCTGATGTGACGCTTGTTGCTGCTTAGTTTGGAGTTGTTTGCCCGAGCTGCCTCTTCTGTGTAGGGAAGAAGGAAGGGCTCCTGCCTCTAAAGCTGTCAAAGCTTGTTAGACAAGGCAGTGTTGGAAGCCGGGTGGGTGGCTAGTTGCTGATGGACCTTGACAGTTCATCCAGTCTTACATAAATGAACCTGACAATCAAAATGTGCTTATTGATCTTGCTGGAAGAAATGAAGCACAATTTAGTTTCTCTGAAGTATGAAATGGTTTCCCTGTGCATTTTTTTTTTTTCTTCTTGCAGATGGCTCCCTCTGCCTACTTTCAACAAGGCACTTTAGCCATTGTAAGTCAGATAATTCCTGTTTGCCTGGAGGCTTGGTTAATGAGCAGATTCTTCTTCAGGACTGACATTTCTCACCTAAGTATGTTTGCATTTTCAATATATAGATCTGACTACTGATCCTAACTGAGCAGGACTGGCAGTGAAATTTGGCTTTTGGAAAAGAATGGCAGGGTGGGAGGAATTCTTTTGTGAGTGTACCTCAAACTGGGCAAGATTAAGAGTTTTCTGTTGACCAAGAAACCATGATTATACTGCCAGTTTTGGAGAGGTTGTATTAGGGCAGCACTGTTCTTGTCGAATCTATCTGTTGCAGTCTGTGTAGGAACAACAGGTAACTTGCTACTCAAGAGAAGAAATTGCAGGGTACTGAAAAGCATGACTTTGACTTTTTCAGGTTTTTGCTACTGTGGGTCAGTATTAGAGGAACCTTGGAGAACTGCTCGTCCTAGTCCTCAGAGATCCTCATTGAGCATCACTGTAGCATGGCCTAGAGAAGAGCAGGAGGCAACTTTTGAGCCCTGATGTAAAATCTGAAGAGAGAAGTTGTTGAAGATGATTTTAACTGTGCCAGGAGCTGATTTCTGCCTCATTTCATGTGGAAGGTGAGTGTTAATCAAGGTTGACATAGTCATATCTGCTACCCATGAGGCAGAAGGTGACTAGCCCAAGAACTGTGCTTCCCGTGTAAGTGCTTCTGTTACAGAGCAGTTTTCAGGAGCTGTAAAAATCTTCATGTAAATAAAAGCCATTCTCACTGCAAAAGAAATTGCAAACAGTTGCTAGATTTGGTTTGATTAGATGTTGAACAAACACCTAGGCTTGACTACATTTGTACCTGCATGGAACAAGGTCAAGCAGTATGTCAATGACAAGCAGGGAAGCCCTGATTATTTCATAGTGTTAAACTGAGTTTTTGGAGGAGAGACCGAGGCATCTTGAAATGTACAGCACAGGATGCAGCAGCTCTGGCTGTTATTAAAGGCATTGTCTTCATACTGGGTGTACTACATCCTGGTCAAAGGTATCGTGAGTTTGCTAGTACCTGGGTGAGTTATGAGAGAACATGCCAAAGACCAGCGGGGCTCTTCAGCACAGTGTTCTGGTTCTTTAAGCCCAGATGACTTTATTCAGCAAGGAATCGTGGAACTTCTGAAAGTGGCTAATATCAGGAAGAGGAGAGGCATAGAAAAAGGGGAAGAGAAATTAGCTACTCTGTCTGCTTGTCAGAGCAGCTGTTCTGTGTCTGTGGGGATGAGAACATCCCTACACTTCTTTTTTTTTTTTTTTTTTTTTTTTTTTTATAAAACTGAGCAAATGACTGTGTATGCCAAATTCAGCAAGAGTATTTTCCAGTACCTGAATACAGTAAACTTATCTGCTAAACAAGCTTATCCTAGTTACACGCATGGAGACCAGGGGACTTTGGGGACTAATACACACATTATAGCTACTTTGTGCTAGTGTAGTTTCTCACTTCTGTTTGAACCTGGTTGTTTGCACAGCTAACTGATAAGCTCTAATTTGTCTATGACTGAAATGGATGTCTGCTTTGAAAATACAGGGTTTAAAAGCCATAGTAAAAATTATAAAGCCCCCAACATGATTTTTGTGGGCTAGTTTGGAAATACTAGTTTGCAGTAGGAAAGCAGCTGTTATATATTGCTATAAAACTCACTAATATGCTATGAAGCCTCTTTCTAACTTGGGAATTCATGCATATGTATTAGATGATGGCAGATGACTTCATGTGCTACATCTTCTCTGCCTCATTATTTGTGGATTTTACAGGCCATGTCACTTGAGGATCAAAAAGTTGAGCAAAAGCTGTCCTGACAAAGTTGGCAGCCCATTATTTTTCTATTCTCCTTGCCTCTCATTAGGATTTGGGTAGATGTGGTTTCACTCATAAAGTAGTCATTTTATTTTCAGCACTGTATGTGTATTTTAATCTTTCTGACAATTTGTAACATGCTGATGTGTAACAGAACCTTTATTTTTCTTTCCTTCCCACTTTCCTTTCTCAAGGAACCTGAAGGTCTGTTAAAACTGTTTATCAATGTAGCTACTAATAGCACAAACAAAGCATTTAAAATACAATGTGGAAGGACACGTGAAAAAGGCTTTCTTATTAGCATTTCAGGAAAGATGTATTTTATTTGGCACCTGAGAAAAGTGGTAGAGTTCACAAAGAAGTTTTTAGAGACTGAGTTTGCCATTGGAAGTGCAGAACAGATTATGTAGAGCAAGAATTTTTTTTATAGATAGTGCTGGTACTGCAGCTATAATATGTCAGTACAAACGGTTACTACAGTGCTTTAAATATACCGGCCAGGTTACTGTTTGTGTCAGGAGCTATCCTGACCAAACAAGCTACGTAAGCCAAGGTCATCTGTACAGATGCTCCTAACAAATGCTCACTCAGAGCAGAAGGTTTTTCACTTTCAACAGCATTTCCATGGCGTAGGAGGCATTATCTCCTCCTGGTGAGGTGAGGAAGGTGAAGAGAATCAAAAAGAATTAAATGAAAGAAAGGGTGAATGTGGTTCATACCTGTTAAGCCTTATTTAAGACTGTCAGAACGGCTTGAGTTATGACTGGGGCAAGGGCTGCTTCATGAACTGCCTGGGAATCTTCTGGTGGGAAAGAAAACAGTGATTTTACTTCCAAGTCTTTGTGAAGTGTCAAAAAAGTCTTTCCTGTCACCCCTGGATGCAAGTAACCCCTTCTAATGTCTTTAATGTGGGGAAAAAAATGCATGTATTCAAGTCTGTTCTGTAGCTTGGAAAATAGTTTGAAACCTTGCTTTGGGATAAAAGTGTGTGGGGCAACAGTCTTCATGATTAAGCTGAATGTTATTCACATTCATTCAGATTTTATGCAAAATTTCCTTTATTTATTTATTTTTATTTTATTTATTGTTTTTTAGGTGAAAGGATCCCACAAAACCTCCTAATCCCCCCAGAGTGCTTTTTGGCTTCAAGTGTGCAGTGACTCCTGGGCTATGTCTTCCCAGTATTAGAGTGCTTCACGGAGTTAACCCTAGGGCAAGTCTTCTCTCCTGGGCTCTCCTTCCTTCCCAAACAAATAAAAACAAGCATTGTGGTTTTGTTACTCTTTCTTTGTTTTCTCTACAGGATATTCAAGTGAGTATTTGGCAGAGAACATTTTCCTGGTCAGTAATGAACTAGCAATGCTGCTGGTGGCAGTTGCATTTATGGCGGGGGGGCTTTCAGAGGGCAGACTTCTTTAGGTTTTCTTTCTTTAGTTTTTTTTGTTACTGCCTGGGCACCTCCTTTGAAGGGTCATGATTGGAGGGTCATCACAGCACTGTGATAGACGCTGAGGAATGCTCTCCTGAGGTGCTTTAGAGAAGCCTGTTCTTTGGGGATACTTGAGAGGAATTTCTGGAGTGTGGCAGCACATGCAGCTTTTGGACTTAGAGTATGGGTCTAAGGGTGGCCAAAACACTAGTCTGACGCTTCACTGTCTGGTAGCAAGCAGCTCAGTCCATGGGAACAGATTTAAGTCTGCTCTGGGTCACAGCAGCTTCAGCTTTTTGACATTAGTGCATTACAAAAGAAAAAGGGTGATGCTCAGGTGCCTTCAGATGCAGATATCTTCTGTGGCTCTTATGCTTGGTTCAAAATGCCCAGCTCAACATCTCCTTTACTTTCCTAGCAGCTGAGTGGGGACAATCTGGGATTAAAAAAAAATCCTTCTTTAAAGAAAGCTTTTCCTTTTTCCTTTAAATTTAGGGATGCAGTTTCTCTCCTTCCACTCTAGTGTTTAGCAGATTTTAAATGAGACCGATACCAACTGACTTGCACTAATGGGTGTGGTCTTGTGAGTCAAGCTGAAAGTGAAGTCATGTTGAAGACAGTTTGGTCATGTTGAGATTGAAATGTAGGAGCAGATGTCAATAGATATGTTTGCTGTCCACAGAGCATTTCGTGCTTCCTTGTTTGTTGGCTGCAGGATTCTCTGTTCTGTGATACACAAGAGATTCTCCAAGATGCAAAAAGGTGTTTCCTGTGCAGAGCTTACCTGATGAGCAACTGAGAACTGGGACTTCTGCAGGGTGGGCAGGGAACCACTGGGTGGCAGGTAAGAATAAACTATGCAGCTGCTCAGCAAGTTGTTCTGTTTGGTCTTAAGCTCCCAGTAGGTACTGAAATGATCTGACAAATGTGCCCAGGCTCCTTGCTAAGATCTTCTGGTGGTTTTATCAGGAATTGAGGAGCAGGGAGGAGGGAAAAGATTTTGTAAACTTAGCTATTCTGTCCTGTAATTTGAAGTGTTGCTATAGAGTTGTTATGAATAACATCTTTGGGGTTAGAGTGTGTTAGTGTGTTTAACCATTATTCTTTTTTCTATTTGTTTCTTCTCTAAAATGTGGATTATGTACTACTTAAAAGAAGTAGAAAGTGGAAAAAGAATGAATATTGGTATCTTTCTTCATTAAAGTAGCAACATATTCCCATTTTCTTGTTGTGTAAAAGCGGGGTCTGATATACTCCAAAATGGATTGCTGTCACCTTTCTATATTGTAGCTATGGCATAGTTATGCTGGCACTACAAGATTGCAAGTTTAAAAATAGGAGAGCAATTAGTTTCTCCAGATTGCAGTAAGGTTTCCCCTCCTGGAACAGCTCTGCATTTACCTCATGCTTAGTTTGCGAGGTTGGCTTCAGCTGGGCTTTCCTAACTTCCAGGCAGAGACATTTGTGTCTGTGTCTCCCTCACACTTCTGTTAAAGCTGAACCAGTAGCTTCGACAGACGCCTTCAGTGCCTGCTCTGTGAAAATGTGCTGCTTGGTATGAAAAGCCCCGAGCAGTGTCTGGTAAGTGAGCAGCAGCCTATATAATGTCAGTGCTAATACACAGTCTTTCTTTTCTTATTATCAGTGAATTATCCAGCTTATTCCCTGCTTTGCTCAGCAACAGTGTTAATGGGAGATTGTGTGACATGTGGGGGCTATGTTGTTGGTTGAGCTGCCAGGAGACTCGAAGCTTTGGCGTTGGACTGGACCAACACTTGTTTTCAGGCCATGCAGGTGTCTAGATGACAGCAAACATATCAGACCCCTAGGGGCAGCATAGACAGCGCTAGTGGCTAAAAAAGGAGTATATTACAAAAAAGATTGTTGCTTTGTATTTTGAGACTACTTCCTGTGTACACTGTTTTTTCTGAAGCAAGTTGGGGATGAAGTCCTTGAGCCTGTGTTCTCCTTGGTAGATACCGTCTAAGACACATGCACATTCCTCTTGTTCTGCAAATACAATTTATGGCTGAGACTGTTTTCTGTTTCATAAAGAGCATAGAAACCATTCACCTAGGGCCTGAATGCTCTGCCATGTGATTCTTTTCATGTTGAGACTACAGCTTATCTGCCATGTGCTAACCTTTCTTCTCTCCATGCAGCAAATTAAAATAATTAGCAAACAAAAGCTAGCTTGTAGACTTTCCGTTGAAGCTGCACAAGCACAGACACAGAAACATTAAGGCATTTTTTTTCTTGTTTAAACATTACAAATGTCATTGATCATTCTGCAGCATTAATTTTGCACAGATAGTGTGAAAGGGTAAGCAGTGAGAAATCATTAGAGGGACTGTTAAACCAGGCACCACTCTAGTTGCCAGTGGTTGTGATTCAAGCAAACAAGATGCTTTGCTGTAGCTTGGCTGAAAAGGTATTTCTCTTGTACGGAGAAATGAAATATGCAGCCTACTAAATGTGAGCCCTTTCCTGGAAACCGTTCGTGTTTTTGTTGGAGCCCATGGCTAGTTGGAGCCTCATCCTGTCCTTTAATGCTAGGACTTTCTATTCTCCATTGTCAGTTACAGCAGAGTGGCGTCCCTGTTTGGAAAGGAGACTTTCCAGGAAGGTGTAAAGGCTAAATAAGGCAAAGGAATGTTATTTCACTTACATATTTTGCTTGAAATAGCAGATTAGAAAACCTATTCTGATTACTCCTGCAGGGATGATTTAGCTTCAGGTTTGACTGGGAAGACAACTTGGTGGGATTTTTAGTTTTCCATATGGAGCTGAGAAAAACGACTCAAAATCTGGCAGGTTGTTTTAAAGATGTTTCCATTTTGTATGGATTTGTTTTCTTTGTCACACAATGGCAACTGTACCCACCTTTCATTCTCATGCTTTTTAAATTTATTTTCTTTTAGTGCTCCCAGTTCTTGATTGTATTGGTGTTTTCTGTGAATAAAACAGGAATTCTCTTCTTATGCTAAAACTATTTTTATATCTCAGCTGATGCTGAACCTGCTTTTGCAGGTCATACTGTCAAAAATGTCACAAACATGGTAATTTGTACACAGGTTCTGTACAACCCCATACATAAATTAATTTCCCCAGCTTTTTGAAATAGTCTTTTTGGATGAATACAAGTTCTTAATATATGTTTTTTTTCTTGTTATACTTTTATTTGGTATTAAATGAGTCATGCAGTCAGGCAGTGGCTAAGCAAGTTTGAGAAGGAGGCAGAACTCTTTCTCTGTGGTATCATCCCTGCCTTGGTTGTATGAGTCATGATGTGAAAAAAGCATGAAGCTGACTGGAGCTCTGCAACAGGGTTCCTTCATGAGGGTTAAAGACGTCTAAAACAGTCTTATCCTACTGAGTTGCAGTCCAAATATTGCTGTGAGTGTAAACATTATTTTAAAATATTCTTTTCCTAAGCGGGAGTTGAACCAACCAGCTTTCTCCAACTCATTTTTGCTGCTGAAATTTGGAGGATCTTAGAACTAGCCATTCTCTTGTTCAAGGAACGTTCTTTTTGTTTGGTTACCAGGTTATAGTCAGGGTCTGAATGGAAAGCCAGAGTTGGAGCAGGAAAGCTGAGTACAAACAGCAACCACTTCAGAGAAGGAAGCTCATGGAAAGCACAGAATAGTTGAGGTTGGAAGAGGCCCTTAGGTATCATCTGGGCACTCACCCCTGCTCAAGCAGCTTACCCTACAGCATGGTCTCCAGCACACCTCCATGGCTTTTGTATGCCTCTGAGGAAGGAGACTCTGCAAGCTCTCTGGGCAGCCTGTTCCAGTGCTCAGTCACCTGCGCAACAAAGGTTTTTCCTGATTTTTGGTCTGAGACAGTTGCCTCTCATCCTGGCACTGAGCGCAGCTGAAATGAGTCTTGTCCCATCCTGTTTTCAACCTCCATCCAGATAGTTCTATACATTGATAAGGTCCTCCCACACTCTTCTGTCCTCCAAGCTGAACAGGCCCAGGTCTCTCAGCCTTTCCTCATGAGAGATGTGCCAGTCCCTGCTGCTGTGTCACAGAAAATGGTGACTTCTCCTGGCCTCTCTTCCCTGAAGGGCCTCTGTCCTTCCACTGCAGCTGTGTGACCTGTCTTACTGTGTCTCCCTCCCTAAGATCAATGAAATCTTAGCCCTGCAGCTGCACACAGATCTCTTCCTCCTCCTGGCTTGGAGGACCTTGTTAAATTGAGGATCTGAGGGGAATATGTGGAAGCTGGTGGATGGTTTTGAGTGGTTGGACAAGTGTGGAGATTTTGCCTCCAATGCTTTTCTCACGGAAAGGATAACTTGCTGCTTCTATGCAGTAGCAAGTGTCAGGGCCTAGGCACCCTGTAGGTCTTTGCTGTTATGATTTTATTTTCTTGCTCTGTATGAAACTCTTTAGACAAAATTTCTGCAGGAACTGCTTACTGCACCTCGCAGGGTGAAATATAAATCTCAAAATATCAGACAAAAGCTACACTGAATCAGAGACCATCAGTGAGTGCTGCAGCAACTGCAGGTGGTTCAGCTTGTGAAAAGCTGTGAGCTCACGTATTGGAATGGTGACCAAATCTTATGGTGGCAAGTACAAAGCATTTCACAGATTGGGAAGAAAATGGACAGTGCCCTATTGACCCAAAACTTCAAAGGGATGAAGAAGCTGTGTTTCTAACACACTAACAGAAGTGCACACAGGGATGATTTACCTCTTTTTGCTTTTATTCCCATGAGCATTCGTCCTAGAATAATTCATTCTGAGTACCTGGATTTGAAACACAGATTAGTTCAAAGTCTGCCAGGAATCCTCAGCTGTTTGGTGTGAAGGAGTCCATCTCTGTCTCATCACCTTAAGGTGTCAACTTACTGCCCTCCAGTGGATAAAATCATAGGAATCCAGAGCACAGTTAGTTTTGTCCACACACAGATTCCTTCGTTTGGACAGATGAGTTTCACATTAAACTCCTCTTAGAAGGGGTCTGCCCATCTACATCTCGAGCAGATGGAGTGTGGCTTTCAGGTGTTGTGGCCAGAAGTCCTAAAGTTAGGACATCTTGAAGGTCACCTCAGCTTTCTTTTCAGCATGGTCAAGCCAAGCATAGGTGATTCGTCCTCCCGAATTGTTTGCTAAGCTCTAGTTTTGGTAAAGTGTTTTAAGTAGCGCAAAACGTGTTGTTTATGTTCTGTATGTAACAATGAAAACCTCTTCAGAAACTGCTCCTTCCCAAGAATAAACACTAAACCTCAGGAGGGAATTCAGCCTTGGCACATGCATGGAGATCATGCAACATAAGGAGGTCAAGGTGTTAATGAAGATTTCTAGGTACATATCTGTTAGCAGGTGAGCTCTAATTTGCTTAGAAGTGCTGCTTTTCCATCTGAAAGCAGTAGAGCAGAAATGCCAAATGGGTAAATGTTTGCAGGAGGAAAGTCAACTTGTTCACAGGGTAAGTGCCTATTTTCAGAGGGCTGCTGAGGGCAGCTAGTGGACATCACCGAAAACACTGCTACTGTTCTCCCTACAGTTCATGTCTGTGTCTTAGCTAAGTGCATGAGGGCCCCAACTTGGACACAGCAAATGCCTTAAGTTGATTCCTGATGGAAAAGTAGACTTTTTCCAGTGAACTGGAATGAGCAGAGGTTAAAAGTGAAGGAACAGGAATGGGCTTGAAGGGCTTCTCTGGGAGCTGGCTCTCCTTGACTTTAGGAGGCAAGGAAGGTGCTGAGGTGGCCTCCCCTGAAGAACTGTCAAGAAATGGTATTGGCACAGGCAGTGCAGAAATTATATTTTGATGGATGATCAAGGCCTCATTAAACTCCAGAAATCTCTTCCCCTTCTGTCTTTTTCCAAAGACGGTGCAAACATCACATAGTTGTTGTGTTTGACTTTCCTGGCAGGACCCTTATCTTGGAGCTCTATTTTGAGCATAAGGATTGTCAGTGGTTACTTGATCTCCAGAGATCGTCTGATACATAAAGGGAATGTAGTGGCTTTTCTGTCACCTCCTTCTGCCAAGCTGGAATGAATAAGAAAAGATGATAAATAGCAAAAAAGGATAGTGGCAAGAACAACATTATCAGTCTCAACTTCCTCCTTTCATCTGAGAGAGATGGTTGTTCCCACCCACCAGTGTCCAGGAAGCTTTAAACCTTCCCTTTAAAGGGATGGGTGACCATATTAAAATTACTGTTTTAGACAAGTTACTTCCACTGATACAGGTCATCTGGTTTTCTGTTTTACGTAAAATACTACAGATGGAGCATTAAGAAACTTGGTAATTTACACAAATCTATTTTCAATCTGTTTGTGAGACCATGCTGTGCCATCGTGCTGACTGTTTCTTGGAAACGAGATGTTATGAAGAACCGGTTAGCTTTTTTTTTTTTTTTTTTTTTTTATTAAAAACAAAATAATCTGGAAATCCAACTTTGTAGAGTAGCAATGCAGAATAGGGATAAATAGAGACAATGACATAGGGTGGGGTGAATCCTCTGCACAGAGCCAGATTTTTGCCCCACCTCGGAGGACAGTGGTCCTCAACTGGCTTGTGGCTCTCTGTGCAGGTGTAAATGCCAGGGGAGTTTGCAGCCACATGTTGGCTGCCCACTTTTAGAGCATAGAAGCCCAGTAGCCCATCTGCATTTGCAGGGGTATTTTGGTATCACGTTTTGATTATGTGAGCTCGGAGGAGAGAATCATGGTCACAATAAAAGGATGTGGAACAAGGTAAAGCAGAAATCCAGCCCAGCCTTGCTGAGACTGGGAGTCTTCCAGTGATGCCCTTTGAAGGCATCACAGACATCTGAATTAATGCGTAAGAGATGCAGGGTTGATGTTTCTGTGTGTGAGGTTGGCCGTTAGTGCAAGGTTCAGTGAACAAACATCTATTGTGTGTATCTGTGTAACTCTCCTCTCTCATATGATATTTTTGTGGAGAAAACAGAATACCCAAAATAACATTCTCACCTTTTTGTTTTGTTGTGTGTCTACTGGTGATTCTTACTGGGAAATGGGATGGGAAAATGTGTGGGAAAAGGACTTGTGCTGTCATCAGTCCTGTCATGAGTGTCTTGAGCCATGAGGAGCTATTACCCTAGCAACAGCACACATACATGTGTGTGATAAAGTACCCTCAGCAGATGCTATGAGACTAAGACAGAAACATGGTGTTTATGTGTTATTGTCCTGTCTGTAGCAGCTCTGTTTCTTCAAGAGGTCCCTTAAATCTGGCCTCACAAAAGCTCCCATTTCCTCAGCTAGTGTAATTTAGATGTGAGCTCTTCTGGAAACATAATCCGTTCAATGCTCTATGATCAAAATGGGAAAAAAACACTCACAAGTCCGCAAATGGAAAGGGTAGATATGTTTAAAAATTAGCTTAATACCTGTGATGGCAGATCTACCAACATGGTAGCTCCTACCAGGGCACTGGGACGATGCTGAGAAAACAACTGAAAGTTGCTGGGGATGGCTTAGAGCAGTGTCACTGCTGACCAAACCATCCATGTCACCCTTGCCCTTGGCCTTAATGAGGCTGCATGAAAAATGACACTGTTGAGTGACAAGCTGGAGATTCACTTCAGAACCAGGAGATCATTTATATCTTGGAGAAACCTCAGGTCTTCTAGTAAAGGAAGTCTGCTGAGTAGGAGATGTTTTAGGGTAGTTGCAGTTGATAAAAGTAGAACAGCATTGGAGTTATCTTATGCTGGGACTGAAGTAGTTCTTAGCAGCTTTGACTGCTATAGAAGTTCTTGCCTTTCTCTCCTATTTTGGCTCTGTGCTGAAAAGATTGTTTAGACAGTGAATGCTGGGTCAAAAATATCTAGTATGGAATGTATGGATTTTAGTGTTGGATTTTATATTTCACACAGGTCTTGTTAGCAGATGCTCTGAAAATGGCAAAGCTAATGTTGACCGACCTGAAGCAATGATGGAAATAGATGTCTACGTACGTAGGTAATCTGGCTTCAGGATCTCTGCTTATCTAACACAAGTGCACATTTGAAACTGCTTTTAGGGAAGAGCGCAAAAATGCTCAGGAGACATATCCATTAGAGGTCTTTTTTTTTTTTTTTTTTAGTTATTGTTTCAATTTCCAGTATACCAGTATTAGGTTGCTTGTCTTTTCTAGGAAAAATGCAGTTTTATTAGGTGTCCTCTTACTCCCTTTATCTGCACTAACTAATTGCTGGAGTTTTGGGAAGCTGAAGAAAAATCAAATTCCAAAGCAAATGGATTTTATGCTTTTACCAGGCAATTTTCTGGCCTTTATCGAGCTTAACATTGCCTACTCTAGATGAAATAAATAGTGGTTTGTGTTTCTTCTTACCTGAATAGAAAAGAAATCTTGTCTGAGTATTTAAGATGCAGCAAATGGCTGTGTTCTTTCATGAGATTATTACCTCTTACACAGAAGGAAATAAAGAATTCTGAGGAGAATGAAAATAGCAGTGAAATTTGCAAGTGTTTGAGGTGAGTGTTTTGATGCATGACAAAGTGCACTCTTCTGTGAGCAAAACATAGGGTCAGGAATATGGAGAGTAAATAAATCTTTATTGTGCCCTTCCAAAGTGACTCACCAGTTTATTGTATTTTTGCCTTCATATTTCCCACATTGGTTTCCAGAAAACAATCATTTGAGAAGGTGAAATCCTAGTCTTACTTCAGTAGCCTTCAGAAGCTGCTGGCTTTGATCGAGTCAAAACTTTATCTCTGTTCCTATTAAGTTTTTCCTAAGGTGAGTTAAAATAAGTGGAACATGGATTATCTCTAGAATAATACACTATCAGATCACTGTGTTCTACATGTTTGTTAATAAGAATTTCATGGAAGCATCAGCAGTTCTTATACAGTTGATGATGATTTTTGTAGTCTCATAACATGAACCTCCATTGAGTCATCTTACAGTGCCTTACTATGAAGGCTAGCTATGACTCCTAACTTTCCAGAAGTTGTTAGTCTTGAGTAGAAGCTTTTGAGATCTCAGACTGGACAAACATTGAAACAACATGTACTGAGAAAAAATAATGTATCTACTGCTGTCGCTTTGGAACGCCAGGAAAAATATCATCTACTTATTTTTCCCAAAATGCTTCTCATGCCCTGGCTTAGAGCTTGGAATGAAATCTGGCCAAAGAATTGATTGGAATATGCATCTTCCTGCTGAGTCTGAGTGCTGGTGTGATATGGGAGCATTTCACAGAATCCCAGAATGGCTGAGATTGGAAGGGACCTCTGCAGATGATGCATCTAGTTCAACCCCCAGCTCCAGCAGGGACACCCAGAGCACATGGCACAGGGTGGCATCCAGGTGGGTTTGAAGATCTCCAGAGAAGGAGACTCCACAGCCTCTCTGGGCAGCCTGTGCCAGGGCTCTGGCACCCTCACAGCACAGAAGTTCTTCCTCACGTGGAGGTGGAACTGCCTGTGTTTCAACTTGCACCCGTTACCCCTTGTCTTGTCACTGGCCACCATAGAGAAGAGCATGGCCCCATTCTCCATACATTCTCCCCTCAGGTACTTGTACATGTTGATCAAATCTCCTCTCAATTTTCTCCAGGCTAAACAGGCCCAACTCGCTTGGTCTTTCCTCATACAATAGATGCTCCAGTGCCCTCAGCGTCTTCGTGGCTCTATGCTGGACCCTCTCCAGCAGCTCCATGTCCCTCTTGTCCTGGGAGGCCTAGACCTGCACCCAGTACTCCAGTGCGGCCTCCCCAGAGCTGAGCAGAGGGGCAGGATCCCCTCCTCATCCTGCTGGCAATGCTCCTGCTGCAGCCAGGAGCCCATTGGCCTTCTTGGCCACAAGGGCACATTGCTGCCTCATGGTCAACCTATTGTCAGCCAGGACTGCCAAATCCCTCTCCATGGAGCTGCTTTTCAGCAGGTCAACCCCAATCTGCCCTGATGCCTGGGGTTATTCCTTCCCCAGGTGCAGGACCCTGCACTTGTTCTTGTTGAACCTCATGAGGTTCCTCTCTGCCCAACTCTCCATCCTGTCCAGGTCTCTCTGAATGGCAGCGCAGCCCTCGGGAGTGTTGGCCACTGCTCCCAGTTTGGTGTCATCTGCAAACCTGCTGAGGGGGCACTCTGTGCCCTCGTCCAAGTCACTGATGAACAAGCTGAACAGCACCGGGCCCAATACTGACTCCTGGGGACACCACAGGGGTCCAACCAGACTCAGCCCCATTTATCACCACCCTCTGGGCTCTGCCACCCAGCCAGTCCTCAATCCACCTCACTGTCCGCTCATCCAGTCCACAATTCCTGAGCTCCCCTATGAGGATGTTATGGGAGATGGTGTCTGAAGCCTTGCTGAAGTCAAGGTAGACAATATCCACGGCTCTCACATCATCCATCCAGCCGGTCAGCTCATTGCAGAAGCCTATCAGGTTCGTCAAACACAACTTTCCCTTGGTGAATCCGTGTTGACTACTGCTGCTTTTCTTTGATGTGCTTAGAGATGGTCTGTAGGATGAGCTGGCTCCATCCATTTCTTACCAGCAGGAAAGTGATGTAGTGTAACTGCAGATTAACTGCAGATTTACTCGTGTTTTAGCTTCTCTAACATATTATACCGCTGAAGCTGCAATGAAGGGTATAATAAATTACTTTAAGATTCATTTAGAGGTTGTATCCTCACTTTCACCGAAGCTGGCTGTTTTTTGATATTCTTGTCTATCTTTTTTGGCTCACAACTTCATGAAGACAGATTAGTGCACCTCATATGCACTATTGGTGTTATTGTGGAGTTGAGTTCATTGCTAACGCCATAAGGCCTATTAGATGTTCTGCCCCCCTGAGATTCAAGAGAGGATTACATTCAGTGACTTATTAAGGGTGCTTTGGTAGGTTGTCTTATTAAATCTGTGGTAATGTGATAGCCTTGGAACTAAAAGCGCTTCTCTTCACTACTACTACTACTTACCTACATGAAGTAGCGCTTCTCTAATTCAGAGAGAGATGTCATCATTAGTCAGGCATCTTTTGAGGTAAACTTTCAGCATTCATTCCAGAAAGCAATTCCCCTGACACAGTGATTTTTGTAAAGAGGGCAATGTGCATTTCATGTTGTGAAGATGCAGTGCTTTTTTGTGCCCAGTAGTAAATGACAAAAAGAATTATGCAATTTATTCAGCGTCACAGGAATCACTTTTAGAAAGTTATGATGATGCTCAGTGCTTCGAACTGGAAGGATTGAGTTTACCAATGATTTTTGGCCCAGTGTCACCTGTGCAGCAAATTCCAACAAGGGCAGAAACGATATGTAAGGTGTGCATGTAGTTCCTCCTCCTGCCCTTCAGACTCATAGATTTTTTTTCTTTTTTGTTTTTTTTTTTTTTGTTTTTTTTTTTTTAGAGGTTTGGTGGCCATAACCTTTGAGCAAAACTGGCAAATGGACAGTATTCAAGTTCAAGTCTTAGCTAAGGAAAACATAACTTCCTAGATATGCTGGTCCAAAATGTGGTCATGGTTAGTATCGGGGATAGCTGAGAAGAGAACACAACAGCTTCAGATGTGTTGTCAAATATGGTCACTTGTAAAAGAACAGCAATTTCACAGGGATCAGGTTTGGTAAAAACATGGGTCCAGCTGCATGACCTGTGCTTTTTGGAGGACAGTGAAGGCATGTGAATTAATGTGGCAATGAAGACATAGCAGGGCATATGATGTATATTCATTTCAGATAGATGTGTGTTCCTGGTTTTGTTCTGTGTATGTATTTAGATCTTTTGTTTCTTAAGAAATATTTTTCTAGTGTGTGCCAGCTTCTAAATCTTTTACCCAACATGTGTTATGTGCTGGACGTTACTGGTTTTGTATCTCTGGTGTGTAACTGCATCACACTTTGACATCCTGAGTGCTCTAAGCAGTGAGGCCCTGGTAGAGAGGATTGCAAAGATCTGCTATGGTCTTAAGGGTTTTTCTTCTGTAAATGGAGAGCACTTATCTGCAGCACTTTGCTAATTCTAAATTGTACTGTGAGTAAAAAGATGGAGAAGGAGAAATTGCAAAGGAAATGAAGCTTAACAGCAAAACAACAAAAAGCCTATAGTGTTCCCTAGCAACAGGGATTTATATAGTCTTCTTGTGCGAGATTGTGAGAATTTACCCAGAAAATAAAATCAACCTCCACTTCCCAATTAGGGCATAGAAAAGTGAAAAAACTCATAAGGTGAAATGAAAGGCCAAAAGAGATGCTCTCTGGGGGACATCATGCACCTTAGACCTTTGCCTTTGGTTCTTCTGCTTACCACTGGAAATTCATGTATTAATTATATTATTTGTGTCCTCCTTACTTTTTCTCTCTCTTCCTGTTGGAGAATTTGGCTCTAAAACCTTACCCTGAGATCAGGCTAACTGTGCTGTCCTGCTTGTACCGTCCTCTCTTCCTTCCCACTGCTCAGAGGCAGGTTTGAATGCACCTGCTGCACTGTGAGCATAATACTAAGTCTTTGCTACCATATCTAGGAAATGATCTTTCTTTCCCTGCCAGAATTCAGGAGAAAATAATGAAGTTACTCAATTTTCCTTGAGACCTTGAGTCTTCCTTGAGTACTTGCTTGTGACCTTCTGTTTGGGTGCTGAGAGGGGAGCTATGTAGAAGTCCTCTGTCCCCAAATCCTCCCATCACAGGTTGGCAGTGGTGATTACAGTAGTTAAGAAGAAAACAAAATCCCAAGTTTAAGCATTATTTTTTCCAACACTGCAGCATAGCAAAAACACCTCTGTATATAAATTGCCTTAGTACATGCTGTGCTTATCTCCTTGTCCTCTGGATACGAGCTGCAGCCCTGAACGGTGACCTAAATTAAAACTTCATATGCATAGGGACAGTGCCACATCCATCTTTAGTTTATATGAGTGTGTAGGATAATGGGTTGCTATGGTAGAAACTGTGGTGCTGATAGGCTGTGTGACGTCAAGCAAATATAAGATGGTTTTAGCAAAATGAAGAAAATACATTGAGAGAAATATTAGGCAGATATTTTGGATGAATAATGCCCTTTATATTTGATGAATGGCAATCCTATTCCACCTGCATTACTTCTCTCTGGTCAGGGAATCCAAACAGATGGGGCTCATCTAAACATCTGGCCATTTCTTCTGATTGAAAAATGGAAGCTAATTGATAGAGAAGCATTTTCATTTTGTGCAGACAATTTATAAATTTCCTAAGGTGAAACTGAATTGCAGATACTTCTCTGAGTGGAAAAATTGTTTAGAGAAAAGCAAGTTGGATATGTGGCCAGAAAGATATGTTGGTCTCCGTATTTGTTGTCCAACTTAAAATTTCCTAGTACTTTACATTTGAGAAGTGCGAGGCAAAATGTCCATCGTTTTTCAGGACTTCTAAGACTCATGCAAAGTTCATGAATGTCCAGTGGATTCACGCTGGACTTTGTGAAGCATTAAGTGATAAAGAAGGGACAGATAGATCTAATATTTTTCAGTTTGTCCCTTATTTTTATTATGGGTTTTTTTGGTGCCCGATTCTTCATGCAAAAGCATTTTTTTTTAAACTATGTCATAGACTTTTGCTATTCTAGATTGAAACCATTTCATGTAATACTTATGTTTATAAACTAAGGATTTGTGGAGGTTTTGGATAATTTTCCTCATTCAATGCAGATGTGAGTAAATGGCAAGTGAGACACTTCAGTAAATGAAAATGTTTACTATTTTTAGGTCTGGGAAATGCAGATATTAGGAGATGTTGCTATCAGATAATCAAATCACAACATGAAACTGCTTAGAAATACTCTAAGCATTTATATAAAGTACTTGTTGAGGAGGCACTATGACATTTACATATATTATTTTATATCTGAATTTGACTCGACATTTTTTGCTGGCAGATGTTAAGCCATTTTCTTAATATCCTGGCACTGGTTAGCTTTTAATTTATTACTTTGTAAATTATAAATGGCTATATGGGCTGAAAAGTGGTAAGTCAAAGTTTCAGAGTTTTTTAATATATTTTTAAATACATCAAAAGAAGGTCCTGAAAGTACAAGAGTTACTGTAAGTATTTGTCACAAGTTAACATGGTGTTTTGCACATCACCTGTAGACTCAGTTCTTGGAGTATTTCACCCTAAGCCTTGTCACGTGTGGCACATGTTCCATTTTGGGAATGGCTGTGTGCTCACTGTTGAAAGTAGCCCAGGTAAGATCTTCTTAAATCAAATAATCAGAGTTGCTGATCGGAGGAGCTGATTGCAGATTTGTTCTTCAAAAATGAAGTCTTTGGAAAGGATCCTTGGCAATTTTCAGTTTCAGTTGGAACATCATCAAAGGATAAAGATGTGGATCAGCTTGTCATGAAGGCTGTTCCAATTATAGTCCTTTAACAGAGTTAAACCTATTCAGAGTTTTGGGACTTGCTGCTTAAAGTGTCACTCAGCATCTAGTTTGAAACCAGTGGGAAGAGATGACTTTAGTTACCTGTTCTCTTGGGCTGCTTTGCCCTTCCTGCTCGGGAACAGCAGTCATTCCAAATCATGGCAATGAACCAGCTAATGCAGAACATGGTCTCCCTGTTGGATGTGTTGCAGAAAAATAGACAATAGTAGATCTGTTTGAATATGGTTGCACAGCTTGTGTTTAGAGTTGGTGGCAGATATCTGAATTTAAATAACTTAATTCTAAATAACATGGGGACAAAGCGGGCATGCATAATCCAAGGGCATTTTACTATTCCTGGTATTGTCTTCAGTGGGTTTTGTCTTGCCTCTCTTGTTCTCTTCTTGGCTATGTATACATGTGCATTATTTATGCACTGTAATATATAAACATTTATATTATATACACACTATACAATCTAGAAAGTATGTGTGCCTCACACTGCTGAGTTCTTACGTACTGTCTTGCTTTTTTCAATCCCCAGGTCTCTTTTCAGAGGTTTGTTTGGTGGAATAAATAACCTGAATTAAAGCTCTTGCTACCTTTTCAGAAATGCTCTACGTAGTCATTTAGTAAGGATGCCTGGCAAGTAGCTAGGTTGACCGGTTTTTGCCATGTGGGATTTTCTTTTAGCCAATTCTTATGCTAGGGATTTCTTTATGGTGTGCACTTGTAGTATCTCAACACTTAAAATTTATGTAGTTTTGATTTCACTGTGACTTTATGAACCCTTCTTACTATGTTCTTAGCCAGTCATAGTCCTGCTAACGAGAATCCAGACTCTGGAAATAACTCTAGATGAACATGAAGGATTGGCTGTCATGTTGTTACTCAGCCGAAAGGGACTATGAAACTTCCTCGTATCTGTAAAAATCTAAAATAATTTACCCCCATGGGTAAAACAGAAAAAGGTCAATGCAGCCTTTTAAAGGAATTGCAATTGTCATTCATCACTTAATCCCCTTTCCTGTAGATAGTTACCCATAGACTCAAAGCATGATGTCTCTTTTTCATTTTCTTTTTAAAGGATTGTGAAATTTTACCCCTGACAGTTTGTTTATAGTGCGAGTTGTTTTGCTGCCGTGTGAGCATTTAAGACTGCTGGGCTGAGACAGGTTTCAGCTGAACCTGAATGACCAGGGGTTTCTCTTAACACTTGGTGCTGTGTCCTGCCATTCATCACACCTGATTGTTGGTGTCACTTTCATCCAGAAGAAAAGATTTTCATAGCTTCCTTTTAGCTTTTCTACCTCTGATTGTTGAAGTTTTTCTCAACTTTGCTGCCTGGTGGTTATGAATCTTTTAAGTCCGTAATATACAGGTGGCTGCTGTGTTGCCTCATCTCAGGGCAATTCTGAAGTGTCAGAACACCAGCGATGGTGTGGTATGACAAATGCTACTTTTTTTTGAAGAAAGAGTTCCAAAAAGGTTGTTTTGGGGAAGTCCAAGACTACTTCAGCTGGAGGAAGATGCAGCTGCTGGGATGAACCAGCAAATTTCCTGGCACTTGAACTTCCAGGACCTGAGCCCAAACGCTCCCCGTGGACACATGCAGCCCTCCCGGATCCCCAAGACCTTCCACTTCTTGGAAGAATCTTGTGGCAGGTGCTACTGCCACAGATCATCTGCTTCTGTTGAAGATCACAGATTGTCTTTTTGACTAAATAAAAAGCCTCATGGGCAGGAAGGGTTGTTTGTTTATTTTCAGCTCTTCTAAGCTATTAAGAAATCTCTGAGTAGCTTACAAATAAAACTTTAGGATAGTGCAACTGAAGCACCAAATCTGCTGTTCTACTCCTGTTGCTATGATGGCAGTTTTCCCATGTCAAAACAAAGCCATCCTCTCTTTGCCTCCAGCTACAACACCAAAAATACCTTCAGCTGAATTTTAATGCAGAACTTAACAAGTCAGAATTAGGAGAGACTTAGACTATCCAGCAAACTGACTGACATTTTTCCATCTGAAAAATACTCCTACAGAATATTGTGCAGACCTCCAGGTATTCAAATATCATCAGCTGGATTTCCCTCTTTCTCTACTTTCTGCCCTCTTATTGAGGATCATGCGTTAATCCCCTGGGTACCTCTTCCTGGGTCACTACCCTCAGGATCATTGAGAAGCTGCTTGGTGGCAGATGGGGTCTGATTCCAGACATATGGGGACAAGTCTGGCTTTTCCCTCAGCCTGGTAGAGGTTTCAGCTAAGTGCTCCAAGCACCTGCTCTGGAGGAGATGTTTCCCTGCTAGCTCACCCATACAGTGCCCCTTTCTCTGTTCTGGTCTCATAGTTGAGAAGTATCACGAACTCCTCCTGCCCCTTCTCCCATTTTTTCCGTTTTCTACTGTCACTTTTTTTTTTCATCTTCTTATTGTAACCATGTTCTCTTACTCCCAGCTTGATCCACATGGAGTGACTCAATTTATAACACTGCAAAGAGTAAGAGCAAATTGAGAAGAGATGAGTAAGGGAATAAGAATGAAGTCCCAGCAATGAATTCTTTCCTTCAGACGTGTCACTGGAAATGCAGGAGAACTGTTTGTTGGGCTGGGTATTCATTTCATTTCCTACAGTGGAAGAATGCAGGTTCTTTCTGCCCTCGAAAAACACTTGATGAAGTCAGGTTTCTTAAGAAAGCTTGCACGTAAAAATGCTTTTTCATTTATCCTTCTGTTTTCTCTCGTCTTTCAGAAACATCTGCGACGCAGGCATACAGACTTTGACAATGGTGCGTCAAAAAAATAAAGTCTTCCAGTCTAATTTCGATGAGCAAAATAAATAAGTAGATTTCCCTTTTCAGCGCTAGTTTGCAGTTCTGTTTACCAAGTCAGTGCTTTTTACCAAGTCTTGCATCTTAAATTATTAGAAACATAAAATATTTCTTTGAGAAGTCTAGGTGAAATACATGTCTACATATGTGCATCATGCAAGTGTTTCAAGAACAACTGAATTCATTCTTGCTTGTAGAGTTCAATGTTTTACATTTTCTTTCAGGACTTTATTTCAAAGTAGGTTCAAGGATAGAGTGTTTCTAACTGTTAGTGCTTCACGGGAACCTCTGAGAGAAGCTGGGCCTTCAGCTCTTCAGATGAGAACTGGTACCTGCTGTTCATATTTTTGAGTTGAAAATCCCCAATTTCTAGCACCTTTTGCAGGAATCTCTTCAAACGGGTCCCTTTAGCAGTGGGTTGAGGGAAGGGATGATGCCGGGTAAGTGGATGTTGTAGCAAGTGTTAACTTGCATCTTCCTCTTCTATTAAAAGAGGATAAAGGAGAGAAAATGGGAGAAACTTGACTTTCTGTTGACAGACTCCTCGTGAGTGACAGGATAGTTCTTTTTTTTAAAATAATTTTGTTTTCTGTACCCTAATCCCTTTTTCCCCCTTATGATCTGACATGAGATTAGATGTTGGCAGGCAAAATGGTATGAATCAGTGCTTCTCTCATCTGAAATACAGAATCCTTGGGCGTTTTCTGTTCAGAGACAATAATCCAGTTCCATATTGAGTTTATTAAGTAAGACTTTTTATTTTCATTTTTTCCCTTCTCTAATATTAAAAATAAACTACTACTACTAAAGCAAACATAGGCTAGATGGAAATTGGGTGAGTTGTTAATTAATCATGTGTAGCCGATAGGGAGTGGGACCCAAGACAGTCGTCAGCTGCTTTGAAAAATGTCTGTTTGCTTTCGTAATGGAGCTCAAGTGTAGGCGAGCGCCCGAGGCGGGGAGCTGCCTTATCTCTATCTCTTTGCACACAAAATGTTCCTAAGAAAACATGCTGATATGTGCACTATCATAATTAGTAATTATAGGAAAAGGGGAAAAGGGGAAAATATCAAATGCAACTGAAATCTGCAGCTTTTTTGCACACTCTGTGGCATGCACTACTTTGAACCGAAGCTAGGAAGCATGAATGACAGAACTTTAATAAAAACAAAAATATAAAATGAGTCAAAGCACCCAAAGTTATTTTCAGCTGAAACATGAAAAATGCTAAGCCTATGTCCACTGCTGGTATAAATCTGTTTAGGTCCTATCAATTTTGTCTTTCTTTGTGGACTATATCAATTTGTACCTCAGCAGAATGAGACCCTAATACAGTAAGAGATTAGGAGCTCTTGTGCCAGAGTAAACAAAGTTGGTGAAAGGTGTCTGTCTTTGCAAAGTGCAGGGTTGGTTTGTGATGAGGAGCGTTTGTCATATGCGGAAAGACTAAGCAAGCTGGGTCTGTTCAGTCTGGAGAAGAGAAGGCTGAGGGGAGATCTGATCAACATGTTCAAGTACCTGAGGGGTGACTGTAGGGAGGATGGGGCCAGGCTCTTCTCTGTGGTGGCCAGTGACAGGACGAGGGGTAACGGGTGCAAGTTGAAACACAGGCAGTTCCACCTCCACGTGAGGAAGAACTTCTTTGCTGTGAGGGTGCCAGAGCCCTGGCACAGGCTGCCCAGAGAGGCTGTGGAGTCTCCTTCTCTGGAGATCTTCAAACCCGCCTGGATGCCACCCTGTGCCACGTTCTCTGGGTGTCCCTGTAGGGGTTGGACTAGATGATCTCTAGAGGTCCCTTCCAACCTCAGCCGTTCTGTGATTCTGTGGAAGTGGTACAGGATCCTCCAAATTTGTGATCCATAGTATTGCAAGGACTAAAGTTATTTTCTGAAGATGCACATTCGCATAATGGAAATTAAGACAGCAGGAAATATTCTGCCTTAGGCAGGTGTGTTCTGAGCAGTGATAGAATAGTTCCTAAATATCAAACTAACAGGATAGCACAGTGCCCCCTTACTGCACTTGCCTGGATTGCTGATGGTCTTTATGATATTTCTTTCGTGTTGTTCACGTTTATCAAGGCAGTGCTGCTGGTGGGTGAAGCTGCATGCAAGTACTTCTAACCTATGCTCTGCTGTGGAATTTTAGGGCAAGTAACAGTGATGGTTTTCCTGAAGCTGGCATTTAAAGACATTGCTCTTCTAGGCATTTGTAAGATCAGGCACTTGCATTAAAAACAGTCCATACTTTTTTTTTTTTTCTGGTGCTGTGTCAAATAAAGTTTTGTAACAAGATACAATGTAGATGCCCATTCTCATTCCCTCGATGCGGTTTATTGGAGGTGAAATATCCATGATGTGAAGGCTTCTTATATGGACTGCTTGTAACTTGCCTGTGCATGAAAGCCTGAGATGGTGTAACTTTTTTTGGTGGGAAAGCTGTGTATATGTGTGTGTGCAAGAGAGAGAAGTAGGGAGATACAGATTTTATTGTGACTAGTACATATGTTGTCAAAAAACTATTTTTCTCTTTGAATTTCTCCGTTGGGTAAGTCTCTTCAGAGGATTTCTTTTGCCTAAAAATGCAGAAATAAGGATAGCAATGTCTGTTCTCACAAAGTCTTACATTTTTGGTATATTTGTCATTTAGTCTATAAATGGTATTGTAAAAGCAAAAGGTGGAACTGAGGTGTAAATTAGAACAGATAAAACATTCCTGGGTAAAAATCCACATCTGTTCCACTTCCCTTTTTCACTCCAGTATAAATGCAGATCAGGCTTTGTGTCCCTGTAGACATTAAATGATACCCTTAAAACTCCTTAATGCAACAAATACTCTTTTAACTTGAAAACAAGTTAAAAAGTTCATCTTTATAGGGTTAAAATTTGAATTTCTGGTTCTTCTTTGCCAGCCTGTAGTTACAAGTCATTATGCTACAGCCTGCAAAGCTGGTGTTATTGACGTTCAGGATGTGAAACGTTTCTGACGTTCTCCAGTATAGCTGCAGTTAACGCTGTCTCCAAGATGAAGTTTGGATGGAAGCGACAGTGCCATAAGATGAGTAGGAAGATGCACAATCGGAGAGAGATTTTGGGAGTTAGCGTGTTCTGTGATTTCCAGAAAGCTTCTGACACATAATATCCAGATTTGGGAGTGGATTCCTACTCTTCCAGACCCCGACAATCCCATTTTAGCTCCTTGTGAAGTTACTCACCATGCGTTATGACACACCAGAACCTGGTATGCAGGCACTGTGCCTGCTCAGAGCCGCTTCCTCAACGTGTATTGCTTTTATCTTGGAAGGCAAGTCTTTGAGAAGGAACCTTCACCAGGGTTTTCGCTACCCCGCTGAGCGACCCTCCCCTCATGATATGTGAGTGCTGGATCCCCAGAGAAAGACAGGACAGGCAGCAAAATTTTAAAATACTGGTAATTGAAAAGAAGCCCTGAGGAATCCCTCATGCAACTAAAAAGAAAGCCAAGGTAGTTAGTAGGGGTGGGGAGGAATCAGGCTGGAGGCAGGTGAGACATAAGATGTAGGAGAGCTATGAAAAAGTCAGCGCTGAAGTAAACTGCCCCTTGCCTTAGCTGTGCGTGCCACCTTGGTGTACTGCTGCTGCATTGCTCGCTTTTACAGAAATGCAAATTTTGTGCAGTACAATATAACTCTGCTTAAGCACAGGAAACTATTAATGCTTTTTTGGGGTACGTGCATGCTGCTTATATAAAAGCAAAGCATTAATATTTTGTGTAAATATTTACAGCTTGTATAATTACATTTAAAAGACACCAGCCTTGTAATATTAAGCATCGTTTCTACTGCTAGGTCTTGCTGTGCTCTGCAGAGGAGGAGTGGGTCAAATCCCTTCCTCGTTCCTTGCTCTGGACCACGTGTGCGCTTTGGAAATGGAGCATTGGCCCCACAGTGGGAACTCGCTAGAAACATCACAACCCTGCAGGGACTCGCTGCATCTCCATGTCCTGCTTTTCTGTTTAGTTTATTTGTTTATTTGCCTTTTTGCACAGCTAGAACTCCCTGACACAAGCAAAGAAGAAGGAGAGAGCTTGAATCCAGACGTGACTGAACAAGGGGCATGCAGAGATCCAAGAGGTACCTGCAGGTTGTTGGAGCAACCACTCCACTTTGCTTGGAGCCATGTAGGATCAGCAAGACCTTAGCTTGGATCTGGAGGCCGTTCTGGTTGTCACAGGGATTACTGTGGCTGCAGTTTGAACTGCTCACGCATAAAAGATCCTCATCCTTTCTAGCCCACGGACGCTTTCAGTGTTTCTGTAGTCATTCATTTTGGCTGAGAAATTCAACCTGTCCCTGAAGGGCTCTTGCTTGCCTTCCTCTTGGAGGATTTCCATGGGTATCTGAAGAGGGCAGAGAGCTGTGCAGGGACTAAATACCTGTTTAGCTGGGCAGGCTGAGGAGCCCACGCAGGGATGGGGATACGGGGCGGAGGGGAGGTGCTGGATAATTCAAGGATGTTTTAAGAGTGCTGCCACAGCAGCCGTCTCCTCTCCTCTGGGTGCGGAAGCGCGTTGGACACTCGCATATTGTGGAGCGGAGTAGAAGGGACACAAGAGTTCTCCCTGTCCCTTACAGGGGTGAGAGGGAGCGAGGGACTGGCCTTCCCTCCTCCCCACCGAGGCTCAAATTCCTACCTGCACAGGGCTGACTTTTTCAGTATTTTTTCATCTTGGGACTTAGGGATAGGTGATACGTGTGGAGGAAGGTTGTGTGACTTCAGTCTCTCCTTTTTTATTCACATTTGTGACTCTGAGCTGAGTCGCATTAGTGGCAGAATAGAACTGAGCTGGGGGTGGAGGCACAGACGGGCAGGCTTTGCCACGTAGTTAGTCTTTATTATTGCTCCTCTAAGAGCCTCAAAACTTCAGGTCTCTCTCATAATCTGTAAATGTTAATATGACTGCAGATGTAATGCTGACATTTTGATGCTTCCAGTACTGCTTTTTACATATCTTCGAGGAGCTCGGGGGTGGCAGTGGATGTCAGGTACATGGAGCATGGGCTGGAATGGCACGTGCTTCTTCGTGCTGGTTTTCTGATTTGCATCAGATTTTCTTCTCTGTCGCTAATATTTAGGGGCAAAGTGACAGATCAGAATCCAACCATCGCTTTGAAAAGGTTATTGTTTAGTTTTTATGTTTAGAAAAGAGTAAGTGGAAATAAGTGGAGCTAGGAGCTGAAATTCCAGGAAAAAAACTCTCCTCTAAGTTGTGTTAGTGTAAAGAATTGCAAAAACTGTAAAACATCTATGGGGAATCACTGATTTTAGAATATATTTGTTGGTCTCTGTTTCATATGTTTATGAAATGGAGATTTCATGTTGTTCTGACATCATACTAGTGCAGGGAGGCTCCTGGAAGGATAAGGAAAGGAGATTTCTAATTGCCAGTTGCTTCGTGCTTACTATTCTTCTCAGTGTTGCTAATGATGTAGCAGTAGTTTCCAACCATCCATTTGTTAGTTGTGACATTGTGTGCTTCCTTATTGCCTTACACAGCAATTTCATTACATTTAAAGATACAAGGGAAAGCAAGAGACCAGAATTCATCGAGTTGTAAAGACCTAGATTGCTTGGGGAAAAAGAGCAGAGCAGTTTGGTGACTGACATCTTAAAATAAGCCCCAATACACAGGCTTAAAATCCAGCTCTGAGTAGGTGTAAATGAGGCAGGCATGACAAATCGGAGTTAATTTAGTCTGTTGACACCCTTCTATAATGTATATGAAAACGGTTATGAAATCTTCTGATTGGTTTTATATTAAAGACTGGGGCTGTGCATATAAACTTGGAGAACATGTAGAGAAATTGAGGCCTGTCTCTTCCTTTAGGTGTTGTACTGTTTGCAGCATGCCCGCGGGAAGGCTGTGCAAATGAATAACTACTCAGTGTGTCTGTGTAATGCTGGGATAGTCAGCCTCCCTCGCAGGCTACACGGGACATCATTGTGGGACATTTTTCAGAAAGCTGCTATTCCAGATGGATGGGTGGTACTGAGGGTATAAATCCGTAATTAGCCTGTGTTAATAGTTCCGGGACTTGTTGTTAAGACTAATTGTTAAGTGTGCTGGGACTCATTTGGGAGCTTCATTGTTGCTTGAAACGAGTTTAGATGCTTTATTTGTTCTGGGGAAGAATAAAGTTTGTGGGTGTGGGTATTTAATACCGAGATGGGAAGTGTAGAGGACAGCAGAGCAAGTTTATTGTGCTGCCTCTTCTGGGTGCAGTGACGGAGAGACAGAGCCCTGGGGTGGGGAGAAGGATGTTCCCTCAGGGGGGACATTGCAGCACTGACGCCCCAGTGTCCGTCCAGGACAGCACAGCCCAAGGAAGAGAGGAAAAGAGAAAAAGAAGTTTGCTGCTGTCAGGGTTTGGGGCATTTGGAGGGGTTTGTAAGACACTCTTAATCACTGCATAAAGGTCTGGCTTCCCAATGCAACTTGCTTGCATTGCCACACAGACAAATGGGTGTTACCAAATATGCTGAAGCAGCATGCGGGCTATTCCCTTTTCCTAGGAGTCCCAGACTGGCATCAGTGCTTAATTTTGAGGGAGCCTCTTTGCTCTTAATAAATTTTATGAATCAGGAGTCTGGATTAAAAAGAAGATGGGGCTGTGATATCACAGCTGGCCTCTGCAGGCCCTTGATGGTTTTTGTCACCACAGTAAGGAGGGGAAAAAGAAGAAGAAAACAAGTAACAAAATAACATAAGTGCAAGTGCAGTAACCGGAGCTGAGAAAAGAACGCTGGGGCAAATCTTGCGGAGAAGACAAAACAGGTGCCCCCCAAATACTGTGCTGTTTGAAGTTGCAAAGAGATGCACTGAAGATGGGACCTGGAAAACAGGAGACCGTACTGGCAATAAATTGTTCTGTGACAGTGAATGAGTCTCTGTACATGAGAAAAGGAAAATCTGAGGATTCATCTAAATGTATTTGCAAAAAAACTTCTATGGATTTCTATATATACAGATTACCTTACAGATTCCCACTGAGCTCTTGCCAGAGGAGAGCTGAAGAGATTTCCAGTCCTGCAGAATAACATACTGCAAACTCCTAAGAGTCACCTGTGGAGAGTGACTAAATGGATCACGTCCATGACATAAGAAATCAAGAGTCTCAGGGCCTGTTGCTTTTACAGAGGAAAGCATTCAGCAAGTGTTTTCCTTGATAAAATTTATTCCAAGTCAGAAGTTTTTTCAGAAAGATCAAGTACTTGCTACTATTATCTGAATTTAAAGCTGTGATCCATAGATTGTACTCGTGCTTAATCTAGTACAGAACACAGGCCTTACCAGGAGATTTTATGGGATTTCGTTCCTTGCATTGTAATAGGGATTTTTCAGCTCAGTGGTAGAGCCTTGTGCCTGGGTATGGTGAGCTGAGTATAGCAAAGGGCTGGGGTATCCTGGGCATCTACCCATGCCGTTTGTGCAGAGGAAGGCCCAGGAATGGTCTGTTGCTCGCGCTCTGCTCCTGTAAGTTAACCTAGTCCGGTGGCGTCAGCACTTTGGGCTGATCTTAGGAACAGCTGCCCAGACCTGTCGTCCCATACAAGAGACTTGAGTTCGGATGCCAGGAGAGGACAGGCCGTTGCGCCCGGTGTTTCTGGAGTGAGTAGCCACGGTGAGACACAGGTTCAGATCTCCAGGAGGAGCAGAGGGGATTTGAACTGAGTCTGCCCATTGCTCTGAAGAACCGAAGCAGGGAATGTCCTTTCCCTCTGCCCCTGTGTGGTGACAGCGATGCAAGCACCACGGAGGGGCACATAGCTGGGAAGAGAGACCATATGGATGCCTGTGTTACTCAGAATCCTTGGAGAACCATCGTACTCTGTTACCTTGTCCTTGGTTTAGGAGGGCGCCTTCAGAGTGCCCTGGCCTTTGAGTCAATGTTCCTCTCGAAGAGGGACCCGTCTCAGGCCCGTGAACAGCCTCGCCTGGCGCTGCTTGCCCTTGCTGATGCTGGTCCTCAGAAACAGCCTTGTGAAGCAGTGACATGAGGCGTGTGGTAGGAAAATGGCATTAGTTACCGCAGTCTTTTACCGTTTGCTGGTGTCCTGCTATCCAGCTCTGTTACTGCTAGAATTGCGTGGTGGAGTTTCCTTCAGTGCTAGGTGGGAACTAGTTTCACAGGCACATGCAGAAGTTACCGTTTCTGTGGCTGTGAGGAGTATTCAAGCCCAGGAAATGGGTTGCTTAAACCTCTATGCCATCCTAAATATACTTGAGGGGAGAAAACTGATTAAGTACACTGGGTCACGGCCAAAAGCAGCCTCTCACCCATGTGAAACCTTAAAAATCAATTAAAAGGCCTCTAAAAGAAAATTTCCCATGTCAGAAATGAAAGGCTCTGCTGCAACCTCTCAGGAAGCAGCTGCAGGGCTCTGAGTCAGATGCTTCCACGGAATAATAATAGTGGTGGGAACTCCGGGGAAATAAAGAATACGGTAATTCTGCCCTCGGAGGAAGGAGAGGGGCGGGAGGGCGAGGGGGACGCATTTGCCGGTACTTTTTCATGCTTTATACTGAGGGGCAGTTCTTCCAGGCAATGGCATGTAGGTAATTAAAATTTGGCTTTGCAAATTGCTCTGGAGACTAGTGTCCCTTTAAAGAGATATCCCGTTCCAGGCTTTTTCTTGTCTTGCAAGACATTTCCCCATAAATGCAGCTTCTGCAGACAAGGGAAACTTGGTTTCCTAGTGCAACCCGAGGAGCCTGTATTGCGATGGGAGCATAGGAGAGGATTCCTGGGTCTCCCTGGGTTATTCCGCGCAGTGCTCTCTCTCCCGAGACACCTCCGACCTTCCCTGAGCCGTGGGAACGGGCTGGGCGGGATCGTGTGGGTCCGAGATGGTCCCACCTCTGCGCCGGGCTGCCCAGGTGACTCTGTGACAGTTACCTGGCGCTTGTGCAGTCAAAATGCTCCGTGAAACATTCAGGTGTGTCGAAGGTGAGGAGGAGCAAAGCAAACAGCTGCTGGTTGGTTTTAAAGACGTTGTGGGCAGCCTGGGGTTTTTTAGCTATGGTAAATGAGCTGTAGCATAGAAGAGAAAGGGCTAAACCAGATTTTTCATTATTAAAGTTATGTGTTTCTGGATTTTTCTGCCATCCTTCAAATATGCTGTTGTTATAGCAACAGTGTTTTTATTAGGAGATTCATCTGAACTACTTTCACCTGTTCTGGCACCCTTACAATACTTAAATGTAGATACTCCCAAGTTGTTGATCTTCAAGTAAAAAAAAAATCATCCTAAATTTTGAGCAGAGCTCTTCTGACTCAGAGGGTTTGGACAAAAGTACTGCTTTTTTAACATAACTTATATTTAAAAGTACAATATCCTATTTCCTGTTCAGTGTCCTAAAATTGGACAAAGAGACCCCATAAAAGATTCCCTTAATAACACAGATGGGTGCAGCTGGTATCAGAAAGTCCACTCATGATTTGCTTAGAGGACTGTTTTATTTTGTTTCCATACATGCAGTTTGGAAACCTCTTCATTGTGTGAGCAGGAGCCGCGGGAGCCTCGGACACTACACGGTGGATGTGCAGTGAGAAACACGGGTGTCACAGCCGCGTAATAACCAATAAGGCTGAGGGACACTCTGACTGAATCGTGAAATTGTCATGATGAAGCCTGAAATAAAAGCTGGCAGGAAAATGTTCCTGGGTCAGTAAGTGAAAATATTCTGGTGCTGATTCCCGATTCCTGATGAAGGAAGGGAATTGATACCGTGTACTGGCCCATACTTTCACTTTTTTTTTTTTTAACCAACCCAGTACCCCAAGTGACTGGGGATTTCACTTGGAAGTAGAAATGACAGCAATCTTAGCCGATATTTCAAAATACTGCACAGCACTTCTGAAACAGCAGGGTGGGAAATACAGAAGCTGCTATTTTAGCTGTGGAAAATGTTCTGTAAAAAATTACAAAGTTACATAACTGCACTTAAGGAACATTATTTCTACAAAAATGCCCTTAAGAGGGCACTTACCACCACATTTGTTTTGAGCACCTGTTAAAATAATGAGATTTAAAAAATAATTTTATGCTGCACCAGTGTTTGAATTGTGTTTGGGCCACTTGTGGTTACCAGCATTTATGAATACGAACGATGCGACAGTATTGTACTAGGTAGGCCTAATTTGTTTAATCACTTTCAATTTATAGGAGTCTGATTTCCATCTAAAACAGCAGATGCAAAACAGTTCAACACCTCTTAAAAAAAAAAAACAAAAAAAACCCAAAAAAAACCCCTTTCTCTTATGCAATTGGGTACTAGTTTGGTTTGTGTTTTCTAGGGCTCTGCCTTTGCTTTTTTGCCTGGCAGTCATAAACAGTAATGAAGCGACTTCCACGTTTCATCCTCTGCAGTTTCCTCCTTTGTGAATAAAGGATCACGTACCTAGAGGTGTACCAAAAGACTGCAGGAGACAAAAAAGCTGGTAACAAAATCTGGCCGTCAAACATCTTTGTTTCGTTTTAAGCCAGTCACTGACGAACTAGGTTCTGTTTTATTCTGTCTTTGAGAGAATCTTTCTGCTAAACCACATGGTGCTTCCTCCTAAGGACTGTGGCAGTTGGATGTGCTAATGGTGCCTTGGAATTGTCTTCTGCCATGCTTCCCCTCTCTTTTATTTCACTTCAGTTAAATTAACTAAGGTTTCCTTTAATCCAGCTTGATGCTGCTCCCATAAGGGCTGACTGACAGCAAACCCGAGGAAATTTGGCTCAGCGTAGAGCTGTGCCTTGCCCTTTGGCAGTGGTGACCACCTCATATAATCTCTTGCCCCCTTATGGAGCCTAAAGCAGTTCTGCACAGATGGGATGTGAGAAATCTCCCTACACTCTTTACTTATGTATGAAGCTGGCTTTGAATTCAGAGATCCATCTCATCTTTGCAGTTTCTGTAGCTCTCTGTTGAGAAGGTGAGACCTGAACACCCAAGAGGAGGTAAGTTACAGACTATAAGTGTCTTGTGTTTAGAAAGGCAGAGCTGGTTGCAGATCATAATGCAAAGGTACGGCGAATTCATCTGTTCAGCTGCATCACTCTTAATGCTTAGCTCACAAAATAATATCTGCCTATAGATCTCATTAGTCTAGATCTAAATCCTAGTTTCACAATTAGTTGCTTGATGCCTCTTAGATCACTAGGAAATTAAAGTGGTTGTGTAAACTTGGCTTCAGTGTAGTTAGGTTATGCCACATGACAGTAACTGTAATCTCAATGTAATATGCAGTATTTCTGTTGTATCAATAAGTGTAAGACACAGTTTTGTCTAAGTAACCTGAGCTGATTTTCCCCTTCCCTCCCCTCCTTTGTTTTAATTTTTAATCCTTCATTTTCCATACAAAATTAATTCATAGTGTAAGACTCCAATGGAGTTGTTACATATCTGAGGCCTATGTGTAACCATTAAGACTGTGTATAGGCTGCTGAGTGAATAAGCAGATGATCATCTTGCAGATTTAATTCTGCAGCAACACAGGATCTTATGAGGATAGATATCCAGCATGAACAATGAATTCACAAGGACATCACTGATTAACAAGTGTAGCACACCGGATGGGTGCCTTCTTATAAGAAAGGACCAGCGGTGAAGACAACACTCTGAATTTGAGGCAGCGATGAAAGTATTTTTTGACGCTTTTTCAGAAGTGAAATTCTCCCTGTACGATTACTCTCCATCATGGATGTCGCTGTGGTATCTGTCTGCAACCAGCTAATTTATTCCCGTGCTGCATGGGAGGGATCTGGTTGCAAGGCTTTTAATGGCTTTCCTGTTCCTGCTAGCTTTTGTTTAATATTTATCTAGGCAAGAGATCAGTGATATTAAGCAGCACATCATATCTTTAGAATAGTATTTCATTTTCTTATCGCTAGAGATTTTTTCTATCGCTATAGATTTTGATATTGATATGATGATAGAATGAGCTTATTTTTGGAGATAGTGGAATATGTTTTGCCCCTATATAACTGGGTAAAACAGGACCCTTTGCCTGAGGTTAATTCATAAAGACATTTAATTGTTTTTTTCACAGATCTATTGGACTGCTCTGCCTTTTATATCTCTTGACCGCAGATTAAGTTCCTTCTCAGCAAACTGAATTACTTGTGCAGCAAAGCTAATGAGTTCGTTATCATTTTCTAATTGTATGCAATTCACTATAAAACATGCTTTATTTATTATTTATGCTCTTCTGATTTCGTAAAGGGATGCTCTTAGTGTTCTGTAAACATGTTGAAATATTTGACTTTTATTTCAAAAGAGCTAACTTTAGATTTTCAGCAAAAAGTGACTTCTTCATCCTTTTTCACTGTGTTGTGTTGCTGATGAGATCTTGGGTTTTCAGTCATTGAG
The DNA here is from genome assembly GCA_013389825.1 of Crypturellus undulatus. Lineage (NCBI taxonomy): Eukaryota > Metazoa > Chordata > Aves > Tinamiformes > Tinamidae > Crypturellus > Crypturellus undulatus. The sequence goes on along the minus strand of VWPW01008666.1, from coordinate 312,495 downwards.
GGTATCTGTCCGCAGTCCCTAGTGATGGCACTGAGTGAGTAGCAGTGAAATAGGTACTTGATGAACAAGAGTGACAGAGCTGCCTTCTTCCTGCTACTAGGAAAAGGAGTAAATTTGGGAAAAGACAGGTTTCCTTAGTGCACTGAGTGAACACTGCTTGTTTAGCCCCCAGAAAACTCATGCTCTAAGTGACTGTACCTAGTGTCCTTTTTAGACAGTTAAAGCTCTGGTCTAGCTGCCTAAAAGCCAACAGAAGCACAAACACAGTCATAACTCTAACTGCTGCTGGACTTACTGCTACAGTTTTCTACCCGTTTTAGTGACATTTGCTGTTAAAAGGCAAAAACCAGCACCGCCTTCTTGGGCAGACGGACTCGAGCCACTCGCTCCCTGACCCCAGCCTCCTGGGTGCCATGCGCTGCCTTTTGCATGGGAGCTCCTCCACTCTCCCACGAGACTGCATGCTGGGAGTAACACACGTCTCAGCTTATGCAGGTACTGTTTTTCGAAGACTGATACATTTTTTAAATTCTTTTTCTGGGTTCCATATCTCAGTTTTGTTTTATTTATTTACTTACAAAGTAAGGCTTCCTCCACAGTGCGCTCGTAGCTAATCCTCCTTTCTGTACATAGTGGAGGCTGCAACGCAGTCGAATGGGCAGCTTTGCAATCACTTCTGAGTGTCTCTGTGCTCGATAGAGCTGTTTGCAGGTGGGAATCGGATAAACCGCTTCTCCTGTAGAAGGGGAGTTTGTGAGTCTGTGTGATGGACTAATCTCAAAACAGATGAAGGTCTTTTTCTTCAAATATATTCCAAAGCTTGAGTAATGTGTTCCCAATTTCTAAAACCTTGTGGTCTGCAAAATAATACAAAAATGTGACAAAAAATGGAGCATAACTGCATCCTAAAATGGATGGAGTGCAGGCCTTCTGTGAGATCCTGCACTCAAGTGGCCTAAAGGAAGGAAGATAAATGTACTTTGGTGTTGCGGTGATCGGGCAACCAGTGTGCAAGACTGAGCTTTGAAGAACACATATGATTTTAAATCAGCTCCACCATTAGCCATAAAAGTGCCTCTTTTTTGTTTGTTTTTGGCTGGTTGTGCTTTCGGGCAGGGGGAGGGAGGGAAGCCTAATGTGAACTGCTCCCTTGTAGTTCTGCTCTTTAAAGGCTTTGTCTGAATAAAGTATTTTGACATGAAACCGAAAGGTTTATTGTAGTCATCTCTAGAGGGAATTAAAACGTGCTGACCAATAACGCTGAGTGCTTAAAATGACCTTGATTCATGGTGGACTTCTGGACAACTTGCACCTTAATGTGATTCTCTCAATGCTGTGAAAACGGTTGCTGGAGTGATCCAAAAGATTTCCTTATTTATGGAATGGCTGCTAGCTAGTATGAGATATAAGGTCACCTAAAATTAGGACTACAGCTTCTTTCCCTTCCAAATAAGGTACGTATTTCTTGATGCTTAAACTTGAAATAGCGTCCTAGTCTGCTACTATATAGATGAAAATTTCCATCATCAGTTATGCAATTGACACAATTTATATGAAATTTCAGAGATACAGGAAGAAAAGCTGGCAAAAAGTAGAAATAGGAACCAGGACCCCAGTGTTTTATTTTCAGAGAATTAACTTATTTTTGCTGCATTTCATTAAGATTGTATAAGCCTAGCAGTCTTGTGTAAAAGGCTCTTCCAGAGTAGCCAGAGAAGCCCCTCTGGTTGAGAGCAGATGCACAAAGTCAGTCAAATGCTTCCCCTTGGGACCAGGCTTAATTTCCAGTGCCTGGTGTCCTCCGTGTATCAGCACCCAACGTGTCAGCCCGGGTGTCAAACTCCTGAATCGATAAGAAAGATGTAATACAAAATACTAGCCCAGAGGCGATAAACACCTCCACTTCCACCTCCCCATCAGTTACTCTCAATGCTAATCACTTGGGTGTTGTGAGAAACAGCACACTGAAGTGTTCCTGAAAGAATCTTCCTCTGCCTTCAGCTCTTTAAAAATAGCCCCCCAAACGTGTCAAAGCATCAGCTGCTGCGGAACAGGCCTCCCCTGCTCGTTGTTTGTAGCTCTGATTAACCAAGAGCTTTGCACCTTAAGACATTCAAATGCCTGCTAGCCTCGTGTGCGCTGTTCTTAAATATGTGCATCTTCAGATGCACCGATAACCTTTTCTTTCTGTTACAGTCACCATATCTTCGTTTTCATCTGCTGTGACAGAAGTGGAATTTTTCTTTATTATTACTGTTAGACTTGTTACAACAGATTGGAATTTGAGGCTGTGAGGCAAATGCATCATTTTTAACAGTAGCAGGGGATGTGCCTGCCGGCAGCACCTGAATGGAGCTGTTTGAGGCTCAAGTTGGTAGGAAGTTCTCCCCTGAACTCATTTATCTCCTTTTAACAGAGTTCACACTTTTCCTCCCAAGCCTTGCAGCCTTATTCTGCATGAAGTATTGTGGCAGGATATAGTCATAGTCCTTTAGTAGGATAAGTCAGCTTCTACTGACAAATCCATCCCTTGTCCTGCATCTCTGCAATTTACTAAATTCAAACCCGATCAGCTCGTAGTTTGACGCTGAGTGTTGCAGAAGATGTGGGATATTGAAATCAAGCCAAACTGGCACAGATGTTTTTTTATTTAAAAGCTTTTGAGAAGTTGCCACGTTGGTCTGTGCCGGTCTGCGTGGAGTTACTGTGTTGTCCCTGCAGATGGAAGAGCCTCCCCTGCTCTCTCTGGTCTGTCCCTCGTCACAGGGTGTTCGTTTCTCTGCAGTTACTCAGCATCACACCAGAGACTGACAGCTCCTGCCAGACACCCTTTGAGAGCTGCTGTCACCCAACTCAAATGCTTTTTCCTCCTGCCTTGTCACTGAATAGCCAGCCCAGTCAAGGCTTTTCATCACTGTCACTCTTGACTTGGATTTAGAGGTGAAAGGCTCTGTCCTGTGTTGATTTATTTGTACAGTAGTAGCAGCAGGGATGAAATAAGTGCCTGCCTTTGCCCTTCTCACGGCTCCTCGCAGCTCCAAGAGCAGCAGCTTTTGGTAGCTGAGGCTACCTGTTCCTCTGCACCCGCCGCCTGGAGCGTGTGAGCTCTTCCTTGCAGCCCCTGCTGCGGAACAGCAGCGAGGTCCTCGCTGACGCTGGCCTTAACCATCCGCCGCTGAGGAGAGCAACTGTCTGGAGGAAGCCGCGCTGCAGCATCCAGCAAGAAGCCCATGAGGGGGTTTGCAAACACGGACTCTTTGGCTGGAGCCAGAGATCAAACACAGATTTTTTTTTAAGGTCCAGGATCATACCTAATAAAAGATACAGTAACCCTTCTCTTTATATAATAGGTTGCTTGAACCCTTTCACATCTTTCTAGCTTGCATTACTGAGGGGTGCTGGAGTAAGAGGAAGTAACTAGACAAAGCCATCTATTTTGGCTCAGGTTTTAAACAGAGATATTGCTGTCAGTAAAGCGTAGGCTTGGACTTGCTTACTACAGGCAGCTGCACCAGCGTTTTAAGGGACAGCCTGTATGTGGCTGTCTTATAACAGGACTTCCTTCCAAGAACTGAAATGGCACTTTCGTGTTTTGCTTACAAGCTCCTCAGAACTGTAGCAGACAATGTTTGAAAAATACATTTATTGTGACGTTTTGCTAAACAGCAGATGTGTGTTTGCTCAAGCATCTAAATGTCAAGGAGCAGAGCACCTAGCAACCAGTTTGCAAGACGTTTCCAGTGTGCAGAGAAGGTTCTTGGAGGCTGTTGGCAGAAGTACTTTCTTCAGTGCTCAAGCACCTCAGAGAGCCAGATTATGTACCCCATCTTTTGTGTAATTAGCAATCTACCTAGGAAATATTCTTGCAGCCTATGATAGGTGTGCTCCAATCCGTTGTCTTCTGCTTGAGGTCGCTGCAAAAAGTCCCAAGACATTTATGCAGAGGCTGCTGGTTTAGGAACCTTTCGATACTAAATCCTCACATCAGAGAGTGCCTGAAGGTCCCCAGTCCTTTCTTGCCAAAGGGAGCATCCACCTCACTCCTGACAAGACCTGCTTGCTCCTGTTTCTAAAAGCATCTTGTGATAGAGAACCTGTCTCTTCTCCAAACAGCAAACAAATTGCACAGAATTACTATCCTTAGTGGGGAGGAGACCCTTGGTTCTCCTCTGCTGAATTTGCCTTTGTGCAGGTCTAAGTTTAATCACGGCAATCTGCCTCTAAGAGCAGGGCAGTAACATGCATGAGGAGGAAGAAGAACTGGAACAAGTATCAGATGCTCTCATGTCATGCAAGCATGGACAGCATTAGATCCATTTGGGATTACAGTATTCCCTAAGCCTGTTGCAGTTTCGCTGTTAAGGAACTTGCAGTGGATCCTCCTCTGATTCCCTTTCTCTTTGCAGCAGTTTTGTGTAATTTGAAGGATTTTGCATCTCTCTTCCAGATTCCACTTTTCAGTTGATCTTTTCATCTAGGTCATGTCTTCCACATTTCTTATCCTTTCCTAATTGATGTGTGCCTTTTGGATGTCACTTTTCCATCTTTTTCAATGTTGTCACTTGACAACATCGAATCAGCCAAAACTTCCCCCGTGCCAAATATGTAGCTTCTTCACATCTCTCTTATATCTATCTTTCTGATTCCATTTTTAGGATGCTATGTTTGCTGGGCAGTGTGTTCTACTGCAGATACCCTGGTTAGGCTTTTTGGCTGTGATCTAAACAGGATTTGGGATTTTTATTTTGAAGATGCCTCTGTTCTTATGAAACAAAACGGGACATGAAGGCACGTGCTCCTCAGACGGCTGTGTTGGAGTTCTGTAACCATGGAGAGCCTTTATACATCTGCCTCTGCACCCTAGAACCGTTCGTTCTCACTGGGTTATTGTCAGCAAGAGCTGACAGAGCTGGCAGCCGTCACTGTGGAGAACATTTCACTGTGAGGAACACGGTGTGAGGTTCCAGAGCAGGGAGTGAAGGAACCGTAGCTGTATAAAAACATCTAAGCCATGCTGATTCCTTACTTCTGTGTCCCGATGGCAGATCGTGCGAGTATCCATTAGAAATGCTGGAATCATAGGGGAGATATGGTTGAAAATTAAACCAGCTCATGGATAGTTGCCAAATTACAATTAGAAGGGGAAATTCAAAGGACTGCAACATCATTCAAAGAAAACTAAGTCTAGTTGATTCCAAAGGAGCCCAGAGGTCTGTTTGAGACTCAAAACTATCTGTTTAGCCAGAGGAGCCCTGCACACAGCAGAGCCCCTCTCCCTGTGCTGTAGCGATGGGGAGAGGCAGGTCAGAGGCACCAGCAGGTGGAAACTTGAGGGTGCTCCGCACTGGGTGTTGCTGAGCCCTCGTCTCTGATACCTAAAAGCAGTGACGATGGGAATCGGAGCACAGGGTGACTCGGATCTTTGAGGAGCAGGTTGGTTGGTCAGGACTGGAAGGGAGGGTTGAGCGTCTCAAGGGACGGGGGCTTCCCCGCGTACCTGTGCGGGTGAGAAGCCTTTGCCTCCGCAGGGAATGCGGGGAGGGTCCCTGGATACAGGTGTCCTGGTTCTGAGTGGATGCGTAATTTAGTGGTTTGTTGTCTGCTGCTTTTGCAACAGCTGGCTGGTTTAATGTGGTATTTTTAAGAGCTGTGTACAGATTGTCTAGTCATAAATAGGAAGAGATGTGTTTTTTTCTTTAAGGAAATTGCACTTATAGAAGACAGACCGTACTCTTCCTTCTTACCCCCTTCTCCTTCCGCTGCCCAGATAAACTCAGCAGGTAGAAAGCTCGGACTTGGCACCTGCAGTTTTCCTGTTTAGGAACACTGACCTTGTTCTGTGAACACCGACAAAATGATGTTTCTCACTGAGCGGCGATTTCCCTTCCCTGCTGCAAATCACTTGCTTGCAAGGTGGGTGGTGCATTTTGCAATTTTGTGGGTCCTGGTCCTCAGCCAGGTTTCTGCCCTAGCACCCTCAGCAGCTGAGAGCCTCTTCCAGGGCTTAGAAACTCTTATCACTGCTCCTTTCAATCCAAATCTTATTAGTTTTCATTTGCAGAGAGGTTGCCCTGGCACGGCAAGTCTCCTGAGCTGTATTTCTCAGGTGCTGTCACTGCATAGCAGCAGGGTTGGCCAGTGTATGTTTAATTTCCTTTTGGCATCTATCCTGAGGGTGATGGGCAACTTCCTCAAGCACAGTATCAATAGGAAATTCATCTTGTTCCAAGCCAGCTATATGATCTAAACAGAGGCCAGTGTTATTCCTGGCCTTGATACCCTGAAACAGAATCAGAATATAAAATCAGCATCGGTGCTTGGATAAATGTACTTTCCCAGAGGGGATTTCATGTGATGCAGCTGATTCTTTATCCTGATATTTTCTTAGAATTTCCTTACACTGTAGTTATTAGTAGGTTGCTTACAAAGTACTATACGGTTTACCAAAATTGTCCAAATATTCTATTTTTGTCAAGAGCAGTTGAGGGAGAGGCAGGGAAAAACAGAACAAGATTAGGGAGGGTATTACCTTTTTGAGTCTGAGTCATATGCTCTATTATTTGACTTCCTTAGCTTCTAATCCTGAGCTTTATAAAAACACACCCATTTTTCTCATTATTCACTTCTCCTACCACAAACCCGTAGTGCTTGTTTGCCTGATTCTTCTTATCTTTAACTTCCTGTCTATATATTTCTGGTTCCTAAACTGTGCAAAGATCCAAGGCCTCAGAACCATCCCTCACCCCTAGTTCCTACCACTACTCTTGTTTTCAGGTGATGGACAACTTCGTACATGTTATTTGTGATGCCTCGGATAGATTTTTTCAATCTGTGCTCTTCTAAACACTTTGTAAAACCTCCTATTGCCTCTCTGTTACTGAATTACGTAGTTTCCACAAGATCTGTTACTTGAAACCTCCTGTATCACCACTCTCTGCAAGCACAAATATGATAGGACTTACTGTACTCTGCAGATGTTGCAGTCACTGCTGCTGTGTCTCAGTTGCTGTCTTCACCTCCTCCATCCGTTTCTTTCTCTTCAGGTTGGATCTTTGGGACTGGGTACTAGCTGGGCACCCAGGTGAATACCTGTGGCACACACGTCCAAACATAGGTCGTTACAGCAATAATAACTGAGCACGTTGGAGGTTTTCTTCTCCTTGATCATTCCTTGGACATCCCCTCAGTTTTTGGTTAGGACAAGCTTACCTTTCTCTTGCTAATTTTTCGTGCAGTTCCTGTGCAGGACAGTGAGCTGTACCTATTCAAGCCTCCTCTTTCAGGACACCTTTTGCTCTGCTCTCACTGCAATGATCAAGTGGTGCCTTAGGTCCCAGTTTTGTGAAACAATGTGATTTATTGCCAACGTGCCAGAATGGATTCCTGATGAATGCAGGAAATGGGATTCCCAGCTGATGGCCAGTCCCGTGAGCTTTCCCTATGCCTTCCAGATATTCCAGATGTGCTCTGACACAAAACAGCAAGTTCATGAGAAAGTATCTTCCTAACCTCAAGTGGGCAACAGGTGACTTGGACATTTTATTCCAGAAGTTGTAAAAACAAATCTCATTCTTTCTCTTCATGGGAAGTTTTTCTCTTTACATCAAGTTTTTCTCTTTACCTACCATCAAGCTACTTTTATGTGAGTAGTTCGGCTGCCCTTGTTTTTTTTTTTTTTTTTTGTACTCCTATTACTAGTTTGCAAATGGTTTCAGCTGTCTTGTTCATGATTTAATTCTTAAAAAGAGGACATAAACTGAGTGATCTTCCTCCTCCAGAATGTGTAGCTATTGACAAAATATGGCAAGCAGGGTGAAAATAAACACATAAAAATCCAGCCCCCTCTCTTTGGGCTAGATATATTTTTAGCCAAGTAGCTGCAGTACAGGAAGACTGATCTCCTGTCAGGATGCTAATCACGAGGGAACAGAAAGCAGTAAGGAGCTTTGTGCTCCTAACACTGTTCCCTTTAGTTTCAGTGACTATTTTGAATATAAGTACAGAGAGTGTGGAGGACTCTGTGCTCCCATGGTATAAATGTTCTGTGAATACTTCGCGTGTCAGCTTGAACTTGACGGTCTTCTATAAATGTGCTCACGTCATACTGTGTTACAGAAACTTTGCTTAAGTTTGTAAAATGGCATGGGAGAATGATATGATTCCAGTTAAATTACTGACTAGAATTCAATCAATTACAAATACGTAAAGATTGCTATAACACTAACTTTAAGCTCCAGGCAATAATTCCTTATTGTTTAGAATACAGTAGAGAACTCTGTTCATTTTCAGTCCTCACTGCTGGAGTGTAGTGTTGATTCAACACCACAGTAGCAGAACAAGAAATAGCTGCAGGAAATCTATCAAGTTGCTGTATATCTGTTGGACAGGGCAGACATCCTGTTTATACCACCATATCTTGCAATAAGCAGTATTTTTTGGTGACATGGATAGGTGAGTGCTGGAGTCAGGAAGCTTCTTGCAACAAATTCCTGAGCCACGGACTGCTCTTTCTGAGGTCTGGTGCGTGTTGTGGACAGAAACACGTGCGTGGCGATTGCTTGGAAACCCTGTGGTGCTTCGGGTCCATTCGCTGCTGCATCAAAGCTGCAAGCACTTAGAAAACATATTGGTTCATTTCTTGAAACAGTAATGCCTGTTTGAAAAGCCCCGCTAACTTGAAAGAGGCTGTTACTGCTTTATTTGAAAAGTTAATGTGGCAGACGAGAAACAGGCAGCTGGAAATGCTGCGTGTAGAAGAACAGCTCTCTCACCTGTGAAGCAAGAGGTGTCTGGAAAAGCAGAGCACTTGGGCCAAACGGCCCCTTGGAAGCAGGTAGACAGGCAGGGCTGAGAAGCATTAATGGTGCTGAAGCCTGAAGCAGGGATGTCTTCCTGCACTAAAGCAAAGCACCTTCCCAGCAAAGGCCCTTTCAGGAACGAATGGGCCAACTCAGTGCTCGACGAGTCTCAACTCGCCCACTGTGCGCAGCCAAGCTGCTTGCATCTATGTGCATCAAAAAGGTTTTCTGCACCTGTTGAACAAAGTAGCAGTATCTTCGGTGTTTAGCCGCCAGGATAACACTTGTTCTGTTGCAGTGTGTCCTCTCTGCAGTATCAGTTGGGGTGTGCAGGCATTTTAAGCAAAGTAAGTGCAGTGAAAGCATTTTCTCCTCGGTCACAGCAATTTGTCCTCTTGCATTTCTTTAGCTCTGTAAGAAATTGCATTGTAGGGGGAGGGTTGATGTGCTGATCCAAAAGTTCCCTCCTCCATCACCTTGCTCAGCTCCAGGCAAATATCTGGAGGCTTTTGAGTTTCTTTGAAACTTGTGCAGGGACTTCACCACAGAGATACATGCTCTGAACAGCACATTGGTCATTGCAAGACTGTCAAGAGTGACAGAGTCTTTGTCATCAGCTGTCTAAGATTGCCTTATTTTTAATTTCTGGCCAAAGTTCATGACTCTGTTCCTTGATGGGGCGTGACCATGGTACCCGAGAGCAAGTGGGTGATGCACCAAAAGGAGGAGTGATAAGATTATTATTGTTTGTAGTTGTCATGTAACACTTCTTATTCCTAAATTGTAAAGCACTTGAAAAAGAATTATTAAGTTATTGAAAGTTTTATTAAACCTTTCATGCAAAAGAAAGAATTAGGAAAGGCTACCAATCCTACCTAAGTTCACCCAGGAGTCCAGTGCAGAGCTTTGGTCCCCGTGCATCAATTTGGAATCCTTTGACTTGGTGCTCAGGCCAAGAACTGAGAGGGGAAAATCTGGGAAAAACATAGCCCAAAGAGCAAGAACAGAAGCAGTTTTCCACACATCAGGGAGAAGTCCTGGGGGGATGTTTGGGCCAGGCACAGAAATCTGTAATTGAGGGTTTTGGCAGAAGCGGTGGTGAGGGAATAGAAGGAAAGGGAAGGAGGTACTAGTACAGTGCTGGTGTCTGTGCCTTCAATCTCTTAGTTTATTCCCCCAGCAGCAAAGACAAAAGAGATATTTTCACTGGCTTCAGAAATACCCACATTACTGCCCACAACCATGAGGAAAGAGAGATGGAGAGGTGGAGAGGATGTCTCACAGTCCCCACGTAAACAGCAGCAGCGGCACCGAGGAAGCCCCTGCAGAGCGAGCAGGAGCCTGCTGGTTTCAGAGGGCCCCTTGCTGGGCCCTGCTGGGTGGCCTTCCCCTGCGGCAATCCCGGTCAAAGCCACGGCAGCCACGGGAAATCAGCTCCCGGAGGAATTCCTGTGTGGGCATCAACCCGCTGGAGGCAGGAGGCCGCAAAAACTGAAAGGCAGGATGAAGCAGAAGCAATGGTTTTAAAATAAAAGTCTCTTGTCTCAAGTGATCGAGGTGTGTGTGATGGCAGTAATAGTTTTAAACTTAACAGTAAGACATCTTATTCCTTAGAATCAAAGAGGATGAGGCATGTAAATGTTTTCAAATGAATTTTAATGGTGCCTGTCACTGTATTGTACACCAAATATGCACTCTGTCAGGCATGAGCTATGCAGCTAGGATGAGGTGTGTGCTTTCTTGGTTTGGACTGCTTAATGCAACAAAAGGTTTATTTTTCTCTTAGGGTTTTACACTGGAAATTCTTCTGAACAGAGCTGCTAAAATATATTGAGCTTAAACACTAGCACTCTAAATATTCCATATAGAACACCTAGAAAAAATGCTATTCAAGAGGCTGAATGTGATGATCATTTTTTTTTCTAGTAAAAACTCTGTGAATGAAGTTGAAATCTGAGAGTGGTGATACAAAAAGATTGTATCCACAGTATGCATGACTTAATGCACTCTCATCGATCAACTGTATTATCAGAAGGTTATAAATAAAACTCTGGTAGATGGACTCTACCCCATCTCTCTTTCCAGGCTTAATTCACCCCTGCCTGCAGAGCTCTTCAGGAATACAGCCATGCTCTCTATGGGAACAAATGATATTTCTGTTTCTTCTTGTAAATCTGATGTGCTCCTTCAGATTTTTCCCAGCGAGTTTTTTTCTTTCTTCTTTCCCATTGGCGTTTAATTTGCTTAACAACACCATTTTGCATACCATTTTAATTTTACTTCATAACTTTTATAGTCCCCCAGCCACTCCATGAAAAGAGCTATTTGGCTTCATATGAAGGGCTGATGTAGCTGCCTGTTGATTTTATTCTTGTTCAGCGGATTCTGTTCACCAGAATTATTGTCAACAGATATTTCTCATCTTCTCTTCTACCAAGTCCTGTTCTAGCAGAACTCAGGCCCAAAGGAGTCTTGTTCCTTCTCCCTGGAGCACAGACATGGGATAGTCTCCATACGCTTTTCTGAATATTTACCTTATTCGTCCAACTTGCATTAAGCCCAGCTAATATTTATCTTGGATGTCATTAGTTATATTTCTGATTTTTAGATTATTTGCTTTCTCTATTCCTGATATTTGCCCGTCCTTTTTTCTTGGTAATGCTTTTCATAATCTGTGTTTTCTCTGCTATTTCCCCATGGCTATTTTCTGATCTTCTTGTTTGCTGAATCTGAACAAGCCTGCCTGGCTGTGGAAGGTATTCTACAAATCTGTGCTATATTCTCTACTGCAGAAGAAACAGACTGCTCTTCTGCTACTGTTTTTTTCCTGACTATCCTGGGTTTTTCCTAGGTTTTGATAGGAAAAAGTAAAAATCTCTTAAGGAGGGTGAGGGCTGTGTTCTTTCTACCCAGCCCCTTGACTGCGGTAACTCTGCAGCAGCGGGTGGGAAGGGGCAGCAGTGCCCAGACCCCCCAGCAGCTTCATGCAACACCAGCATTCATGCTGGCTGCAGCTTTCACTCCATATTCTCCTTGGGTGGTCAGAGATGCTGACTTGGTTCCTCTAAGGGAAGGAAGCAACGTGAAAACTGAAAAAAGCCCCGAGCAAAGACTGCTAACAGCGGCAGAGAAGGGGTAGGCTCTATTCAATGCCATTTTGCCGGACAATTTTTTTGTAACTATTGATGTTCTTAACCTGAATTCCCAATGACTCGAAAAGATGATTGGGGAAATAGATCAGCTATGCTACCACTTAGAGAAAGAAAAACATCACAGCGACTTGGAGTGACTCAGGTCATCTTGTTTTTGATGCTCTTGAAGTCAGAAAACTCTAGCAAGGAACAGAATGTTCTTGTACAGGAAGATACCTGTATTTTCATACTTACGTGAGGTCACATCTTGAAACAGTTCATACAAGGGCAGATACCTCGAATATTTGAGAAAGAGCAAGAAGAGAGTGGATGATCAATCAAGACTGTGTTTGCATGATCAAAGCCCCCAACAACTAGGAGGTTGTTTGCCACACACTGTCTCTCTTATTGTCACTTCTGAGAGATGGCAGGATTTACTGAATCTGGGCAGAGCATTTTTATTCAAAAATATTTTGCTATGAAGTTGACATTTTGGTAGGTCATACTATTAATGAGGGCCAAGTGGTGAGATGAGAGATGGTTTTTATCAGAGAGCAAGCAGAAAGTGTCTGTCAGCGCTAACTTTTGTAGAGGTACCTGCGTATTCCTTCTCTTGACCATGGCTCTTTACTTGGTCCTGACATTTAAGGTAGTCACCCTGGAAGTCCTGAGACAGAATGGCAGGCACAGCCCCTGCCACATACCATGCAAAGATGATGGGAGGAAGCCAGTACGTTGCTGTGTTACTCTCATTAGACCCAGTTAGAAGTAAAAGATCAACTATTCTTGCTTATGCAAAAGCCTGGTTTCTGTCCTACCAGCTCCTCTGCACTGCCTCCGTCCCTCTCCATATAGCCATGACGGAAGAAGCAAATTCACCCTGTGAGGGAAGGTGTCCAGGGGGTTCGTTGTGGTAGTGAGGACCACAGGAAGCTGCGCTGGGGTTCAGGTCTGCTGTAAATGGGAGTGATGATAGACGCATGTGATCCCTTCTCACACTGTGTGATCAAGGTGCTTGTACAAGTTGGTGACGTCCTTGCCTGCTTTGCAGCTAAGAGAGCCTGCCTGAGAGGTAGGTTACGCGCTGTCCTCCGCAGACGCTGTGCTCGCTGCCAGGAACGCTGGCCACAAAGACCTTCCCCGAGCAAACCACAGCCTAGTTGAGTCAAACGCTAGATTTGTGGTCCAGGGCAACTCCCCTCCCTGCAATGGGCACAGGGCTCACAGCAGCAGGGTGAAAACTGGCACCCTGGATACTTTCACAGAGCTTTTTTAACCCCTCTGCGAAAGGGGCATCAGAATAAACATGTGTTGGGCTCACTACTTGGGAAATGAAAGTCTCTTTGTTTCCGATTGCCAATGTCTGCAAGACCACGGCATATTCTCATAATAGGGTTAAGGTTAAATGGGAGACATGCAGGAAGCTTCTTCCCGTGGGTGACCATTATAATCCAGCCTGTGCTGTTGTCCTTGGCATCAGGAAGAAGGGGCACTTTCCACCACCCTGATACCTTGAAGTAGAGACAGTGCTGCTGCATTTTGGGCTTTATTATTTCTTGTAGGTTTTGCTCAGGGAATTCCAGTAAACATACTGGCTTCTGATTGCCATTCTCTTTCGTTTGTGAAAAACAAAGAGTATGTGAGTACAAACTCTCAAATTCTCACAAAGCAGTATCAGCACTATTTTAATTCAGGGTCACAAGGTTTTTCCTCTTTACCCCTTTCCCCATTTTTTAACGAGACAAGCTTATATAGCACAAAATCACACTTGGAAAGCATTTTACTTCAGCTTGATTGGAGTATCATGAAGATCTTAAGCTTATATATAGACAGAACTGGAAGAAAATGTTATCCTGCGACATTATCTTTTAATGGCTGTTTCTGTTTGGGAGCTGAATTCATTTGCTTAGAATAATAGCTGAAAGCTCATGCAGATATATGGAAAAGCATCACTGATGGTTCAGTTAACAAACAAAGGAATAAATGTGTTTAATTTCATGGAAGGTTTGTTAGCTGAATTTTGTTTAATGCCAAGTCAACAGATTGGTTTTAGTTAGGAATAATTAAGCCAGACTGATGGCTAACACGTTGCCAATGGACTAAAATGAACCGTTGACAGGATAGATGAGTTCCCACTCAATGAAGAACCAAGGTCACTGTTAAGTGTCTTCATTATCTCAAGATATCTCAAGATAATCAATTACTTATCTTCTGAGAGCTTTTGCTTTCCAGAAATTTACATTTTTAAGAGGAAAGCAAATTAGGCTGAATGTCCATGGCAATAAGGTAAAGAAACTGAAATGCTGTCTTTTTTTTCTACAGGATACATTGAAAAGAAAGTTTCTGTGTTGCATATGAAATATGCACACATTTGGGAACATTGCATTTTTCTTGGATTTCCATATATTTACAGCTGTCTGATTTCTTTTTTCTCTACGGATAAATCTACATTTATGAAATTTGAGCAGTCTCTAAAAAGTTTTGGAGCTAAAGTCCAGATTCTGGAAGCTATAAGGTAAGATCTTTTAGTGATTTAGATGCATTTATGTTGTCGCATAAAACAGGTACTGATTTCAGGTGGTGTCTGTGTAGCTAAAATAGGATCTGTTTGGATTTTCACTGGTCACATATATATATGATGTTCTGAAGATGGACTGCAAAGATTAATTTCTTGCCATCTGCTGCATCTCACACTGAAATCCATTTTTTTTCTCATTTTTCTTGTTCAAACTTGGGGTTATTTGATAATGTGGCTGCTAGTATTTGTTCCATGACACCAATTGTTTTATGAAGGTAAGTGCCGTGAGACTCTGGGATGGTTGTTTTTATACTGATAGTTTTCATGTGAAAGAAGCAGCAGGTGTGTACTCCAATTCAGAACTGGACATTACTCAGAGCTTTATACTGTGCAGTAATTTGCAGGGAAAAAAAAAAAAAAGGCCAGGCAAAGCTCTTCCCAGAGCAGTGGGTAGAGCTTATTTGTGTAATGACATCACTTTGAAATGGATGCTACTGAAAAATGCATGGTGTGTAAGTAGCTGCCATTTCCAAATGTCAGTGAATTCTTTGCCCTTCAATAGGGACAGCAAAGCCTAGATTGAGTTATCTTTAATATGGCTCGTTCTCTTGGTGTATCTAGGCTTCGAGTTGAGAGAGACAGGATGGATGCTGATTCTGTAAGTCAAGTTTCTTGCAAGACTGTTAATGATCTCTGCCCATCTGTGCAATATATATCTACATATTCTCCTGCCTGTGTCTTTTAGTAGGTCTTATCTTTCTTAATAGATTAAGGAAGAGCTATTGAACCAGCTGCAGTAATGAAATGGGACACTGTATTTCATCTAAAATGTATTGATTTATCTTTTTGTTTCAAGAAATGGATCATATTGTTTTGTGAAAAGACACAGAAGGAAATATATGCAAGGTTCATATGGCATGTCAAGAATAGGGGTAGGATTGGGGTGGGCTGCAGAATAAAAACCTGGGATCACAGGATGCGATGGAAATTCAGTGAACCCTCCATGTTATTCCTGTAACAATCTTTACACAAGTACCCGTCCATTTAAAATTCCTTCATTAAAACATAAGACCTTCATATCTACTTTCATAGAACCTTTTATCTACTTGAACACAAAACTGTTTATAAGTCAAGTGGAGCTGGACAGAGTTGAATCTTTCTGCTGTTTTCTGCAGTAAATCACCAAAATGTGTCCCTGGCTTTCTGTCTGCAGACCACAGGTGCTCTAATGGTGCAGGTAACACAGATATGCTCCTGTGATTAAAAAATGCATTAAAGATGTGTCCCTTTTTCTCTGCATTACCAGTCTCAGCAAACAAATAAAACGTATCAGAGATGCATAATTTGTCATAGATATATGGATATAGATACAGGTACATGTAATCATCATATGAGAAATTTTCATTAAGTAAGGAACTTACGTACCTGTCCAAGCTTCTGCATAACAGAGGCTTTCTTCTTGATGATTTATCCCGTTTCAAAAGACTTCCAAAGGATGTTAAAGGCAACATGAACAAAATGTTCATTTTAGTTATCAGCACCAGGAGTCAGTGTTATGTGATGTGCGGGCTTGGACAGAGTGCTGGTTCCTTTTATTAAGGGTGACATTGAGCTGCATTTCCCCTCAAGGAGCACTAGGAGAGAGGCCAAGTGTTTCTGAATCTGTTTTGTGCTCACCCCAGCACTGCACATTGCTGGGTGGCTGCAATGGCCCTGCCTCACCAGGCAGCGTGAGGAGCTGGTCCTCAGTGCCTCTTCATTCCTTCACCCTATTCAGTCATTTTTGCCTGGAATTCCATTCCATTTCCTGAATGGACAATCCTAGTTTCCAAGGCAGCAAACCTGCTTAGAGGCATATCCAGCCATTTCCTTGAGAAGTTCCTCATAGTGATATTTGCTTTTCAAATCATCATCGTAATATAATGCTTTTCACTTGGAATTGATGAAATCTAGCGTTTGACTCAACCAGGCTGTGCAGCAACAGAATCAGACATTTAGACTGAATGTGTTTTAATGAGGTATTTTATAGGCAGGTGAGTCTTCTAAATAAAAGAAGTGTCTGAAGTGTGGAATGGATTTTGACCGATCCTCCTTCATTTTACTAGGAGGAACATACACCTGCATGTTATCCGCCACCTCTTAGTATTTAATTTGCACTCCTAATTTCTGTGCATGTCCTAATGCCCATACCCCCTCACTCAGGTCTACACTCAGGTCTGCTTTGGCCAACAGGGTGTGGAAGGAGTCTAGATGTGGCATAGCTGTTACCCTGAAATGTCCCTGGAATGAGGTCTCACCCAACATGGAAAATGAGCTCTGAAACGGATGTAATTTTGATAGCATAATGGTTATTTGCTGCAGTTTGAAGATTTGCTCAGGATATGTGCCAATTTGTAAGCACACAAGCAGTGCAATCCAAATTTATAGGGCAGACAAAGGCATGAGAAAGAAGAAGGTAGTGAAATGTCTTTTTCTCTTCATGAACAAAAACAGAAGTAAAATCCTCTTGAATCCCAACGCTATGATTTCCCCCACACATTCCCCTTCAACTTACTCTGCTGAAATCAGTTCCTGTGAAATATCCTAGGTGTCATAAATTCTAGGTCTGAGTGCCTTTCTGCTCATCTCTTCTCCCTTTTTTGGGCTCACCAAGGCACACAGGCAATGGATTAACTACTTCACCTTATACAATGGGAAAGTGCACAAGATGATTCCCAAGCACCAACAATTTCAGCAGCTCCCTAGATAAACTCAATTTCTGCTCAATCCCTGGCCCTATGGATTTTCTACTCATTCTATAATTCTCTTTAACTCCACGGAGTAAAGTGGGTCAGCATTCAGCTTCTTTTATTAGCCTTTGATACTTGATTCAGGTATCTTGAAGAAATGTTTTGATGACATGGAGAGTAAGATGAACAGTTAAATGCAACAAACCCACTCCTGTGACAGGACCTTTTCAGTGTGCCCAAGCAGAAGATGCAATTCAAGGAGCACAACAAATTAATATTTAATTGCTTGGGTCTCCGTTTTGGGGGCATATTAACTAAAACCGGTTGTACATGCCTCCAGGAAAACAAGTCTGTTTTCCTCGAGTGACTGGTAGCTTGCAGAGGTGATGGTGGAGGCAGGTAACTGAAACCTGAACACTGCGGTCCCGTCACCCCACTCCTGGAAGGAAAGCATTAGGAGAAAGGAAACTCAATAGCTCTAATTTCAACTAGTGACATTTCAGACTACATTGGGAAAATGCACTGCGGAAAGCATCTAGAAATAGTACTAGTCAGCACCTTCCCCAAAACTGTTATGAAAAGTCTTGCTTGACTCCAGTGTAGGACTCTCTAAATTCTAGTTCTGTTTGAAAGCTCTGGCAGCTCAATGGCTGCTGGGTTACGAGATGGTGCTTTCAGGACACTCTGCTCCAGGACCGAGTAGCCTTTTCAATCTCCCTAGTTATAGGAAAGAATTTTGTGATTTTTAATTTTAAGTAAATCAGTGCTACTGTCAAGAGAGTGAAAATGTGCTGGCTGATCATAGATATAAGTCTAGTGTTGCAGCAGTGTGATACAGCAAAAGCAGGGAGAGTTTCTAACCTGAGACAAATCCCTGAGATTTACCCACCTGGGTAGCATTTGACCCCTCAAGAAATGTTGTTTTCAGTCCTTTCATACCCTTGTACTGAAACAGTAACGAATCAGGAGTGCAATCACATTCCTGCTCTTTGCCATTAGTGGATGATGAATAAGGTGTCAGGTGAAGCTGTTTACTTGAATGCTAAGTATAAAAAAGCCACCCTATCCGAAGGAGAGAGGCCTTCAGAAGTGCTGTGCTAAAGGAGCACAAAGCTCCTTCTTTAATTCTTTGCAAAATGTTATTTGTGTGACTTAACACCTTTGATAGAAAAGTCTAGATTTACCTCAGAGAGTTATAAAAACATACCAGATACTAACAACTCTGGGAAAAGAAACAAATCTAAGAACAATTGTTTTTCCATTCATATTCATCTCGCCTCCATTACAATGCCTAGTGTACCTAGCATGAACAGACTCTCCGTAGCAGTTACTTCCTTGGACTGGGATACACCAAAACCTGTGAATATTCTGGCGATAGGAAGAGAGTATTTAATATGCTTCAGGGAGGGTTTTGTTAATACAAAATTTCTCTTCTCCTAAAGATGGATTGAAAGAACTTTCATCTCAGAATTAGAGTTGTGTAAGAGTCTGTTATGTCTTGTGTTTGTCTGGACATTGTTGGCAAACCATTTACCTGGACATCTGCCCTGACATCTTATCTCTCGGAAGACTGTAATATCAGCTCTCTACTTGGTGTTGGAAGATCAGCTTGAGACCTGAACAATGACGTTCTCCGCAGTGCCCACCAGAGCAGTCTGCATGCAAATCGGGGGTGAAGCAGAATACCAAAGCGCACAGCACATATGATGGGAACAGGACTACGCATTCCTGCACTGGGGTGCAGAACATCACCCGCACCGGAGTGCTCGGCCTTCTGTCCTTGAAGATCACCTGCACCCAGACACCTGTACCTGCACCGAAGCGGAGCCAGCAACACTTAGCCAGACTGGTGGTGGTGGTAACTATAATCTCGTTGCATCTCTCCCGCTTGCTTGCTTATCTTTCATTCCTTTTTCCCTTCTTTTTTTCTCTGTCCTATTTGTGCTTATGAGAATAAAGCTAACAAGGTTGTATGGCATTTGACCCCATTTGTGTCTTAATTTCGCTCTTGGGATCGTATTGAAACCTCCTATATCCTCACAGGGAAAATGACACCTTGAGCTTCCTGTAGGAGAATTATATTACCCTCTTATTATATTAGCCCCTTCTCAACATTCCCTTCTCAACAAACAGTGCCACCAAACTGGGATAAACAGAAAATTTTCTTGTTTTCCTTAGACACAACAGTAGTCTTCATTTCCTACTTTGATGATTACATTGAGCTGTGTTGTATTTACTGTTAAAAACATACACCGAGTTCTCCTGGTTGTGCGTCCATGCAAAAAGACTAGATATTAAAGATAATCATTCAAAGAGTAGAATTATTTTGTGATTGGTTGGTGGGTACTGCGTTAAATTCCCTGTGTACACTGAGAGGTAGTTGTCACATTTGCTAGGTAGTATTTTTAATGCATTGGCAGTGACTGTATCTGGAAACATTTACAGTCACAAGGAAAATTTCAGAGAGCTGTGATTTATAGTTAAAAGGTGCTGAAGTGATTACCTGAAGCATTAACATATTGCTATCCTTTAGCCCAACCTTGGCCTTAACCCAGAATGATATTTCTGCTTCGTAAGGAAAATCTGTAATAGGAAGCATTTTTAATGCAGATTAAGGAGCAAGGAAGTGAGAGAAGCAGTCTGGGTCATAAATGGCTCAGCTGTCAAAAACTGGCCCTCTTTGGGTGATGGAGATGTGCTGTGTGTTGGCCTTGTTGCTCTGAGACCTTTCCCCTGGCAGGTATACACGAGGACAGCAGTTTACCAGAAGTATAGGCTGATGATAAAAGACAGGGGAAAAAAAACAACAAAACTCCTATTTACTCTTCCTAAATCAAATCCATGGGAATTCACTCCCTCAGTTTGGTGAGGGGTTGGTGTTTGGAATGGGAGCTACCGGTAGTTGGAGACAGCTGGGGTGGGTCCCACCACGAAAGCCCTCCAGCAAGGCTCTGCCTCCCCCTTTTCCTGTCCTCTCTCTTGCTATTCAGATCCTGTGGCAGTTGTGGCCTAATCCAGGCCTCCCTCATTCTTTTCCCACATGTTAAGAGAAAAATCTGGAGTCAAACATTGCTGCTCACATAAATGCAGGCAAAGATTTGGGGGTCCGTTCAAATGCTTTGACTGAATGCCCAGGTGGGTTGATGTGACATTGAACCCGCAGTGGTCACGGAGCAGCAGGAACTGCATGGTCACTTTCCAACGCCAGAGTGGTTTTCTTTTCACAGCTGGCACTGTCAGCCCTCTTGTGGTCAGCAATACCAACTCAAAGCATGAAGGAGGCTGCTTCAACAAATTTCTCCCTTAATTGGGAGTTAATCTCCCTTACGCTAGTTGCAAAGTTTCCATTAGTTGTCAATGCAAGAGAAGATATCAAAGGGTTTGACCATTCGAGATTGCTTATGCCTCACAGGGAGCAGTGCTGCGTCCTGCTCAAACGCAGATGGGCAGGAAGGAAACAAATGCTGTGTTGCACTTTTTGCCTCAACCTGCTGCTACCAGAACCAGTTCTAGTGTTTCGGGGCAATCTTGTTTGAAAATGGTTTGTGCAAACTTAAACCTTGTCAAGAAAGATACCATCCTTGCAAGTTTTAAACAATTTCACACAGAGGCAAAAATTTCCTCTGTGTTGTAACTTTCAGATTAAAGAGAATTAAATTCCGTAGTGCAGGCTATGCAGGAAAGCTATTTTCAGGCAGACTTTGCTGTGAAAGAGGCATTCATTTATTGCTTTTAATTTAGTGGTTGGGTAACCAAAGGAGAGGCAGAAAATATGACGTTTTCTGCCTGCATTTTTTTCTCTTTGTAATTGAAACACACATGACTGTAGCAAATGTTTCCATAGCTGCTAAAGAGGCAAGGGTGGGATTTTCAGAAGGATTGAGAGGGACGAGCCCAGTTGAAAGTCACTGGGGAAGATTGCACAAAGAAAAGCCTAGGGGTGCTGAACTAGCACCATCTAAACTGTGGTGTTCTCCCTGAAAAGGGAGCTAGGCTCTCACCTCTATTTGTACCAAAGAAAATCCTTCTTTATGATACACTCAGTCTCTCAGGTCTCAGCTTTGTGTGTTTTTCTTTATGCCCTGTAATGTTAAACCTACTTCTCCTAAAGGAGGGCTTCTGGGATGAAAGAACCTGTTACTTGAGCGTGCACCCGGTAAGGGATTGTGACAAGGAAAGAGCAACCTGTCAGCCTGCTTCCTGGGTGAATACCAGATCCTGTAACATGCCCAGGGAGAGTTTGGGGTTTGAGAAAGATCTCGAATGCTAATCCAGCCAGATGAGAGTTAAAAAGAGGTGGTGTCAATTTTGTGAATCTGTTCCAGATTCCAAAAAAGAATTAAAAGCTGTTTTATGGCATCCTTTCCTGGTAGCTATTTTTATTCTTTGTCAAGCTGAGCACTCATTTCCTGCTACTCCACTTAGCCAAGTGCCTTTTTCTTTTCCTGACAAACCTACAGATTCCCAGTGAAACAGTTTGTAGTTGTTTAAGGACAATGCGCTTGGCCATGTCTCGCTTAAGGTGCCCATCATAAAAATGACAGTCACAGTGTAAATTCCAGTTTAAATCAATACCAACAAGTGCTCATCTCTGAGGATGAAAATGTCAAATACCTCCTGCCTTGCCCAAGTACTCAAATTTTACGGCATTGAAGACTAAAGGCTACCTATGTTGTTCATCTTTTTGCTCTGTGCCCTACTTTGGGCTTCCTTTTTCACGTCTCCTTGTCATTAACTGTTCCCACAGAAGTGGTGCCTTAATGGGAAGTTAATAGATTGGGCAGCTCATGAGGAGACACGGTGCAACGAAGACATTTGTTGCCTCTCAGTGGAGTCTCTAGTGGCTTCGAGTCTCACACAGATATAGGGGGAGTTCTGGATCCAAGCTCTGGATCCAGACTTCTTCCTTATTCATGGGATCTTTTCCAATAAATGTTTTTAAAAGTTCTGCAGTGTGAGTTGCATCTGTATCTGCAGCACAGATAACAGTCGGAGGTGATCAGAGCTCAAAACGTACGAGCCAATAGCAGTGGAAAATTTAGTGTCCATTTGGGGATATTGAGCCCAGATTTTAACACTGAAAGTTCGTGACGGACCAAATCTATCTTTACTGTCCTGTACTATGGATGCTTTCCATGCATGTGGAAAGCATCCATGCTTCTTGCTGAGTAACACGTGGACACATGGTACTTTCAGAGCCTCTTCTTTGCTCAAAAGTGCCCAAAGGGAAAAGTAAATAAGTAAATTTAGGATTGAAAGATTATCTGGCAATGAGAACACAGTGTGATTCAAGGTAAAACAACTTTGCCTGCCCACTCTGCATCTGTTCCATCTCTGCAGAACTATGTGCTCTGCTTGTTAAGTTAAAGTGAATGGTCAGAGCATTTTAGCTCACAAGGTTGTTTCAGAGATAGGATTTCTGCATTCCCTGACATACCTTGTCCTCCGGAAATCCCAGCTGTTCCTGCTGCTACATGTGCATTTGGAACCCTGATTCTCGATGCCTGAAATTTTGTATTACAATTTAGTTGAACAAACTCATATGGATTGAGCCTCTTACGTAACTATTTTCACAACCTTTAGGAATGTGATGTTTTTAATGTACATTTCTGAATTTTGCTTTTCATTGCTGTATTTTTTTTGCTAAAAGAGAAGACCACACTAGGAAAATTCTTAGCTCCCTTCCAATAAATCGCTAGTTTAAAATGTCACTGATGCTATTTCAGTGTGAGTAAGAGCTAAGACAGACTCTGCCACGAGCATCTTCAGGAGTGTCTGTGTGCTCAGTTCCTTCGGGTCAGGCAGCTGCTGCTCAAGCGTGTTCCAGAAGCCCTTTACAAACGAGCAGAAGCCAACATGTTGGTTAGAGCTGCTTGGGAGCTGGGAGATCCCTGGGATCTTGAGGAGCAAGTTATTAACAGAGTGTTCGGAGGTCAGAGACAGGCGTGTCCTGAGTTGTCATTGTTTTAGCCTAGAGCAGAGAGGTAGAGGGATGGCTAGTGCTAGAAGAGGGGCACTGGGTTCCCAAATGAGTGGCTACAGATAGCCCAGGAATGTGGGACTGACCCTGGAAGGGGTTTTTTTTGGTGTAAGAGGGATGGCTTCTGTTAGAGGAGAAACTCTTTTTTCCTGAAGTTTTTTTTTTATGTTTTCTAACAAAAAAAAATGCATATACTGTCATCTCAGAGGAAATGCACTGGGATTGTGCCTGCTCACAATAATTTTCTCTTGTAAAAATCTGATCGGGAAGAGACTATATCTAACAGCCATCATCTTTTCACAGCTCTGCATCTGGGAACACTGCCACTTTTCTGTCATTTCGCACAAAAGCAGTAGTTTCTTTCTGTTTTATGGCAACTTTTGGAAACTAGGAGCAAATAAGTGTTGGAAAAATAACATGAGTTTGTTAATAGTAAATTTACACCTTTATACCTAAAAGAGATGGTGCCAAGTTCTGTTCACATAAACAGCCCCTCTGGGGGGCACCAGGTATGAACAAGGCCCTTTGGGCTGCAGTCCCTTTTTGCTGCCGAAGGAAAACAGTGCAGAACTCACCCATTCTGCCTCCATCACGCAACTGAAGTTCTGCAGCCTTTGACAAAAGGTGCCTTTGTCCAGAGCTGAAGCAGCATGTTCCCTTTCCCTGCGGGGAGGCAGTTTAACCCCCTTGAATGGGTGGAACCATCTCACACCTCAACATTTGCTCATTACAACAAAGGTTAAATGTGATTCTGTGATTCTCCCCTCTGCCATCCGCGTGGTGCATGTGGCCAGTGGATGTGGTCTTGCTGTGGCTCCAGGGAACTGCAGAAGAAGTTTCACTTCAACCTTACAGAAGATCCCAATTTTAAGATATAGTATCTTATACATGCAGGAGTAGTTCCTATGTTGTTAGAATTACGTCTTTATTTTTGCTGCAGAACTGAACGAAATCGCTTCCTGAAGGGGGACAGGCCCGACCTTAGTCAGGTAGCCGGAAGGAGAAATGGCTTTAGGAGGGTCTACTCAAGGAAAAGCTTGTTCTCTGCAAAAGACTTGCGGAGGGTGTGAAATCCAGTGAGTTGCTGCTGGAAGGGTCAAATATGAGATTTTGTATTCCTCATAACCTTTCATCTAAATGTTCTGATGCTGGACTGCCTGATTAAGATATGTCTAATTTTATATATAGATATAGATAGATATGTCACATTTTGCAGGTGAGAGTGAAGTGCTTACAGAAGGTACGGAGGAAGTCAGTGGCAGACTGCAAGTGAATTCAGGTCCCTTAGTGCGCACATTTTAACTGTGGCTCTCCTCCTTGCTGAGGGAGTTCTGTCATTGCACTAGCTTTTCTTTTTTAAATCCTGTTGTCAGCATAATCACTGATCAGGTGTACATGGGTAGTTTCAATAAGATGACTAACACATTAATATCAATCACTGCTGGTGTCAAAGGCTCTTAACAGACTACTACATTATTACTCAGTGGCACTACACGTACACTCAGCCCGTGTCTGCACAGCGACCTGAAGCTGTGATGATAGTCACCTGCTGACTGTGGTGATTCCAAACAGGGTTTCCAGAGCACATAAAAATGAGTGGTAGTAAATGGTCCAGCCCTGACCATGTCCACACTCCATGCAAAGTAACAGCAGTGGGAGTGAGATTTTTGTCGGAGTGGCTGACATTGCATTCACTGAACTGGATGGTGGAGAAAAGAGCAAAATAAACAAAAAATGCCTGGAACCTTCATGATGGGGAGGGCTGTGTTTCCTAGTGGCACGTTACAGAGAGCTGGTTTCAGAGGATAAGGAGGAGGAGGATCAGCCTGTGGCACTGGGACATCAGTGGTGTCCCCTGAGCAGAGAGCAGACCAGCCTCCTATCACGGGGGCTGAGAGCAAGCCTGCTACATGGTTTGGAAACCCAGTTACTTAGATCTTTGTTAGCAGAGCTCATATAAGGGAGATTTGCTTTTCTTAAACCAATTCAAACCAATCCAAAAGCTTCTTTTCTCTTTATTTATTTTCTCCTTGTGTATTCAAGGTCTTAATAGGCTGAAGGAAGTACAAGTGCTGTGCTGCTTTCATCCCTCAACTCAAGTGCTTTGGAAGGATGAGTAACTGTGAGCCCCTTAGACTCTGTCTCTCACTGGAGCTGAGAGATGGATACGTGCATGAACATACCAGACAGGGATGGCATGTTAAGGAGGAGCAAATAGGAGAAAGAGGCAAATGTAGAACAATTCTTGGACTTTGGGAAAATAGCTCCATACAGTGCAGAAACTCGAAGTAAATACTTACTCTTTGGACTGGCATGATTTCTATTACTGAAAAGCTCTCTGTTGCTGCTTTGAAATTCAGAAATGGTTTAAAAGGGGGGGAATGGCTATGTTTTTCTCCCCAAAGTGAATGATGTGACCGTTTCAAATTCTTTATTTCCTAGAATGGAAGCGATGGAACGTAAGCACTGCTGTTCACAGAACACCCAAGCAGCTTAATCGCGTAGACTTGTTGAAACAGACGCAAATACCAGAGGGTCACATCAGAGAAGCAGGTAGTGGCATGAAGGCACAGGGTGCATTTAATTAAATACTCAACCTTGAACAAGATAAAAAAAATCTAGCACTGGAACTGAGGTTGTATCAGGCAGTATGAGGCCTGTTAAGGTAAGAAACATATGCAGGGATTGTATGGAGCTGAGTGTCCTCACTTGATGTTTCCTAAAAGGTAGATGTGGAAGCATCACAACTTCATAGTTGGTAGCTGGGGCTCTCAGCTCGGAGTCATGGGCTCTGGGTCTTTTTCCAAGACCTTGTTGTTTCCTGTTCAGTGGCTCCTGAAGATGAAGTGCAGAAATAGGCTTTTTGTGGTCTGTGCTTCAGGTAATGATAGAGGCTCAGGGACTTCAGGATAACACTTGTTGATCTGACTAAAATTTATCTCCCTGAGTCCTTAAATCCTCTTCTGGATCTGATACTGTTGCTCATGGGATCATAAGCGTTAGACACAATCCATAGGATTTAGCTACTGGAGTCAGGATGAGATTTCGATCATTTCCAAAACTGAATTGGACACACGTTTTGCTAAGGGTGTTTTAAAAACAGGCATTTAAGTTCTTATATGACTTTTATGCTGTTGAAAAGGTTTAGAGATACTATAGAGATACTATAACCTCCATTTCACACTGTCAGACTTTTTGTTAACTGCTTTCACAGAAAATTCAACACTTGAAGTAAAAAACAAAAAACAAAAACTTTTAAACTTTTTCTTTTTTTTTTTTTTTTCGATTCCATGGGCCAGTGAGCCCATAGAGAGATGCAATGAACTGGGAGAAAGCACTGGCTCACGATGCCATTGTACAAAACATGAAGGTGACCTGAGGACGTCTCCAGAAGAGGCTGCGTTGTGTCATAAACACCTTGGAGCTGGCTGGGGTCTTGCGCTGGGGTAACTGAACATCTGGTTATGGACTGTGGGGTTTTCTTGGTTTTTTTTTTGTTGTTATTTGGTTGGTTGGTTTCCATAGTAGTAAGCAGCAAGATTGAGGCTGATGTAAAACATAAACTCTTATGTTCTAACATATAGATTCGGTGTAGTGTTGTATAGGTGTTTTGAGCAACGTGGCTGGTGCCATCTCAGTGAAACGTGAGTGTTTCACTGGCTGTTAAGAGTACTGCCTTTACAGTAAAGAACTCAGAAGAGAGGTCTGAAAGATTTAGAGCAATGCCACCTACTGATGAAATACAGCCCTGTGAAATAACTCAATTATAATTTTACAAGCTTTAAGACCTTTTTGGCAGTAACACTTGCCAGCAGTGAACCTGGCCATCAAAAATGCCTTGGGACGTAGTAGAGCTGTAGGCACAGCTGATACTGCACCCAAAGCAGGAGGCAGAACTAACCAAGAAGAGTCCCCAGACTCACTTCATTGCTTTATACCACTTCGTGGCTGAATGCCAATATCACTACTCAGGAGGAGGCAGCACATCAGAATCTCATCATTTTTAGTCTCTGGTGTCTGATAGGGAATCATTTTTTTTCCCCAGCAGCAGCTTGAATAAGTGACCATCTATTCCTTATTTGAAGAAAAATAAAAGTCCTTTATTCACTGCTTGCTATTCTGCAGCCTGTGTCAGTTGAGTATAGGATGTACTTTGTCCCACATTTCAGCAATAGTCACACAGAGGAGTCTACACAGAGATAACAGCAGCGTGATGTAGTAAGATGCATGATTGTTGCATTGCAAATAGAGCACTGCAGGCTCCTTTTTTTTCTACTGCTCATTTTGTCCCGCTTTTCATATTTCTTTTCATTATTGTATTTCTCATAACACAGATTGTTCAGTGTCTAAGATGGGTAACTGTGGCTCTTTGACAGCCAAAATTATTTGGACTGCTCTTTATTACGCACCTCCAGGAGAAAGCTGAAACAATAAGTTTCCCAGTGAAATTGTTCTTGCCTTGTGGTTCCTTTGTGCTGCTTTTGATGCTCTTATTTAATTTCTTCATATGAGAAACTGCCATGGCTTCAAGGAAATGAGTTAAGGAGGCTTCCCTTGAAAGTCACCATTGGGGCGGGGGGGGGGAAGAGGTTCTCACTCCTCAAAATGTGACTATGTAACCAAATTAAACAACAACAACAACAGCTCCAAAACAAAAGCCATAAGAAGCAAAACTTCCATGTTGTCATTCCAAGAGATTTATTGAAGACTTCCAGACTCGTCTGCCCCTGATGGCTTCTTTACTTTCTCTAGGGAAGATTAAGGCTCAGCGAAATGCTATTTTTTTTGGTAATGATTTAGAAGGGGCCTCTTGAGCAGAGTCTGCACTCATTTTGTGACATTGGTTGTGGTAATGTCACGGTGTGAGAGGAAATCACAGGTGATGCATTTCTTTCTGAAATGACAGGAATAAATAGCTATTTACTTAAAACAGTTTTTCTCCTATCATGCTTTAAACTTTGGACAGCGGGGGTGTTCTTTTTTTCTTTCCTGTTTTTCTATAGTGATGATTAATTTGTTATTAATTCATCATGACATGAGGGAAGAACTGCTAGTCTAGACCCTTCTCAAAAGAGGGGGCTGAGCTGTAAATGTGTGAAAAGGTTACAAGAAAGAGCACAAACAAAATCACCTAATTCATGTAGCAAGCAACCAGCAGGACCTGGCAACTGAATTTAGAGAAAAGAATGGATTAAAGAAGCCCAGCAGAGGTGGGGAAGATACTTGTTTTCCTGTTTTTGCCTTGACTTTGAAATGAGCTGAATAAACATGAATAAACAGGTTTAAACATGCTGTGGGAGCCTATGTTTGAATGAATGAATGACGGACAACAGGATAGCCAAAAATCTTCAGCATTATTGAATTAAGAATTGCTAGCCCGTAATCCCAGTAATCACCCTCACACTCAATCTGGTGGTTTCACAGCCAGCTTTATTAGCCAGCCGACAGTGGCACCTCTTACAGCGGGTCCCGAGATCCGTGCCATCCGAGGAGAGGTTCGGGTTTTTATAGACGACTGCAGCTTCCTTGTTAAACGTTATTTATAACTACCAGTTCTTCACGGCTAATCCCCCCTTCACAATCTCCTTTCTGTTTGGCAAGTTTGGAATCTTATCCCATGGTCGCAGCAAGAGCAGGATATGGTATCCTGTTAGTTTGAGAAGCAGATGGCAAGGTTAACCGTAGGTCACATAGCCCACGCCTTACACTTCTTTAGTGTGCAAGCTTTTTACAGAAGCAGAAAGCACGCTACCCTCTTAACCCTTTATAGGCCTTACAGAATCAAACATCTGTGTTTTTCTCACCCAACAAAATCATCCTGGGAATTGTCAACACTGCATATTGGTTTGGATTGCAGAAAATGGCGTTTTTAGTGGAAAGCCATTTTGGCTCATGTTGCAGCTAGAGAAAAGGCCTGACATTGCCAAGGCAGTGGCCTAACAAAGTGAAGAGCCTATTGCCTAGTTGTGCTCTCCTGCGGGAGCACAGCTCCCATGGTGTGATGACCAAGGCTCAGCAAGCTGAACCAAGCTGTCTCCTCGTTCCATGTTTCTCTCCATAATTGGGGACATAGTTGGGAGCTATCTGGAAATCCCCTCTGGAAGCAAACAGGTTTCCTAGTAAAGATTTTATCATTTTATTTTAATGAGGTGTTAGATTTTTTGGAGAGAGCCTTTCTGGATCTTCTGGATGTCACACTCTGAGTTCCACTTTCAGCCTTTTCCCTGATGCATGATGTCCTCCTAACTTCATCAATCCACCCATTTTTCATTTTTTTCTTTTTTAATTTACACCCACATTTCCAAATTCACTTAGGAGTTTCCTTTCACCCATTGTTACCTCCTAAAATGTCACCATCTGCCCCAAGCCTCGCAGACTCTGCTGAGCAATTGCAGTTCTCTAACATCATTTGCACAGACCTCCTTTCCAGACAGGCTGTGGCTTCAGCAAAGAATTCAGTAGCATAAAACCAAGCAAGCCTGGCAAATCTGATAAGCACATCCTTTTAGTATGAATCGACCACGTATTTTCATTACTTTTAGTACCTCTCTGCCATGACTGCCTAAGCAGAACATTTGTCTACACGGATATTAAGCATTAGCTGAGAGTCAGATTCAGGAAACGACTTGAGCACATGGGTAATCATATTCCCATTTAACAGAGATGAACATGCTCTAGCTCCAGCAAAACCCACAAGCCTTGCAGCATGTGCCTAAGCTCAGGCGTATCCAAATGCTAGTAAACACTTTTTTTCAAGGGTTTTATTATTCTGT
Source organism: Crypturellus undulatus (assembly GCA_013389825.1). Lineage (NCBI taxonomy): Eukaryota > Metazoa > Chordata > Aves > Tinamiformes > Tinamidae > Crypturellus > Crypturellus undulatus. The sequence continues at coordinate 282,566 of VWPW01008666.1, read as the reverse complement.
TTTGTGAACATGTGTTTTAAATGTAAACTATTTCTCTCTGTCCACTTTTTGATTGTAAACTGGTGTTTAACTCATATGCTTCCAACTCTGTAGTCGGTTTATCTCAGTAGTTTTCAACTCCTGCCTGTCAGACACTATGTGGCTCCCCAGCCCCTCTGATTTTCCCTCTGACCAGTGGCAATAAATGAAAGAAAACCAAAGCTGACTGGGAGAAAATTACACCTTGACCTGCTCCATGGTCTTTGCTCAGGCCAGCTGCACTGCAGATGGTGGTTGCTGGAGTCCTGTTCTTACACCTATCTTTACTATGAGCTGTGTCTTGTCACTGAATTGGGACACAGACTTCTGAAGTCACTCTCCTGGCTGACCCTGTAACACCTGTATTAGGTAAGTGTCTGTCATGCGGTTGTGCCTGATGCTCCAGATCTGTGTAGCTAGAACCTGCGGGCTAGGTTTCTGGTCTTAGGATGTCCTTTAGGCTTGAAAAGTCCATATAGTCCCACACAGTAAAGACAGGAATCATTTCATCTTGGTTCTGAGTTGCTGGGTCTGCCAGCTGCCAGTCCTTTGGGCTTTACACATCTCAGATGCAAAGCCCTCCCTCTTCACTGACTTGCCATGATACAGAGCAGGTCAGGAGCCGTTTGCCTGTTGACAACACTGCTGCCATAAGTGCATTTATGTAGTAACAAACTGTTCCAAATGTATAAAGCAATGAACAGTTGTTCAGACTGATGTTTTTAAACAAGGCAAGTGATCTTTAAATCATCTCAGATAACCGCCATATTTCAAGCTCTTTAACCAAGACCCTCTCCACAAAGAGACACTGGTCTTTCTTGACTTCATCAGTTTGCTATGATAACTCAGACATCTGTCTCTTCATTGCTGTGTCCAAATAGTCCAGATGTGTTTTATGGAAAGCCACTTTAGGATGGTCATGCCGACTTTGGCAGTCAGCCTATAGTAGCTCTCCGCGGACCAGTCTTCTGTGTTGTGCATGTTGCTTTCCTCGTACCAGTAGCAGAACAAGGCGGTTCAGAGCTTGCTGCTACGCACTGCTGTGGGATGATCCACAGCAGAGGCTGGCTGACCTTCATCTTGCTGAACTGGCTTACCTTTGGACTTGGAGTGGGCCAGCTCACAGTGATGGGCCTGCAGGACATTTTTGTTTCCATTTCACTTTATTCTTTACAAACTGTACTTTCAATTACACTAATGCTATGGTATTCTGTGTGTGCAGAGAATGTTCTTCAAGTATGTCTGTTCGTTTGCTGTTCTAATAAATTCTAAACATGACTGTCAAACCGTAACGTTTCTTTTTCACTCAAGCATATTTCTTAAAAATTCAAGTTTTTCTTTTTGGATCTCTGCCCTTTTAAGCCTGTTGCTCCAAATGTAGGTATTATCTACCTATCTACCTGCCTACTCCAGAGACCACTGAAAGTGTGGTTGTGTGCTTGCTCCACAACTCCACAAGATACATTTAAGTGAAACCCAAGCTTGTGCAAAAGGCTGCGCATGTAGTTCACTCTCTCCTAACTGTGAAATCAGATTATTGCAATATTCAATGTCCATCTTTTTAGAGTGCTGCCCCTCATGCCCATTAGAGCAATGAAAGATGGAGACAATTTTAGTTCTTGTGCTTAGGAGGCAGCTGACTTCCACAGTGAGCAAAGAAATTCTTTAAAGAAGTTCTTTAAAGATATAGCCAGCAATCCGTTTGGGAACTAGAATAGCTAAACTAGTTTTGTCACTTTTTGACATTTTTGCCTGTTTTGGTTTTGAGTGGTAAAACTGGTAGTGTTGCTTATTTGTCTTGTGTTAGATGAGGCAAGATTTATGGTGCAGTTTAATCTGTTATACTGCACTAACTGATGTAGCTGGAAAAAAAAAGGCAAGTTTTCCTCCACTGTGGGTACAACTATGTTGCTCCTGTCTGGGAGACCCTTTGATATAGCATGACATGTTGATGAATAAATTGGATGCAAAAGCAATATGGCATTTAGGAAACAGACTAAAATCTGATTAAATGCTACATCCTTAAGTGTAATTACAAAGTGGGAATCATTGCTGAAGTTGATTTGTTTCTGGAGATCTTCCAGAGGACTGGGGCCAAGAAATGATCTCCGTAAGATCTTGCTAAATCCAGTGCATCAATATAAATTCATTACTGGTAAAGTTAAGGAAGTCATAAACAATAAAAGAGTCCTGAGAGTGCTGAGTGACCTGAACTGTTTGGAAAGCTGCATGGAAGTAAATGACATATATTTCAATATAATAAGGTAATATATATTTAGGGACAAAGATCATGGGCTTTGCTGTGTGTAACAACCTGTCCTAGAGAGTAACAACCTGTTCTAGAGAGGTTCTGAGCAAGAGAAGAACCGTGTGTGGCAGTGTGGATACTGAACTGAACCTCGGGGAGAGCAAATGAAATCCTCGGGTGGTGAAGCAGCAGGTACTCAGTAAGAATAGAAATGTGATGTAGCAACCAGCTAATACTGGAGTGACCTCAAGTGAAATACGCAGTGCTGTTATGGTTTGCATTCAAGGAGGATGGCAATAAATTGAAAAAAGTTTAATGGGAATGGTGGAAGAGCTGGAAAATATGTCTTATATAAAGGGACTCAAGGAGTGCTCTCTAGATGTCTTTATCATCTCAACCTTAAAGCTACTGAGAAAGAGAAACTTGATAAAAGTTCAGTAGTTCAGCAGACATTCGTAACAGAAATAATGTCTAGAAGTCAATGCTGGACTAATTCATATTTAAAAAGAGGCACAATTACAATTTTTTAGAAATAGCTATAAGCAATCATTGGAACATCTCCAGGCGGCTGTAATGGATCAGTCTTGATTTTTAACTTGATTGCTATATGAAAAAAAAAAGAATTTATTTTACACTATCAAGTAACTAGAATCATCAAAGCTCAGCATTGTTTTAAGCTAGAGCCAGTTGATGGTATTTCCTTGGCATTGCAATGTCCCTACCATACATGTTCTCCAGCAGCATCACCTTCCATAGTGCTGTCCACTGGCAGGAGGGGTTCTCAGAAAATACTTTGCGACTGACCTAAGACGCATAAACTCCTCACTCAGATGTGTGATCTGGTCCTTACTTCCAGATGCATGCAGGATCTTGGCTGGATGATTTGATGGAGCCAGGAAGGCCACTCCACCAAGGCTCTTGTTGATGTTCTTCTTTCTACATGCTAGGAACAAGCTGGAAAGGGGCATGTCATCCAAAAGAAGACCTTTGTGGGAAGAAAGCTTATGTGTATTCTCACAGAAGGGGAATTATAAAGTAGAGAATTTCCTTCTGTCCTGCTTTTTTCCCCCTCCTTTTGCTTCTGGACCCGAGGAACAGCTGCCTATGGGAAACCAGTAGGGCTTCTACTGGCTGTTTCACAGTCTCTAGCTGAGAGTCTCACAGGGCTAGAGGAACCTGGTAACATGTCATACTGCAGGATCTGCTTTAATACTGGGGGAGATGCTATGAGAAGTCTTCCTCAATATTGCTGAAAGCAAACAACTTGGCTCTAAGAAATAACATAAAAAGTTATTTTTCATAACTATCTTTGCTTAGAACAGGCATCTGAAAGCAGAATTCTATTGACATCATTGTCTCTTAATGAGGCTGCAAAGATTTTTTCCTTCTTCACTGTGCCATTTGCAATGCTTTAACTTTCCCCAATAGGTGTTTTTTTTTCCAACATCAATCAGCCATTTACAGCACTTCTGTTGATGTAAATGGGCTTTGGATCAGGTTCCACATTACCATTTCCTTTTTGTTTGAATAGGGATTTTCTTTTATCCAGAAGAAGAGATCAATAATTTGTCCTGACAAATCAACACCCATTTGGATTCAGTCACATGGTGACTTCTGCCATTTTCTAAAGTGTTTTAGGATAATGGAGGAAGAATCTCCCTTGCTTGTGATCCTTGTTGTTTTCCCATGTCTTTTTCCAGATTGATCTGAGTGTGCCACACCATTTGACCGTTTGTAGAATGGATTATGGTTAATCTATTATTTTGTTTGTTTTAAAGACAGTACCAACTATACATGTTTTCTGTGCCCTGAGTCTTTCCTGGGGGACTGGTGGGGGGATCAATCAGGATTAACCTTCGGAGTGACAGATTAGAAAACGTATTTGTAGGAACAAGCTAAAATGTATCTTGACATAAGTTTGACTCTTCCGCACTGTTCATTTCCACTTGGGAGTTTGGAAAACTACAGGTAGATTTTACAGGAAAGGATTCCCATCCCTCTGGCACTATCCAAAATCTTCCTAGCACATGGAGGTGCCCCCATCCTTGGCCACCCCAGCAAAGCGAATGCAGAGGTGACCTCGTGCCAGCTTCCCCTGCAAACACATGTGCGCGAATCGCTCCCTGAGCCTGGACCCTTGCCCTCAGCGAGCGCCGGGCTGGACATGAGGCTTTTCCCCAGCTTTGTCACGGGAATGGCTGGTCACCCACACTTTGCCTTCCGCAGAAAGGTGCACAGTGATGCTCGCTCGCTCGTTGCCTGTGCTGCTGGTGCTGTGGAGTAAGGGAGCATGCGGGGAGCAATCCCAGGAACCTGCTGCTCCCTGTGCTCCAGAGCGGGGCTGGGTGTCCCTTGCTCATCCCTGCACCTAGTCCAGGGGGTCCTGTCCACAGGGCAGCAAGCCTGGGTGTGCTCAGCCCCATGCGTAGGGTGTATGTGGGTGTGTGTGTGGTGTATGTGGGGTGTTCGTGGGGTGTGGTATACGCTAGGTGTCCGTGGGGTGTGTGTGTGTGTGTGGTGGGGGGGGGGTGTTTTATGTGGGGATGCCTGTGGTGTGTGTGTGTGTGTGGGGTGTATGTGAGGGTATTGTATTCATGTGGTTTTTGTGTGGGGGGGAATGTTGTGTATGTAGGGGTGACCGTGGGGGAGGTGGGGGGGTGTCTATGTGTGGGGTGCGGTGCGGGGGGAGGGGGGGGGGGAGTGCAGTGTGGTATAGGTGTGTGGTGTGTGTATGGGGCATGTATATGTGGGGCAGGGTGTATTCAGGGGCATCTGTAGGGTGTGTGTGGGGGAGTTTCATGGATGTGTGGGGAGGGTGTCTGTGGGGGTGTCCACGGCATGTGCGGGGAGGGCGGCAGTGTATGTGTTAGTGTCCGTGATGNTCCATGCGTGTGTGTGGCGGGGGGTTGTATGAGGGGGTGACTGTGGGTGCGTGTGTGGGGAGGGTTTGCGGGGGTGTGTGTGGGGAGGGGGTGTACGCAGCGGTGTCCGTGGGTGTGCGGAGGTGTGTGTGTG
>VWPW01008666.1:108786-277235 GCA_013389825.1 Crypturellus undulatus | reverse complement strand
GGCGGGGCGGGGACAGCGGAGCCCCCTGTGGGGAGCGGGGAGCGGGAGGGCGCTGCGCCCGCGCCGTGATTGGCAGCGCGGCGGTTCCTCGCGGCGGAGCTGCCTTCGGCCCTGCGGAGCGGGAGGCGAGGAGGGGCCGGGGATGCGGGGCTGGCCGCGCGCACGCACCTCGCACACGCGCCTCACGCCCGCGCGGCCGCCCGACGGCTCCTTCTTGTAGGTCTTTCATTTTGGTTTTGTCTTAATTTCCAAGAACCCTCGCGCCGCTCGCTGGCCGCTCTCCGCGGCCGCCTCGGCGGGCGCGCAGCGCGGGGCCATGCCGGCGGGGCCGCCGCTGCTGCGAGGCTCCCTCCTCCTCCTCGTCGTCTCCGTCTTGCTGCTGCTCTTCCTCGCCGGCGCCTCGGCCCGCGCCGCCCTCTACACCAACCATTTCTTGGTGGAGCTGCGCGACGGGGAGCAGGCGGAGGCCGAGCGGCTGGCGAGCGAGCTGGGCTTCGGCGGCGTGCGCAAGGTAAGCGGGGAGCCGCGCGGCGGGGCGCCCCTGCGCGCTCCCGCAGGAGCATCCGCGCCGGAGCGCGGGGGACGCCGCTGCCCAGCGCTGCCGCGGCGGCGGGAGCCGCTCGGAGCGCGTGCGGAGCCATCCGGGCTGCGGCTCCACGCAGGAGCTGGCACGGAATGGAATGGAGCTCCCGTGGCGGGTCCGACACCAAGTTTGCGCGGGTGGCGGCTTCCTTAGGATTCCCTCCTCTTGTCGCGGGAAAACCGGGCATCCCCAGGCCGGAGAAGCTAGCACTGATAAGCAGCCCATGCGCCTCCCAGGCGGATACAAGCTGGCAAACTTGGAGCGTCAGCGTTTCTGTCTGGAGGTCCCAGGAAAACACTAGGTAGCCCCAGGGGCTGGGAATTTCCTACGAGCTCCTGAGTAGCCCAGCTTCGCTGGAAAACCAGATAGATCCCTAAATACCTGAGGGTACAGCCAGATGCGAGGTCAGGATAGGAGGAGAGAAACCCATGGCATGCCCTGGTCCATACAACTGTGGGTGATCCTGGTGCCCAGGCTTGCAGGGGAAGCCAGACGAGCGTTGCTGCTACGTGTTGGCTGTTAGGTTTTGTCCTCTTTTGTTTTTCTTGTTAGTCATGCAGTGAGAACCTGAGCCAGCCTCCAAGGAAGTCAGTAGGAATCACACTCTGATCATGGATCAGTGAAAGGAATGGAACTCTTGATTTTTAAAAAAGGAGAGCAAATAATGAAAAAAAAAGATGTGAAGTGAGACTTCCCCTCACCTTGAACTGCCTTGTCTCAACTCCAGCAGGGATTCATAAGAGAAATGAGGGCAAAAGTGTTTTGCTTTGGCCACAGGCAAGTCCTGCTGCTGGGATGCTCCCTTGCTTTTGTTTTGGGCTCATGGTCTTGTCCTGGTAGTGGCCAGGCTGGCTGCTGATGCCCTTTGAAAGGGGTCTGTGGTGGGGTGGAGGTCAGGTTGTAAGAAATTCCTTGGATAGGGCTCTTTGGTCTATAGTTTTCCCTTTTTATTGCCTACTGTCAGCCTGATGGGAGGACAGGAGGGTGTCCTTCCACAGACCTTCTGTTCTTTCCTCTTTTGCTAGATGCTTTCAACTGAAGCAGTGCCCCAGGCAGGGGGCTGGAAAGAGGGGATGTTGCGGGGTGAAAAAGGTGCTTTCTGGGGAGTTAGTTCCTCCTCCTTCCATGGTTCCTGTCCTGGGGGTGCTTGTGCAGGTCTCTGTGGAAGTGAGTCTCGTGGCTGCCCGTGTGAGCAACGTGCAGGAGGGTCCCTCAGGAGGGTGCCCGCTTCGCAGGGTGCACGGCACGGCAGTTCCACAGGGACACGAGCCTCTCCAGCAAAGCTAGAAAGCCACAAAGGCAAGAAAAATCAACCCTGCTTACCTGGAAGGCAGTGATTTTAAGGAACAGGGAAAGTTTGGAGGATTTAGCTGCCTCTATTGGAGGAAAATCTGTCAGAGGCTGATAGCCATCTCGCCTCTGCAGGGGAAATCTGTATCGGGGCTTGATGGCGAGCTTGGGCCAGCTACTGTGGTGGCTTTTGGGGGCTGCTGAACTAAAGAGCCTTGGGGTCCGCTCTGCTCTCGCGGGGCACATCTAGCTGCTCAGCCTGCAGGCTGCAGGTTCAGCTGTTGTGGCAGGAGCAGCATTGCTGGGAGTTAGACACGTCCATGGAGGGAAGCAGACCTGTTGGTGGTAAACCCCAAGGAAGGAACTGTGTTATATATGTTGTTGCATGCATTTTGGATGATAAAACATTATTAAACCAAATACAAATACCCTTCCCAATACCTGAGTAGAGCTGTCTTCTGAAAACAGTCACCTCTATTGCAGTGCAGGTATTCCTGCTAGAAATACTTTCCCAACCTTAGCCCAGAATCAGCTCTATTTTTGTCCATGTGAGAATTTAAGATACATACAAGAAGGATTTCTGTTACACTTGTTGTATATCACAGACCTATTTTGCCATCCCTTCACAGGAGCTGATTTATAATTCTGTATTTTTAGTGCATATGGCTTTCCATAACAAAGATACATTCTGAGCTAATGCATGTTGTAGTTATTTAACAACAGATTTCTGTGGAAATACAAGAGGAAACATTGCTTTGAAGATTAATGTTATGAACAGTTTGATGTCTTTCTAATTGATTCTTTGGCTTGGTTTCCTATCATCATTATGAAATTGCTACAAGACTTAAGGTGGGCAAAAGTGCATGGTTTAAATTTAGAGCTTTTATAATTGATTGAGTGCTCTGCACTGATAAAAACAGATTTCTTTTTGTTGAATTAGGATCCTGACATGAAGCTGTCTCAAAAACACTGGTCATTTTTTCTCTGTTTTTCCCTGAATTATACTGAATTCAGAGATTCTCTTTATAACTCCAGCTGTTCTTTGATGCTTTAAAGTTTGCATTTTTTCAGCCCATTGTACTTGCAGAAACTGATTCTGTATATTCCTTGTGGAACAAGTGCTATTGTAAAGAATATTTTTTCCTTAACCATCTTACCAAGGATTATGGAATCATGAGAGAGCCTGCAAAGAACTATGAGAGGACCTTTTTTTTCCACCTTTTTATTTGCCTTCTAGGGTGATTGCTACCAGAAGACATTCTCAGTGCAGGCTGAAGAAGCAATATTTACGTGCTGCTTCCTGATTTTGGCATCTCTCCTTGCAGTTCCTTTCTAAAGAGGAGAGTTGTAAGAAGCACTCAGAAAGGTCTCCAATTGCAGATGGGAGTTTTTGCATCTATTTTTATTTCATCAACAACATAGAGGCAAATACAATTTACAAAATGACATCATATCTAAATATTCTGCTTCTGGTAGTACTGAGGTGAGGCTGTTACATAACTGGCATTCAGTGCCCTCAGGTTTGAAAGTAAGAACTGGAGAGGGATTTTAAAACATGGAGAACTGTATATGTCTTGAAGTTTGAATGTTTTGTGTTTTCTTTCCTGGATATATCACCTGATCTATCAAAAATTATTAACTCTTTCCCCCAACTCTTGCAAAAAAACAAGGTAACTGTCTCAGCGGTTATATTTTTTCTCCCCATTTCTGCTTAAGAGGCTGCTGGTTGAGGTGGATTTGGCTAGGAATTTCATGATGAAACACTAGGAGTTTGTTTTTTTTTATGTTGCAAAGTGTAGAGTTATCAAAAAAAAAACTTCTCAGAGAAACAAGCCGTGTTTCTTGCTGCTGTAGCCCACGTTTTTCTGCATCCAGGCTGGTCGAGCGCCCGGGTTGCCCTGCCTGTCTGAGGCTTTCAGCTTGGGCCTCTCACTGCAGTGTTTCCGTGCACTAACACATGTTAAATAAATAATTAGCTTTGTGTTTCATGCTAGCCTAGGGGAAAGGATATTTGTTCCCACCAAGTAATCCATTATTAAGGAAACAGAAAAATCTCTTCGGGAATGGAAGGTACTTTTTTTTTTTTTGGTAAGAAAACTGAAAGGTTTAATTTCCTAGATTTTTCTGGTACAATTTTGTGTTACTAAGATAAGAAAAAACAAGTTTTGTACAAATGCAAATTGTATATCCACCAAAATCTTAATGGATCAGCATAAAAGATAATGCTGCAGTTTCCAAGAGGTAATCTGAGGTGATATGTTCAAATGAAGAGAAAAAACAATTAATTGTTGGAAAAGTTTGGTCCTGCAGCCGGTAAGGGATTCTGCTCAGCAGCACCAGGTCCCAGCTGAAAAGTCCCATTTGCTCCTCTTTACACTTGAGAGAAAACCCATCGATCTTGGTGGAATTAAATCAGAGTTGCACCATGGTAGCTAAGAATTTGCCGCATGTATCGTGCAAGGAGTGTGAAAAGAATTTATTCACTCACTGTGGGATGTTTTCATTTATCTATTTCTGCATTCTACCTTGGATGCAGAAATAATCCCAGGAGCGAGTGCTTCCACTGGCTAACTCAGAACAACAAGAGTAACAAAAATCTGCTGTTTCTAAATATCCTTGCTTATGCCCGGGAACACTGTAAAGCTGACAGTGTAAAGAGGAATGTAAAACTCAGGCTCTAGTACATCCCTGAACCACAAAGTTCCTTCATTACTAGAGGCTCAAATTGGTTTGCTGGCAGAGAGTGCTCTGTTTGAAGTTTAAAATAATTATCCTGTCAGGTTTTCATAGCATTCATTAGATGAATATAAAACAAGAAGGTCAGACTCCCTACCACAGATCCCTGCTCTAACTGCTCCATCACTGTTTTGAAACGGAGCGTGTTTCTGTTTCTCGGCAAAACACATGCATTAAACCTCACCGTTGTTTTGTTGTACTGGGCTACAGCCCAGTAAACATGAAGATACAAAATTCTGGCTATTTATAAAGTTGCTCGCATTTGTAATTTTATTTATTCTGTATTGCTTGTGCTCTGGATAATGCTACATTTTGCAACAGTTCTTTCAATACATTGGCGAAATTGAGCACGTGGTAGAGACCCAGGAAATGCACTGCAGTGAGGGTAATTCTTTTTCTGCTTGTGTATTGTTTTTTCTGATGCTGCAAGCTCAAGTGGGGATGTGCAGTTATTTGTTTCATTTAAATGCCATTAATTTTCCCAGAGTCAGGGAGAAAAATGGAGAAAATACGCAAAGAAGTGCATGGTATTTCCAGGAGGTTGCGGTCACAGCAAACCAGCATTTTATGTGGTGTCCTGGCCTGCTCTCCAGCAGCATCCACTTCCCAGCCCTGCCGATGGATCAGAGCCAGTCTTCCCTGCAGGGAAGTCCCATCGAAGTGCTCTGTGTAGTCGCCGCAGCTCCCCCTTCGTTGCTCTCCCTCATGCACCTCCGTGTAGAAGGTTTCTGAGGGAGTGCAGAGATTTCGGTGCTGCACGACAACTAGTGCGGGCTGAATTCCTTCACTCCAGGTCTGCCAGTGTCTTGCTTATTTCAAACCTGGGCTATGGGATTTTTAAGTGAAGGGTGTTATTTTAGTATCAGCGCTGGATAAAGACAGTCTGAAGGGTGTTTTTAAGAGACAATATGGATACCTATGGCTATTACCTACATCAGCTTCAGATTGCTCTTCCGTCCCAAGGCTACAAACCTCTCCAGCAGAAGAGTAACTGTAACTGTAACGAGCCCTGTTTTGGAAGCCTGTTTTCTGGTGTCAGGCCAGATGAACAGATCCTATTGCCTTGTTACAACCAGAACCCGGTAGTCTGGGTTGCTGTGGAAGAGCTAGAGCCTTTTGTTCCTACGCTGGTATTCCTCATCCAGTTTTAAACACTAGAAAGATAAGTTACCAGTGCTCTTCCAAGCTCTGAGGGCAAGTGCCTGTGCCTCCAAACCCGTGGCATCCTTGGCACTGGCCTTGGAGCCTGACTGTGGCCTGTCTCTTTCTGGTGCCCGGGTGCACTCTGGCAACCCTGCATTTCTCTTGCCTTTCAGAAGAACCAGCTTTTGTGGGAATGTGGAAGACAACCTTGTGTCCTTACACAACATGTCAGGTGCTAAGACACAACATCCTAACGATAAATTCTGTCAGTCTAATTAAAATATTTTACTTGGGAAACCCTCCTATGCTGTTCCAGTCTGTCACATTTGCAGCTAATATCAGTGGGAAATGCAGTAAAAACCACTGTGAGGACCGATGCTCAAACAGGGAGCTGGAGTACCCGCCTCCTGCTGAGCAAGAGGGAAAGCAGACCTGCTTTCTGCTGCAGATCCAAACCTGAAATACCGCAAATAGGTACTTAATTGTTACTAAGAAAAGACACCGGCAGTGTTACTGGAGGAGTATCAGAAGTCAAAGAGGAGCTAAACGGGGGGATCTCTTCCCCCTGTTTAATGTAGCTGAAGAAATGGGATATAGCCTGCGCTCTGCAGGAGCTGGAGGATCCCCATTTGCTCTTTATAAAACACATGTGAAATGAAGGGCTCTGACTCTGAAATTAGCTCTCTGGGTGAGCACTGATTTTTCTCACTTATTTATAAATGCTAAGTGGAACAGCAGCCTCTCTTCAAGGCTTTGACTGGTAGATTCCCAGGAGTCCCTCAGGGACCTCCCGCTTCCCTGTATCTGTTAACTTCAGAAATGTGCTTCAACCAAATTTAGTGATTTAGGAGGAACTCTGAACCAACTTTCCTCCAGGATTGTCAACTCTGAATTTGGGTGAAAAAGTATCAAAAATCAGAGTGTGAAGGTGTTTTCAGGTTTGCAAAACTTTTCTGTTAACACGGGTGAAATGTCAGTTGTGGATCCGAGCAGGCCCTTATTCCAGCGTGTTCCTTCTGACCTTGCCTCTGAAACTTTACAGGGAAATGCGCTTTTCTTTTAAGTGTAAAACCATTCATCTTCTCCTACAATCTAGATATAGTGCAGAATAAAATTCAGATAAAACAATGTGCATTTTTTTCTCTCTTCTGATGTATTTAAAATACTCAATTTTAGTCCTTAAAATTCCATTTTTTCTCTTCAGGCTGACATATTTTATTCACGTTAAATGAAGTGTATTCTGGTACAGAAAGCAGTATTCCAGGCTTGAAAGGCTCAAGTGCTCTGAGAGACCAAATAAAAACCTGCGTTCACCTTGCCTGCCTGGAGTAATAAAAGCAAGATAACGTATAATATCAACACACGCGAGATCGACCGCAATTTCTGCCGGCGATAAACAGCTGCCATTTATTAATTGGTAGTAACATGCAGTAAAGAGACTTGTTCACAGCTGCCTGAGGAGATCAGGGAGGTAGGGCCTGGCGGGAGTGCTGCCATCCTCCCTTTGCCATCGTTCCTGCGGACGCTGAGGCAGGACCGGCTCCTCTACTGTGTCCCCCCAGACAGGGACCTCTTGCGGCTGCCCGAGGCTGTCACCTTCGCTTGCGAAGTTGCTCTTGGGTTGGAGCCGAGACGAGTTGTCCCCAGCTCGCGATGGGGTAAATAATGGAAGAGATTGTCTCTGGCATGGCCTGGTTGCAGTGGTGGCCAATGCTTTCTGCTGAGACAGGCCAGCCCCTTCACCAGAAGATGGAAACCAGCGTTGCTCCCAACGTCCTTTTCCCTTGGCTCTGCTGGAAATGCTTCCCGAGGAGCTTCCTTCGCCTGCGCTTTTCGAGTCTGCTACCTTAAATTACAGTCCCCGCACTGTAATTTAACATCAGTTTTGTTTCTAGCCCATGAGCTGCCTTCTCTTACCCTGTTAAGCTCATGCCCTTCTCCCAGAACTGACTCTTTCCCTCAGAACTGGGTGACCTGCTCTGTGTGGTCTGATGACAGAAACCCCCAGGTGAAGCTCTCTGTCTGTGAGTGCTTGCCAGCTTGGTATTAAATAGACATGGAGAAGAAAGAAAATGAAGGTTTTGAATAGGAGCAGAGTTGCAGATCCTCCTCAGGTGCTGGTTTAAGGCAGGTATCTTTGCATTAGTGCAGGTCATGCTTGTTTGTGCTTTCTTTGGTAGCTCTTGCCGGTAACCAGCTAGTTTTGGTCCAAGCTGCCCTAAAATCTGAGCTCGTGACTTAGCTGTCAGGTGCTTCATCGACTGAGTTCTTGTATGTGTGTTGTGTACTATGCACGTTGCTACATGGAATTAAATCAAAAAATTATACTGAAATTCAGGGGGTCAGTGGGCATCCACATTGTGTTGCTTCATGTCATAGTACTGGTAATTGTCAGCAAGGGCACACTCTATCATAACACTATGTTTTTAAAATATGAAATTACTTTTATTTCAATGTTTTTAGAAATAATTTGACATCAGGTTCAAGCGTGACAATATTAGTCAAACTATTCAGTTATGTGCTTAGAAGGCGAGATGGGATGTGGCTTGGGACAGGGATAAATTTCCTTTTGTCGGTTCTGCTGATTGCTGTCAGCAGAATTGATCCAGCTTAGCTCAAAATACCACTGAAATCTGCAGAATCTAATTAAATCAAACTATTTCTTAGAGTTATAGTACCAGTTTTCCCTAAGGTAGATGTGCTTGTATAAATAAGGGATTTCCATCATGTAATATTTAAGCTTATTTAAATATTTACCAAATATCTGTTGCTGAAAAGGTATCTAATTACATACATATATATTGCATGTGGGTGTATGCACATAAATATATATTGATGGTATCACTTGGCATTTTAGTGTTTCTGTGGTGTGCCTGGAGGAGCCCTGTTGCCCTCCTGTCAGAGGCAGATACGAGCAGCGCACAAGCTCCTGGCCTGGGTAACAAAATGTAGAAGTGGCCGAAGACACTTATTTTGTGCTTAGAGCATTAAGTGTCGCCAGCTGATTGAACTTCAGTTAGTGAGCTGGGTCAAAATCTGTTTTCTGGCTGTGATGCAATTTCTACTGCATAACTGAGGAGTAATTCCATGAAATCATGACTAGCAGGAGCATGTTTTGAAGTGTGCCCCTAAGGAATGGCTAGAGTCTAATTTCTTTTCTTCTTTTTTGCTTTCTTTATCAGTAAATTTCCCAAGTTGTGAAAAACTTCATTTTATGTTGCAGACATCTGTTTTAGTAAAACTGATTTAATTTTGACTTTTGATAGAATCATATTTAATTTATTAACCTAAATAATGAATATGTTTATCAGTTGTATAAGTGGTTGTTGTGGAGCCAGTTAGAGTGACTGGAAGAGGCTGTGTCTCATTTTCCCAATGGCCAAACATTGTTGTGAGAAATGACAACACGAGCGCTGGGTGCTCATGATGACCCGTCTTGGTGCCGAGCTGCGAAATGCCCCCCGGGGCTGGGGTCAGGGTGTCTCCTTTTCTTGGGTCTCTCATCATCCACGTTCAAGATCAAAACATTGCTATTGCTAAGTTTTCACACTGGGTTTTCAAATGAACAGTGGCAATCACTGATTCTGGATGGTGAGTCTGGTTCAGACCAAACAGCCTAATGGTAGTGTTAGCATCCGAGGAATAACGTCATCCAAATCTAGAAAGTCTCCTTCTGTAGCTGGTTTCAACAACACACCTGATAGAATCACTAGTAGCTTTTACAGTTACTTGTGAGTAATGGATAAAACTCCCAAAAATGCAGATATCTGTTCGCATAAACTAGAATAACTCTTTTAAAGGCCTTAAATGGCTTCTTTAAATCACTGATAGAATTAATAGCAAATCCACAATATTAGCACTGCTGACTTTTAAACTGGTTTTGCAGGATAAAGTTCTTCAGTGACAAACTTGACAGCGATGTGACTATGGTGAGTCCTCGTACTGCAGATGAAATTCCAAATCTGAAACCCAGTTGGGGAGCAGTGTTTTCTAAGCTCTTGGCAGCACCTGGGTGGTAATACAAGAACAAAACTGATGAGAATTAGCCTTTTATGATCAGAATTGAACTGCCCAAAAGCAGACAAAAAGAGAGGGGCTTCTGGGGTTCAGTGCAGCTCCTTTTAAGATGACCACCTAAAATAGGCCAGATGAAACATGCTCTGAAAATGCTACAAACTGGGGGGACTGAAGTGAATTGCATGTGAACATTGGAGTGAACACACAAGCACAGGAGCCTGAAACTGCTTCCAATTTTTCCACTTCCTTTCCTGCATTTGCAAATCCCCTGATGTCCACCTTTTGGGAAAATGTGTTTAGTCTTGCTGTTGTTCCTACAGGCAGTAAGGACAGAGAAAAGACTGCTATAAGATAATATTCAAAGGCATTTATTCTGCAGAGTCCTTGCATTCTGCATCCGCTTCTGTTCTTCCTGTTTTCCAGAGCAGAAGATAACTGACCCGCCAGCATGCAGAGCACTTCTCAGAAATCATTGGAAACTATACGCTTGAGAAAGGTTCGATGTAATTTTAAGCCAGTTTTGTGTTCTCACGGGATAATCAATGTCCTAAACAAAACCAAGAGATATCCTTGTTATCATGTGTGTTGCAGTATTTCCATTGATTTTGGTGGAGCTGGGGCAGGGGGAAAGAAGAACAGATTAATGATCCCTAAGGCAAGAAGTCCCAATCCTTTCTTATTAGCACCTGTAGCTCTTTCCCGAGGGAGTGCTTGGATATGTATGAAACAAAGCTGAACACACACTTAGGTAACTAAACAAGCCATTTTTTAGCCAGCTGATTTATTTCTGTAGTAAAAAAAGTTGTACTATGCATTAATCAGTTATCACAAGAATCTTGTGTTCTACGATGGATATTTTAGTATGAGCTTAACACTGGGGAGTGGCGAAACTACATCTAGTATCTCCACCGAACAAAATTGCCAAGATAAGTGAGGTGGAGCCTTATTATTTCTTTTCTGGAGACAACTAAATAGCACACAGGTGCCATGAGAAGGGAGCTGAGAAGATCCCAGCTCATCCCGTTCATCACCTGGGTCTGAGTGCTAGCAAACTGGGGCCTGTTTAGGCAGATTCTAGCTCTCCCTGAGCTCCATGATGAGTTTTCCAGGTAGTTAATGCAATCCAATGAGAAATTGCAAGCTCCTTGCTTGGGGCTACAGGGACACCTGGGCTGGGTGTCATGTTGGGTGAGCTCTGGGGGGGCTTTGGGCCTTTCTGCTGTTGTGCCCTTCTCCACCACCATTTGGATTAATGTTTTCTTACTGGGGCTTTGCTCTGTGCTCTTGCTGCGCCCCAGGCTGCTGTGTTTTGAGCTGTCTGTGTCCTTACGCAGCCCTCATTGCTGCACCGAGTGCTTTGGAATTCAGATTTGGCTCCCATCACTGTGTTTAAAAGTAAAAGGATTTTTAATGTCAACCGGGGGCAAAGGAAAAAAGAATTTAAAAATTCATATTGAATATTTATAAGCATCCTCGGTGCCTTTGATGGATCTGGGATGAAAAGGTTTCTAATTTCTGCTGCGAGGCACTTTGCGCTGTGCATCAACTACAGCAGGTGGGACCTGAGGAGGCCATGAGCACTCCTGTCAGGTAGGACGTATGTTCTGGGTCTGTGTGTGTTTGTGTGTGTGTGTAATTAGTGAGTAGTAATGGGAGGACAGAGCTCGTGTGGGCAGCTCTGCGGGCCCTTGTAAAGCCAGAGATGTCTCAGGCCCTTTAGGGAAAAGGTTGTTTGCTCTCTTGTCTGTTCTTTTACTTTATGTATTTTAGGTATTTTAATTATTTATTCTTTGTACACCATAACTTGCCTGTGAGATATAACTACAACAGGTAGAGCACCAGAGTAAATAAGTAAAACTTGATGTTAAATTTGATGTCTGGGAGCCAAGGGCCCTCTTTGTTTCTCTGTTGTATTCACCTTAGCCACATCATAAAAATATTGGCAAAGGATGAATGTTCAACGTCTCACGTATTCCCAGGCACAACATCCATCCCTTTGCAGCTGTATACGACAGGGTCTTTTTGGTGTTTGTTGTTGCCTGTGTTGCTGATCAGATCCACTGATGCTCTTGCAGTTGTGCTATCAGTGTTACCTGGTGCTTCTGTTTTAGTGCATGGAATATAGTGCATGAAATTCAGGCTTTTTGTGCCCCCCCCCCTCCTTTTTTTAACCACTTTCACTGCTGTGCAGCAGGTCTCTTTAGATGGGCCAAATCGCATCTGTCCCAAGTGTGAGCGTTTCCCAAGTGAGGACTGGATAAGGGCCACAGCTTGGCTTTCTGTTAAGTGGACAAAATGCAGTCGGGGACATCCTGTGCCCTGGGGGAACCCTGTGTTTCCGGCTCCATCCCAGATCAGGGGCTGCTGAGGATTGGGCTTCGTCCCCCTGGGGCTTGTTCCCTGCTAGGAGCAAATCTGGGAGCTCTGAAGCGGTCTGTGCCACAAAGTGCCCTCACCTGTCCCAGGGAACCAGCACTGAGAGAGTTACTGACTGCAGTGACCACACAGGAGCGACATGTAGGAATTCTCACTGCCTATTTACAATCCTTTTTTCATATGGGCTGCATTTGTGGCAGCAAGGAGTGAATTTTCCCTTTCCCTGCTCAGCTAACAGGGGATCTCGGCAAATCATCAACCCTGACACCAAATGTGGAAGGGGTCAAAGACTGCCAGGTGCGAGGAGGAGAGTGCAGGAGGACTAGGAACCCCAAATAACTAATTTAAATAGTTGTTCCTCCTGGGCTTCTTTCTTGGGTTAAGAGCCTAAGAAAAAATCAAGATATCTCAAGGTGACAGGCACACTAAAACAGTGTGAAATGTGAAGCATTCCTGCTGCCTTCCTTGATACGTGCCAGCCATTTCTCTGCTCATAAGCCCCTTGCATTTAAAGAGTTTTCCTTTATGTAGTGGAACATCAAATTTTTGAAAGTTATTGTTGAGTTTGCAACCCTTTTAGGAAGGAAGTTAAGCAGGATTTGATATAGTATAGTTAGTATAGATAGTATTGTTAAAAATCACGAGGATGTTGCAAAACTGACAAATTCTGCCCTGTTGGGACAAGAAGGGCAGATATATAAGGATTTTGCTCCCCTTGCTGTGCTTTATTTGTGATTTTGTTTTTACTTGCATAATTTTTTCACCTGTAATTTTAGACAAGTATAGCAAGTAATGAAGTGCTGGTAGTTCCTGGGCTCCTAGACATGGATCCATCATGAATATACTGCACTGCGCCTTATTTGTCCTTCAAGGCAAGAGTAGACCCTTTTCTAAATCTAAACAGTTCTCCTCAAGCGCCTTCCAGTAATTTGTTATCTTGCATAATTGCTGATTTTCCCTGGAGGGCAGGAGGCTTCGATCTTCTCTTACACAACCCACCTGAGCCACAGTCAAAAATAGTAAGTGCACAGTAGGTATTTCCAGCTGTCTTCAGCACTGCTGTGAGTCGTATGGAAGGGAAGATGATCAACATCAGTGTTTGACTGGGCATGAATTTCAGTGGCTGATCCTGAAATGAAAGGAAAGAAGATGGTCTGGTTTGACGGGGAGAATTAGTTAGGTTCCTCTTGTATTTTATGTTAGTGTGGGCACCCATTTTTCAAGACATAATTGAGCTTGTTGCTGATTTTTTTTTCTTGCATATTTTTGAGACTTAAAGTGATATATCCTGCATGGGGGTTAAGAGGCCATTTCTCGGAAAGATCTGTGATAAAACTTGGATTTGGAGCATCCTTGTTAACCTTCTTGTAAAGATGTCATGATTAGACTTTTTTTCAACGATAAAACATCTGTTTTAAAAAAACAAACAGAATTTTGACCTAAGAACAATGGGTCTGGCAGTAGATATGTAGTATAGAAGACTTAAGTGGTTCCTACCATTAGCTTTTTGTAGTCTCATTTCTTGTGGTTCATCTGTTATGTTTTGGGGTTTTTTTTGTGCATTATGGAGCTGATGCAAGATGCTTTGATAACTTGCCCAGAATTGCTCTCCAGACAACACCACTAATCAGCTTTAAGGGACCACAATGATTTTGATTAAGTCTCCCTAACCTTTTTTATATACTTAAAATGAAGTCTTCTATTGGAACAAAATGTTTAGATTTTTTTAAAGTTACTTTGTGTTAATGCATTTTTGTATCACAGTCAATAAAGTTTTGAAAGTTAAAACTTCAGTGTTTCGATTTTATTGAAATTTTCAATTAAAATACAAAAAAAGACTTTAAAAAAAGTCCATTCATTTTTGGCGTGTAGTTGAATTTTAAACATTAAAAATCTCACTGTGTGCAAGTGACATTTCTATTGCCACCCAATTCCATATGCCATAATATGTTTGCAGCACGCTGCCAGATGCAATGATAGATGTAGAAGGGGTAATGCCCTCATGGCTGTTTTGAACTATTTCCTCTAATCATTTTATGTACAAGCTAATCTAAACTTTGCAATTGAAATGTCAGAGCATTAACATAAAACTCCTTGAGAAGCGCTCATTTCTTTCAGGTTTTAGAATCTATTTAAGCCTTGGCTTAAAAAATACAGTGGGTCAGAGTTAAACAATCATCTGGAATCTCCCTATTAGGATGTAATGAGGAAAAAAACTGGTAGGCTTAACTCAAAAGTGACATTTGTCGCTAACTGCAAGAGCCAATGTGCTCTTCTTGCAGAGCACGAAGTCTCTGACAAGCATTTGTGCAATGCCTTACTGCTGAGGATGGTTGTCGTAGTTTTAAATCCCTTGCAGTTCATTTTTTTCTTTTTTTTCCCTTTTTCCTGGCTCTCTCAGGAAGTAGGAAATAATCCTGTGTCAGTGTGGGAAGCCCTACAAAAATATTGGCACTATTGACTTTAAGCATAAGGTGGAAGTAGTACCAAGTGTTTACAGGTGAAATGACACCTATAGCGCACATGCAATTCCTCTAAACCTGTAGCAAATAACCTGAATGGTACTAGGCACAGTGTTCAAAAGTAACATTCTCAGGAGCGTTTGTGGCAATTTGGGGCAAGTCTTCAAGTGTTGCCATGGCCTCCTGATGCTTCCCAGGTAGAACTTTGCCAGGTTGTCTTTGTTATGAACCGCGAGCCACATGGTTTATTTTCTGTCTTCCACAGCTGCCTTTTCTAGATACTGGGTACTTCTTTTACCACAATGGCATTGCCAAGGGCAGAAGACGACGCAGCCTTCAACACAGGCTTCGCCTGGAAAAAGATTCCAGGGTAAGTGTTTCCCCATTATTTACATCTATCATGTGTTCTGTTTCATAGGGATAAAAACACAGACTGTTTCGGGCAGTCGTTGTTTGATGTTTAAGTTTGCTGCACACACACACATCGCAGGGGTAGATGCTGGGGCCCAGGCTTGGACCACTCCCTGCTGATGCAGCAGGTCCGGTTGCCTGCTAAGTCTCTCAAACTTTAGTTTTGCCTTCAGAAGCTCAGTCTGCAGACGGTGTGTTCACTTTCCAGAAGCATAAGTCCCTGGGAGAGCAAGGAAATGCCCTTTCTGCAGGTGGCTGTGAGCTGGGGTTGACAAAACCTTCTTTTCTTCAGAGTTGTTACTGCAGAGTAGCACTGGGCTGGAGCAGAGACAGATTTTTCCCCAAAATGTATTTACTGCCCAAAGAAAGTAGATAAGCTGAGGGAATGGTATTATGAGAGCAAGTAGATTATTTGTTAATCCTTCAGCAGGCTTTAAACTCTCTATACTGCTAAGGAAAAGTGATCACAACTAGAGCCATTAATTTCTTAAGGATACTCTAAAACACTGCTGAAGGAAATAAATCCAATGCCTGTATTTTTTTTTTTAATGTGTATTATTGCCAGCCCCATCACCTGATGGTAAGATGATGAGGGCTGGATGAGGTTGAGTTTCCTGGGGCTGTTGCAGGTGTCTCAGGGCAGTCATTCAGCCTCTCTCAGTGCTCAAAGCTGCCTCCTCCTGGCCCCCTCTTTTAAAAACGGTGACACTCAAGAGTAGGGAGCTATGAGGAGGAGATCTACTCAGCCCACCTTGGGTAGAAACTGGAAACAAATCTTTCTGTAAAGCTCTGAAAAATTTACAAGCGTTTCTGAGCCCACAAATTCTCAGGGCAATCCCATAACTGAGCAATCCAATGCTTATCCCAGAGTGGCTCTAGAACTGCCTGGCTCTGGACTCAGTGCTTGCTGTGACAAAATGCTGTTACGGGCAGACTCAGTGAATCTGCCTTCTCTTTTGTAGTCATCTTAATTTGTGGTCTCCAGGCTCTTACTTGGCTTCTTTCATGTGCAACAAAATGTTATTTTTGCTGTTGATCTCCACTCCTTCCTGGAGGCACATGCTGCTGCCTTGGCTCCCTGGCTTCCTTGGCCTCAATGAGTAAAGCCCCTGAGATGGAAGCAGCATTCCAATTCCATGTGTGACATGACATTTTTCTCATCAAGCCCTCCTAGCTGTTCTGTCCTACCAGACAGTCTTTCAGCTTTTATGATACCAAATAGGTCACTTGTTTCTTGTAATACATCTTCGAAACAATTAAAAAGATCACTTTTTATTTCTCATCTCTTTTTTTTTTTCTTTTTTTTTTAATGCACACTTCAGAGAAACCATTAAAATTCCAGTCATTCTTTTATATAAGCAGAAACATAAATTGTGTTGACAGCACTTAATTTCAAACCACGCGGGTAATTTCTAAATTTAATGGCATCTTTCTAGACCGTTTACTTTCCTTTTTAAGTAGCAACAAATGTCAGCACTGTCATGGTTAATATGTTCACATATGAAGCCAAGAATAAAATGTCACCATCGCCAGGCTAAGCAGGAAGCTGACTGCTGCCAACTCAGGGCCTTGGAAATCTCTGAGAAACCACCATGGTAAATGCTGAGCCTTATTCCAATTTTGTGGAAAAACAGGCTGCAGTTATTCTGTATACTTTTCTCTTAAAGAAATTACGATTCCTAGCTGATTTTAATTATTAGTTGCAAAACAGCACAGATGTTCGCTCAATTAATTAATGTTCTTTAATCAGTTAAGTTCCTTGAGGAACTGTGTCGGTTTTTCGGGACTCCTGGGAGATGGATGGCAGAGCACCATGCAGCAAACAGGTTACTACCTCATCCTCATGCTCTGCATGTCTTCTAAAATGCTGGGAAAGGCTTCGTTATGCAGAATTTACTGTATGTTTTCATCAAAATGATTTTTGAGATGTGCTAAATACATGCAGCACTCGTGTATTGAAAGTCATCTCTGTCAAGGGAGTGGGAATGGGATGTTATTAAGGTGCCTTCGTAGAGATCTAGCTACAGCATCTTCATTCCAGGGAGCAGCCTCCAATATGATGAATTTGACACCAGTTAATGTTGCTGAAGCTTGAAGCAATCCTGACAGCAGATGCGAGCAGACACATACAAAGTGTTGTGCTACTGAGCTGGTGCAAAGTGCAGGCGCGTGAAGTGATGCAGCTTTTGCTGTCAGCCCAGAGCTCATAGGGATCCTCATTGCCAGGCTGGCAAATACCGCAGGGACAGTTTGAACTGCTTCAAACAGAGCAGTTTAGTTATTTTAGTTGTTGGAAGTGCAGAAAAACTTTCAGGGGAGGCTTGCTCAGAAACTACTCTTCTCCCACAGTGGTGAACTTCTGAAATTTCTAGTTGCACTTGGGTTTTGATGTTCTTCTGCATGTTTCTTTGGGGCAAAATAGATTTTGGGCCAGAAAATCCCTTTAAATTTTCTAACTGATAAAGCTAGAAGTTTTAATGAGATAAGACATAGCAGGAAGCCTTTTTTTCCCCACTCTTGTATATATCTCTTAAAAGTTCTAGCTGGAGTGGAGCCTGGAGTTTGCAATGTAATGTTATTTTAACCCACAATTTTGGGCTAGGTCCATGGCTTCATTTCCAGGGCAGGTACAGTCAGTTAAATGAGTAGATTAATTCACTTCGGGCTAATGCCAATGGAGTCCTAATCCCAGTCTGCTGGTAGGACAGTTTGTAGGAAAGTTCCTGTGTTTCCTAGGAACAAAAAAGGCAAGTTCATCGTTAACATCTGAGACAAGAAATTACTGGAAGTGCAAACCGCACTGACTCTGCAGGTGTAACTTGCGTGTGGAAGATACTACAATCTTCTGGAAAAAAAGTCTTTAGATAAGAGATTTAGTGCTAGATTCTCTGAAAAGTTGTTACAGAACTTACCTTTTGCATGTCTTGAATTTCAAATATTGTATTTGTTTTTTTTTACTTTTTTTGACTTTTAAAATAATGTAGTGTCTTGCAGCATGTATTAATGTGAGATATCTAAGTGATGGAAAAAGCTACACCTTCTCTATGGGTGATATAGCGCTCTCCATAAGAAATAAGGTTTTCATCTGCTTTTATCTATTAATTGCTTCAGCTGGAATTTTCCAAAGTGAAGCCTTAGGTTTGTTTTCTGGGATACTTTACTCACGGTATTGGCTGTTCTTTGTCCTGGAGCTGCAAGCAGGGAGTCTCTCCTCACACAAGGTTGAGGCTAAATGACCTTTTGCAAGTGAGACTTTCCTGGGAGCCTTGCTTCTACCAAAGCAAATGTCTGTCTTTAGTTGTATGGCTCCAATGTTACCACTTTGGAATAATAAATGAGGCAGATGGAGATATTTCCTGCTGTATTTTTGTTAGGGTTCCTGCCTTCTAAAGTACAGCACAGCCAGGATGGGAAGCAGAGCCCTTCTGGCTCCCCCATAGCTAAAGAAAAACAATGGGATTTCCTTCTCCTATAAAGAAACTTAGCTATATTATTAAGAAGTATTTTGAAATGTGGACACACAGAAAAAGTGTACAGTCCTTGTATTACCTTTTAGAGCTGTACTGGTGTGTTTTTCCTGTTGTTGGATATTTTCTGTTGGCAAATAGCCTTCCATTGAAGGGGCAGTAGTTGAAATTCAGTTTGTTCCCTCGGAGATTATTTTGCTTTCTTTCATGTTTTAGATAAAACCGTTTTCCTCCCACACAACCTTTCCTGTCAGACAGCTGCCAAGATTAATCCCACTCAGGAAAGAGGCTTTAATATATGGAGAAGAGCCGAGTACCATTACTGATATCTGTATGCAAGTACGTTTGTGGTGGTGTTGGGAGAGTAGATATAAATGTGTGTGGAGAGAGGGAAAGTGAAATGAAAATCTTCCACGGGGAGTGAGCGAGTTGTTTGGAGCTCAGACCATGACTTCTTTGGAAATAAACATCAGCTGATGTCGATTGCCCTGTTTTTCTGAAAGGGATTAGAAGGGGAAACCCAGCTGATACGTGTACAGGGAACAGTAGCCTGTGGGGATGGGAGCCCCCAGCCTGTTGTTTCCTCACGGGAGGGCAAGATCTCCATAATTGCTGGTGGAGATGAAAACTGCTCCTCCAGCCTCTGGTACTGGTAGGAGGCAGGTTCATGGAACATAGAAATGAATACAGTTCATTGCTATGTTATTTTAATTCAAATGAATATTATTTGCCATCTCCATTCCTGCTCCATGCCTCCCATTTTGATTTACCAGCTTTCTGATTGATGCCATTTACCTCTGTTCCCTGATAAGCTTCTCTGTCTTAATGATCCTGATCAAGTCCCTTCCTGCTACCTGTGATCCTCTGTCTTGGAGCCACACAAGGGCCCGAGTGGCACAGGATGGTCGTGGTGGCCAGGATGCCGTGGCCCTTGCAGGCCAAGTTTGCACAGGGCACTCCTACTTCCCCTGTTTCCTCCTTGTTTTGGCATTCAGCTTGAAAAAATGAGATACTTGCTGTTTTAATGTGCTAGTTGTCTGAGTGAAGTTTGGGAGGTATCCCATGGGGCTGTGATTGTAAGGAGAAAGCTGGTTCACCCCCAGAAGTGAATGGGTAGCTGTGTAAGAACCTGTCTTGTAGGAAAAGATCAGCATTTGACCTATGTGCTGCTGAAATCCATCTGTTGATTCCTTTTGCAGGCACAGGCTTTTATTTCCCTGCAGCTCATCACAACAGAGACATTGGGTCTATACAAAACTTTCTGTTTCTGTCTGGAAAAGAGGCACCTAAAGTAAATATAAAGCCTGATCGTTGCTCATCTCAGTCTGGGGAGGAGGCTCCAGCCCTCTCTGCACCCCAGGAAACAGAGACGTGTGTGAAAAGACAGGCGAAAATAGCAGAGCGGTCTGTTCCCGTTCTTAGCTCCTGTATTTAAATCTGCCCTGCAGCTGGTGGAGGTGACAGGCTTCCCCAGCGGAGGCTGCTTAGAGTTTTGTCCTAGTACACAATGCCTAGAAAAAGTTTGGAGCTGCCATCTGTTTTATGAGACATTTGGGCAGAGTTATACGAGCACTAGTGGCATCCTTTTGGAAGGAAATGAGACATTGAGTTAGCAAGAGATGTCAGGGGCAACAGGAAGGGCTTCTACAAATACAGCAGCAGCAAGAGGAAGACTAGGGAAAATGTTAGTCTTCTGCTGAATGGGGAGGGTGACTTGGTGACAGAGGATGCAGAGAAGGCAGGATTACTAAGTACCTTCTTTGCCCCAGTCTTTACTGCTAAGGCTGGTCCCTATGTACTGAGTCAGGAGACAAGAGATAGAACCAAGAGAGAGGAGGACTTCCCGGTGCTCGAAGAGGATTGGGTTAGGGATTTAGGCAAACTGGACACCCATAAATCTATGGGCTGGGATGGGATACACCCAAGAGTGCTGAGGGAATTGGCAGGGATCATTGCTCAGCTGCTCTCCATCATCAGCCAAAATCACTCCAGTCTTCAAAAAAAGCAAGAGGGAGGATTCGGGAAGGTACAGGCGGGTCAGCCTCCCCTCCGTCCCTGGAAAGGTGATGGAGCAGCTCATCCTAGAGACCATCTTTAGGTATGTCAAGGAAAAGAAGGTGATCAGGAGTAAGGTTATATGAAAAGATGAAGAAGGTAAAGAAACAATAAAGACTACAGCATAGAGCTGAAAAGTTCAAATTTGGGCAGAATGCATTTTTGTGAAGGTGGAATTCAACCTGCATTTTAAATATTGAAAGAGGAACCACGATGCAACCACTAGGACGAAGATAATGATCACATGAAATGCAGTTTGTGTTGTTTGACCTGAGTCATTCCAAACAAGAAAGCAAGATGAGAAGATATTGGGGCTGGAGGGAGGAGCATTGGATGACAAGTTGTAGGGGGGAAAAAAAGCTTTGCTGCTGCTTAGGAAGTTACTTGCCATTCTTGCACTACTGAAGGCAGCAAGGGAGTGTTGCTGAGCCTCAGGAGTTTAGAGCAGAAGCAGATCTTTAGATCATGAAATTGTCCATGTTTGAGATGACTTTGAAAGAAAGAAGATGAAAATTCACATGGTGGAGTAACTAGTTTGTGTCATGACTCTACAATGCACCTTGGACAGCCATTGCTGCTGCAAATAATGATTTCTAAATTCCCTATGTTTGCTTTTTGAGAACCACAGCTGAGGGAAATGAATTTCTAGAATTCCTTGGCCCTTTACAGACATACACATACACATACAACAAGAGGTTGCTGAAAATTAACTGTTCCCAGCAAGCCCTGTTAGCAGTGTTTTGCAGTTGACCAACAGTGACTCCAACTGTAGAGCACTTGACCTCTTTTTAACTGAGATGTCATGCTTATGGCCTAGGAGTCAGTCTTTATAAGAACTCTTTTTTTTTTTTTCTGTTATGAAAAAGATGGAGGTTTTGAGTCACCTCAATGCTTAAGCTGTCACTTAGGTTGACACAGTAGTCTCCCTAGCTTCAAACTATGTGTCTTCACTGAAGAATTCTTCTGTCTCCATGTTTGAATCTGTGATGTTAAGTGGAGTATTGCTGGATTGTGTGTTTAGGCAGTGTATTTATATTGCATTTATGAAGTACAATGCCATTCTAATGGAAAGCATCACAGCACTTAAGGACAGAAAATCAAATATTTCATGCAATTGTTGCTAGTGGAACAAATACAGTTATAACCAGCACTGTGCAAATGCTAGGTTGAATTAACCGATTGCATTATAACTAGAAAGATACCTGCAGAGGGGAAGAAAATCCATCAACAGCAATACTAGAGTATACTGGCAGTCCTATAT
This sequence comes from Crypturellus undulatus, assembly GCA_013389825.1. Lineage (NCBI taxonomy): Eukaryota > Metazoa > Chordata > Aves > Tinamiformes > Tinamidae > Crypturellus > Crypturellus undulatus. The sequence goes on along the minus strand of VWPW01008666.1, from coordinate 255,434 downwards.
AGCTATATTATATGGAAAAGCGCAGTTTAACTACACAGAGTAGAATGATAGACTACGATAAAGTGGTTGGTAGACTGCTATTGAAATAGCATCAAACTCAAACATAAGACAACTTACATGGAGTTTAAAACTAAAATTGCAGGATAATCTAATTTTTTTCTACTTTTTTAAAAAAATCTAAGTTAATATACTGCAAGATAATAAACTGATAAGTAAAGACACTGCTATGCAAATATGTTTGGAAGTTTTCCACAGTGAAAGTACTAATATACTGTAGATCTGGAGGCATCTAGGGTGTGTGGTCTCCTTGATGCCTGGTTGAAATTCCAGGTCAGACAGTTGTTGTGCCCAACGTATGGCTGCCTCCTCCTGCCTTGGGCCCTAGGGTGGTTCAGCTAGCCCCTTGAGTCCCCTTCGGTCACATTCTGTATGTTTGCATATTGCTGAGGTAGTACTGGGCATACAGTGGGGCAAGGCAAGGCAAATAACCTCTGTTCCTCGACTGTGTTTGTAACCGTGCTGAAATTCAGTGATGTTACACAGCACATCTCTTCTGCTGGTCGGTTGTCGGATGGGCCTTAGTGGAGTTTCTGCTTTACTGTTGATCTCATGGTCTGTTCTCGTGGTTGCAACCCCACTCCTCGGGCGTGCTCTGCTTTTCCCTCCCTGCCTCATGAATCGCAGCTCTGTTCTGGATAGCAGGCGTTGCCTTTGATAGCTGTCTGGGCCATTTGCAGGCCTGAATCCCTGCTTAATCTGCTTAATGTCTGCTTAATGTCATAGTGTAAGGAGTGGCTGCCATGAGAACGTGCGGTTCAGGGTTTTCTCTATTTCTAAGTATTAGCTGTGTGTTATTGCACAGAATCACAGAATGGTTGAGGTTGGAAGGGACCTCTAGAGATCATCTAGTCCAACCCCCCTGTGCAAGCAGGGACAACTGGAACACGTGGCACAGGGTCACGTCCAGGCGGGTTGGGAAGATCTCTGGAGAAGGAGACTCCACAACCTCCCTGGGCAGCCTGTGCCATGGCTCTGTCACCCTCACAGCAAAATAGTTCTTCCTCACATGGAGATGGAACTTCATGTGTTTCAATTTGTACCCGTTACCCCTTGCCCTGTCCTTCTAAATTACTGAAGTGTGGACAATGATCATAATTTAGTGAATGGCAGCAGAGTAGTGTGTCTTGGTGGCGTGTTGAAGAGAACAGGCAGCAGGAGCCCGTGACCTTGGACTAACATGAAACTCGTCAGGGAGCGCAAGTTCGGATTGACTGGGGGTAAGACACACAGCGCGTCCATGGGAAGCACTCCATATTGGAGACATCTGAGAGAAAACCTTTTTAAAAGATTGGGAATATGACATGTTTTGGGAAGACTATGGAAGTCCTAAAAATACTATCTCTGGGAGTGTATGATGCCCATACATTTTAGACTGTAACATAGAATATTTGAAATGAAGCCAAAGAGATTAATAACAGTTTATTTCTCTTTTGCCTTGACTTCAGAAAAACAGCATTTGCTTTATATGTCATCAGCAATCAATAAAGAGCAGTGCAGTCAGGGATGCACAATTTAATCAAGATCAACATAACTCCGGAACATTTTTGCCTTGGTGTAGTTTTCTGGGACATTTGACTATATTGCACAAGGGCTTATATCACAGGGTGCTGATTCTGTGTGTGTGCGTGTGTAGGTGAGGTTGAGCTGTGCAATTTTAACTACAGAATATCTGTTTGTATGTTGTAATCCCACTGAATGTTAATGCTGTTCTGACTTTAGCTATATGGAAAGTTAGTATGCACATATGTATGTGCATACATATAAATATATGTATACATACTCACAAACACACATATACTTTATACTAAGAGACACAGGCTAAATGCAATTGCTATAGTGGTATATACTACTATGCCACATAATAAATGTATTATGCAGTGCCTACATCCATGCCTTTGAGATGCTTTGCTTCTATTTAAAGTTTGATGACTTCTTTTTTTTTTTGTGAGCAGCATTTCAGCGTATTCATTTATTGCAGCTCATTCTGTAACCCACATCTTCCGAGTACGTAAGCAGTATCCTAAGTGTGTGTTTATATACATACATATATATGTAATCACTGGCTGCTTAGCAAGGAGGCCAACAAGGAGTTGTAAATACATCCAGGGAATCAGTGCTTGTGTGCATGATGTGTTCCATGAATACAAAAAAGGTTTTACAAAGTTAGAGAAAGTTGATTGAAGCTTTTGGGAATACAATGGAAATGAATTAAAGGTTGAGATTTGAAGTGTATCTGAATGGTTTTCTGCAGTAATCATTTGATGCTGCATTAGAACATGGCTTTTCAGCAAGATGGATGCTTGTAGAATAGCCCATAGTAATTAAAATGTTAATATGTGTGTCATGGGTTGTTGAAGTTGAATAATGCTTCTTGACTTTGTGAACTTCCATTCTGAGAGGCAGAACAGTGCTGCATGGAATAAAACATTGTGGAAAGACTAATAGATACCCCAGTACCTCCATGTTGTGTTGAGCAGCTCCATACCCTACTGAATGGGCTCTGGCTAGTACTCCGACTTCATCTGCCTAAATACAGTAATTAGTGAATGACCATGGGTCTGTATGTTACATGCTTTGTTGCAGTGGTGCTTACCCAATGTTAAAAAGAAAGACACTCTTAGGATTGTGTACAGATTTAATACTTCATTGATGTAAATCGTTTGTCTCCATTCATTTTATCTCCATTGATTCCAACTATTGTTCCTTCCTACAGAAGCTTCCACTATAGTGTGTCCATGGGCTTTGCAAGCTTGAAATCTTTGCAGAAGAATTGGAATTGCCAGATCTAATTATTTCCTTTATACCATTGGTCTTGCAGCAGAATTGCTAAGTTGATTACTGCTTGGCTCCAGCTTATGTAACACTGCAGTCTGAGCATCCATAGCTGCTTCTCTTTTTCCTCGCCACTTCTGCCCACTCTCCCCTGCTTCCTTACTTTGGAGCAAGTCCAGATGCACTGGCTGTGCCCTCAGCAAGGACTTGAGAAATAGAATCAACCACGTGCACAGGAGATGCCCCGTGTTTCCTCACAGAGCCTGAGGGATTGACCGCTCTCCTTCCTACCTGCTGTGGCTTTACTGTCCCGATGCCCAGCGTGTTTCCTGTGTTGCTCCGCTGATTTCCGTGGCTCTCAGCTGGTTTTCCATGCCTGAGCTGCTGCGTTGCTGCAGTGCCTCCTGCGCTGGGGATTTTGTCCCTGAGAAACAAGGAGTTGTCGGCACCAGCTGGCATTGGCTCTTCCAGCCCCTCTGCTCTTTGGAGAAGCTGTGCGTGTTTTTCCAGGCAGTGTCTGAAGAGCAGCTTAAAAAATGTGAGGTTCCTTTTATAAGCATTATGTACCTCGTTATTACTGCTGTATTTTTCCGCTAAGGACAAACTGCTAAGTGTCTGCCTCTCGCATTTAGTGGATCTGATGCTACAGGGCATCACGCACTCTGACAGAGTTTGGAAAAAATTCTGCTACTCTTAGAACAGGGAATACTGACATAATTGAACACTGCTTTCTTCTTTATTTTCTTCTTTGAAATACAGTAAGCTCCCAAGAGCTTCATTGAAATCCATTTTATTTCTTTTGGAACATGAACTTTTCTTAGAATAATTCCTTTATTTGCTATAGAAGAATATTTCTGTGTGGACTACTACTGTTCTAAAAAGGGAAGAGAATTGTCCTTATCATTCTTTAAATTCCTTAGTTTCAGATTTAGTCATATTCATGTCTCATAAAGCTCAGGGATCTTTTCATCATTTAGGCAGGTTATGGCTTAAAACGAGCTTATGAAAGAAGAAGTTGGTATGGAATGAAGAAATATTATTTTCCTAAGGGCAAAAAAGTATTTTGAAAAAGATTTAAAATCATTTTATTTCTGATGGTGCAAACCTCAAAGGAGCAGAAACAGAATCTGCATTTTTATACTTTAAATGCAGAATTAAAGTAAAAATATTTTACTGCACCGAATCATTTCACTTGGCTAAAAAAGAAGTTCAATTTTGTTTCAACATTACCATTTGCAAGGTCCTTTGCAAGGTTTTGTTTCCTGATTGCTTCAGGTTTATTGTTTCTTCCAAAATGAAAATCCAATTTCCGGCCATCCGTAGGTCTGACTCCATTCTCCATAATGACCTGGAAAGTACATTTGCTGCAAGGACAAGTAGCTGGTAAGAAGCAGTGAGCACTTCCTCCTTGCACTCAGTTTTGAGGGCTCAATAAGAACAGAGTGGTGCAGTCCTCCAAAGGCAAAATGAGTTTATGCTCACAGCCTAGCACAAGTTAACCTGAAACAGATGTCTTAGTGGAGCATCACGTGGAAGGTGAGGGTTAAGTATTTTTACCTCCAGGAGGCTAGCTGGAGAAAAGTGTTGGTGATAGGATGCAAAGAATTCTCTTTGGTCAGTTATCTTCCTGTAGAAAAGAGAACTTTCTCTGCAGTGAGCAATTTAACAATAGCAAAAAAATATATATATATTTGTTGTCGTTGTCTTTCTGTTGAAGTTCAGAGTTTATATATATATATATATATGTATATATATTTGTATCACTGGAATTTGGGGGTTATTTTTAAAATGGTTTTACTTGGTTTCATGTGTTGGTGAGAGCTGGAAGAAAATTAGAGTGTCTGAAAGAAATACAAATTCCAGATTGAGATAGGGAGGTTTAAAAAAGGGCATTGCTTTTTAGTGGGATGAGTTAAATTGAAGTCATGTCATGCCATCCAGTGTGGAGTAATGAATGTTTTTGTGTGAAGAAGGAAAACACTTTGGTAGATAGTTGTTTTCCAGTTGGGCTTCTCTTCTTACTAGCTCTGTGTTTGAGATGCTTGTGCAAGGTGAATTACTACCTGACTGGGAAACAGTGAATAATTCAGAGGCAGAAAGTCAAAAAATCTGCAAATAATTTCTGCTTGTTTACAAAATAGAAAACAATGAAAAAGGGACTGATCTGGGGACTAAACACTTGAAGATCTCCCACTGAAATTATCTGCTTGTCCATTTGAAGTAAGTGTGTCAGTAGTGTGCCAGTGTAGTATTGACAGTACCTACTAAAATACTCTTTAGGAAAAGATATCAAAGCCTGTTTCAAGTATGGATTAGGCCCATTTCACAAATGAAGAAAATGCATAGAGAGGGACTTTAAACCTGTTTCCAACAGGTCCATAAAGCAGAATAAAGGATTCCAGATGTCCAGTTACTGCCCTGGTTAAAGAAGAGGCTGGGCCGTAGCCTCATGTGATGTTCAGTGGTCTTGACCAAACCTGGGCAATAAGCAAACTGAAATGAGAACCGTAGGGGAAAACTTAAAGATGATCTTAGCCAAAAAGCCATAGACAAAGGACAGTAGCCTTAAACTGCAATTACTGTTGTCATTTAGTGTTTCCACATGCATGATCTAGAGGTATAGGGGAAATTACCGTGCTGGGTGCTATCAAAGCGTAAAATAATAACAGAAGTGCTTGGAGGCATCTGTCCCTGGGTATGCTGCAGTGCTAGCCATTCTGCCTCTGATCCCATCGCTACTTCCCCATGGCTCCTTCCAGCTTTTCCAGGACTACACCTGCCTGCCCCGCGTGCTGGCAGCAACAGCAGATGCAGAAAGCACTTTTCCCTCTATAGCGTTAATGGAGATCTGAGTAAGAGGTCTTTGTGCTCAGAAGGCTTTATCTTAAGTAACATTTTCCATATTTGATTTATTGTTTCATTCTTTGCTGCCCAATGGCTCTTCACTTTTTCTTTGATTAAATTACGCTTAACTTATTTGACTAACCATGCTTTGGTTCCTGCAGGTATAATATAGGGGTGAAGCATTTCCCAGAAGGCAAGGTAAGGTTGTATAGGTGTTGCACAGTTTTTACTATTTTATTTGCCTCTCTTGGGAGCCTACAAATAACAGGCTGGTGTTTATCTTCTTTCAGTTTTTTCTGCCCCAGGTGCCAGGGGCATCGGTGTAACACCAAGACAAGACGGCTTTGTAGCATTGATCCCAAATTACATCACTGCCTACAGACTGCTGTTCTGTCTTCATTTACCATTACCCTTTATTACCATTTAGATGGAGATGTGAAATGAAATGATACATAGTTTTCATCCACTTTATGAAGTTATTTAAAATCTCTTTTATTGCATTTGCCAGATAAAAACAGCAACCATCTCTCCAACCCAACTAGGTGAGCTAGCAGACACGACAAATGTTTTCCTTCTGATTCAAGCGTCTTTTATCAAGTCCTGATTTAAACTGAGAGGGGACTTGAGAAGGGGAGTATGAGAAAACTTATCTCAGTTCTGACTTTGTTGTTGTTTTGAGGGTTGGCGACAGGAAAGGGAACTTTTATTTTCAGACATATATTCCATAAGAAGCTTACATTATTTTTTCACTGAAATAATGCAATGCCTCTTTTGGATTCAGTTAATTTTTATGAAGGATCTGTGGAAAAACAAAGTAACCTCTCCCTAAATTTTGTCTATTTGTAGCCATTTGTGTGTCCACAAATGTACTTTAGTCTGCAATCAACTGCAACTGTTGGGAATCCAACATCCATGTCTGAAGTGTAAAGGATTCAGAAAGCAGAGCTGTAGATAGAGAAGGGAACATCACGTAAGCTCAGATCTGGTTTTCCCGAGTTCTTGTTTCTATTCTCAAAAGATACTGCAGCTTTGTTCCAGTTACTTTCTTCATCCCTGCTCAAATCATGACCTCAGTTACATGTAAAAGGTGTAAGGAACGTACAAGTTGTGCCTTTCTTCCTCTATAAAAAATAGCTTGCATTTTGAGTTAGGATGCAGAGAAATTTCCCTTGACCTCCAGGCACCTGTAGAGGAAAGGGGACCTGGTTTGAAAAAGAGGAGCATTTGAGACAGGGATCACATTGATTTTTCTTCAGTGGGATTGGGCACAGGCACATCTGTCTCCCAAGCTCACGCATAGTGATCCATGAAGCTTTGCAGGAGCTGAAGCAAAGAGTAATAACTTGTCCTCATGAGTTCAGCCCAGCAAGACTGAACTTCAGTTCAACTGGAGGGACCCTCCTCACAGGATAATGTTAAACACGAGAGAGAGATGTTGCTCTAATTTGCAGCAGTGAAAAATCTGAAGTAATTTTGCTGAAGGGAATGCAGTGAGTCTGCGGATATCCGTGAGCAAGTGGAAATGGAATCTGGGTCTTTGCACTTCTGTAGCTTTGAATCGTAGCCAAGAAGCTAATAACAAATGTGCACTGTTGTTCCACTGAATGTGGTTTCACCTTATGTTTTTCGAAGTGGTGCTCCCGATTTTAGATATTCCTGGATCCTCTGTCCTGACTACCTGTTCCTCTGGCACCATTCCCACCTTTCTCAGTGCAGGAGTATCTACTGTTGGGATTGGGAATAAGACTGCATTTAAAAAATACCACACAAGGAAATGATTGTTTCTAAGCTAGAGCAGTTCCCTGGTCTCCTCTGATATGTAGTCCACAGATGAGGAGAAACAAGAAGGAAAAACTTAAATTGAGTCTGTCCCTGGTGAAAGGAGTGAGGAGTGAGGTGGATTATAATTAGAGTTATTTTCAGGAACCTTTTCCAGGTTTTTCTCTGTTCTTAGTTCATTTTTTGCTACTTTGCAGAAAACTATTGTTACCAGTAATCTCATAAAACAGAGTTCATTTTGAGCCAAGACTTTAGTAAAAGAGGGCAGGTTCATTCCAGATGTAATTCTGCTGTTTCTCTGGCATTGTGATTCAGTCTTCATTATTTTCTTGCTATGATGGTCATTCATGGATACAGCTAACCTGGCCCTCGAGGAAGAGGCTCCGGAACAAAAGACATCATCTCTGGTGTCGTGGTATTGTCAGCAGCTTGCTATGTCTATGATTCTGCCATTTAGCACTGGATGGTTTTAATTTATTTAGACTGGTGTGGCCCAAGATAAATACGACTGTATACCCCAATTTAAATACCTGTTTCAAACCAATTTTAAAGGTGATTCTTATGCTGTAGTAGTTGATTTCCCTAGGTCTTTCTTCAGTGTGAAGGAAGACTCTGTGAAGGCTCAATTGCTACTTTAGTGCCTGCCACCACATGGATTAACGATGGCTCCTTGGATCTAAGGAGTTTCAAATAAGAACTAAGGAACTAAGAAGAACTGCCCATAAATGTGCAGGCAGTGTTAGTATTAGACAGACAGCAGGCACTTTCAATATTAGCTGGAGACTCGTCATTTTTTTGTAACAAAGAGGTGTGGTTTCATCATCAAAAGGAGGCTTTTTCGTTAAAGGAATTTATAGCATGAATTGGGTCTTAAACTTTGGACATAAAGAGTGATTTCTGTAGAATTTGCATGCATCAGTTTTGTTTGACTGCTGTGCGTGAAGCTTGAGTAAATAAATTTCTTCCTTGCTGTGCTAAACATTTGTCTTGGTGGAAGTAAGCTGGGAAGACCAAAAGTATAGAATGAGAACAGCAGTTTATAGGGGTGTGTGGAAATCTTCAGTGATAAGCAAAAACACACTTAGGATTTGGTCTATCGCAGTCACTTGGGGTATTGCCTCCTTTCAACGCATGTGAATGGAGAAGCTGCTGTTGGTGTTGATACAAATTATGTATGTGCACTGGGAGGAAAATATACTCCAAAGTCTAATTATTTTATGCTAATAACTGAACTGAAAAGTGCTAGCTCATTTGTGGCAAAAAAAAAAGAAACAAAAAAAGAAAAAAGAAAGCACAGCAATAGTTCAGAGAATTTGTATTGAGATAATCATTTTATCCTTTGCTTAAACCAGCCAGCACCATCACCCAGTGAGGGCAAGGGAAAATCCTGGCATCAAAATTCATAGTGGGGCACAGGCAGCTGTCTGGACAAACTGCTGAAGAACATGGGCAATCAGGAAAAAATTTCCCCTTGCTAAGCGGTTTGTTGAGAAAATCCGTGCAGAATAGGCCGGCTGCGCTGCGATGTCTTCTCGTGCCGTGTCTGTGGAAGGAGCTGGTGAAGTTTCGGCTGGGATAACTTGGCCACGTGAGTGTTTGTGTCGCTTGCAGGGCCCTTCCTCTTGGCCAGCTTTGCCCGGCTGGTGCCTGCTTTGCGGCCCAGCCTCCTGCCCAGACCTCGGTGACCCCAGCCGCACTGGCCTCGCACAGGGTCTGAGCCCTCTTCCTTTTCTTGCGACTCCCTTGTCAAGAAAAAAGCTGCAGGTTTTGCCTGGAGGGAAAGAGGAACAGGTTCAGGGCACCATTTGAGCACCATGCTAGGTAGTTTTGGGGCAGAAAGGTTGTTTTCTGCTATTTTACAGCAACCAGGTTGTGAATGTGCTGAGCAGTGTCTCCTGACCAAGCTATGTCCGGCCTGGTGCTGCTCTTCACCAGAGTTTTGGGCAACACGGAGATGTGCAGTGGGGCATTCTGCAAGCTCGGTGGGGAAAATTGCAAAGGACGTAGCTTGGAAAAAAAAAAAAAAAAAAGGAGAGAGTTAAAAGAAAAGCTCCTGCAGCTCTGATGATTTTATTGATGTGCTTTTTGATGGGGATCCATAACCCTCTGGCTCTGGGAGTTGGCCAAAGGCAGCTGCAACCTTCACCATGTACAGCTAGATCAATACAAGTCGCTGGTCACTCCCTTCTGGGCTTGGAAAGGTATGAGGAAAGGTTTGTATGAGCAGACATTCTCGTCTTCCCTGTCCCATGTGTTTTTGTGGTATGGAGTAAAGTGGGAGCTATGCGGTGCTGTAAACAACCATCGGTCTACGTGAATGAGAGCAGCAGCAGCATGGTGGTTTCCCTCTGTCGTGAGATTGGATTCTGTTTTGTCTCTGGCTTCTAGTTATGTAATTTCCTGGTAGAAGACATTGTACAGCCCATCTAATTCCCACTAGGCAGCGCTTTAGGAAGATCGCTGTTTTCTAATTCCATATCTCATCTCTACTCGAGAGTAGCAGAGAGATCTGAAGGCATTAAAAAAGACAAGAAAGGCTCCCTCATTTATCACTACTGCTCATGTGAACCTTGAAGTTTAAGTACTGCGGTTTTGAAATATTGAAAGAAGCCTGGACTTTTTGGCAGTTATTGCTGTATCACTCCAGGCAGGCAGCTCTGTGTAGATAGGAATTGTTTTTATTAAACTGAAATGGGCCTTCTGCAGATGTCATTGCCACCTGGCTGGGGAAGTGCTGGCAACACTGGGCAGGCAGTAGTCAGTGCGAACAATCTGCTTTCATGGAGGGGCCTGGAACTGAGTCCTGAGAGAAACTGCGGGGGCTGCCACAAAGAGAGAAAGCGGTGGTGTGCGATGGCTGAAATTAAACAGCTGCCTCTTAGAGAAGTGTCTCCCAAATTGAAACTGTGTCGTTTGGTCACAGAACAGAACTCTAGCCCCACTGCAGGGAAGATAAACCCGGAACTGCTCTATCATCACCACCCCTGAATACTATTTTGGGGCTTTTGAGGCAGCTATATAAAAACACGTTTTTTTTTCTTTATTTGGAATCTACTTAGAAAACATGTAGACACAGGAAAAAAATAGATCACGTAAAGGACAGAGCAATGTGCTGTTCTTTAATGAATCTGCCAATAGGACAAGAAATCATAATTATTGCTGAAATGGGAAAGGTTTAATCCATAAAAGTAACTCAGTGAGAAAGATTGTATATTGTACTTTCCCAGGAAGATGTTTGAAGGCGGATGATGAGCTTGAGATGAAATTTGAGTGGGAATGAGTCTACAGAGAGTGAAGTGGAGATATTAGGAATTATAGCAGAGGTCAGAGCCAGCTTGGAAGTGCAGGTCTAGAAATCACTCTGAGGAGAACCTGGCACCCCTAACCAACAGATAAGAGACCCTGGAGGAGGAAGGACAATCAGTAGATAGGGTAGGCGAGAATTCCTCTCCTCCAAAAATATCACAAATCAGAAAGACAAACCCCACATATTGTTACCACAGGTATGCGGGAGAAAAGGCAGGTTATAGTTGTGGGCGATCCTTCAATTTAGGGTATGCAGGGTGCAATATATAGGTGTGACCCCCCACAAGGGAGGTCTGCTGCCTTCCTGGGGCCCAGAAACTTCCCAGCCTCGTTAGACCCACTGACTGTTATTCATTGCTGGTCCCACGTGTGGGAGGAGAAGAAGCCGCAACATGTAGCCTGAGGGCGATCAAAAGGGACTTTAGGGAATTGGGGCAGACAATTAGGAACTCAGGTGCACAGGTCATGTTCTCTTCCATTCTTCCCAGTACTGGCAGCAGTATAAAAAGAAACAGGAGAATGTGCTCCATTAACATGTGGCTCAGAGGCTGGTGTCATTGCCACAACTTTGTTTTTTTTGGTAGCAGGAAGCCCTACATACAGCAGGCATGATGGAATCTAATGGGATCCACCTTTCTCAAAGGGGGAAGAGAGCCCTGGGACCCAAGCAGGGCTCATCGAGAGGGCTTTAAACTAGATTCAAGGTGGGAGGAGAACATTATTGGAGAAGCAGGTTATGGAGTAGGTGAAGGCCTGTCATGCCACTCACAACCACCTAACTCCATAGCCTGTGTAGGGTACCCTAAGTCTGAAGAGGCTAGATGCGAAAATAAGAGAACTTGTGAAGGCCACATGGTCAAGTTCCAACTGCCCTAGCTGGAAAGAGAGGCACATTGGATGCCCAACTCAAATGCCTCTATGTAAATGCACGCAGCATGGGGAATAAACAAGGGGAATTGGAGATGCGTGTGCGTTTGCAGGGCCATGATCTCATCGCAATTTCTGAGATATGGGGGGACAGCTCTCATGACTGGAACGTGACCATGGATGGCTTTAGGCTTTTCAGGAAGGACAGGCCAGGAAGACGAGGTGGTGGAGTTGCTCTTTACGTGAGAGAGCAACTGGAAACGTATGGAGCTCAGCATAGGGGAGGATGAAGCACGGGTCGAGAGCCTGTGGGTGAGGATTAAAGGGCAGGTCAATGGGGGCGACACTGTCGCGGGAGTTTACTACAGGCCTCCTGACCAGGGAGAGGAAGTGGATGAGGCCTTCTACAGGCAACTGCAAGAAGCCTCACGATCCCAGACCCTGGTGCTTATGGGGAACTTCAACCATACTGATGTCTGCTGGGATAGTCACACAGCTAGGAGCAGACAGTCCAGGAGGTTCCTGCAAAACATTGCAGACAACTTCTTGATGCAGGTGGTTGATGAGCTAAAAAGGGGAGGGTGCTGCTAGACCTGATACTAACAAACAGAGATGGTCTAGTGGGAAATGGGAAGGTTGGGGCCAGTCTTGGCTGCAGTGACCACGAGCTGTTGGAATTCACGATCCTATGAGGAGGTAACTGGACAAAAAGTAGGATTGCAACCATGGACTTTAAGAAAGCCAACTTCAACCTCTTCAGGTTGCTCTTTGGAGGAATACGCTGGGCAAGTGTCCTAGAGGGAAAGGGGGTCCAGGAGATTTGGCTCATATTCAAACAGCACTTCGTCCCAGCTCAGGATCGGTGCATTCCTATAAGAAAGAAGTCGAGCAAGGTGGGCAGGAGACCTGTGTGGATGGGCAGGGAACGGTTGAGTAAACTTAATGAGAAAAATAACATGTCCATAATGTGGAAGAAGGACCAGGTCACATGGGAAGAATATAGGAACACTGTCAGAGAATGCAGTTGGCGTGAGATGTCAGGGGCAACAGGAAAGCTTCTATAAATACATCAGCAGCAAGAGGAAGACTAGGGAAAAATGTTAGTCCGCTGCTGAGTGGGGAGGGTGCCTTGGTGATAGAGGATGCAGAGAAGGCAGAGTTACTAAGTACCTTCTTTGCCTCAGTCTTTACTGTTAAGGCTGGTCCCCATGAACTACAGAGCCTGGAGATAAAAGAAATAACCAGGAGAGAGGAGGACTTTCTGCTGATCGAGAAGGACTGGGTTAGGGATTATTTAGAGAATATTTGCCAGTTAGGCCAACTGGACACCCATAAATCTATGTGCCCGGACGGGGCACATCCAAGAGTGTGGAGGGAACTGGCAGGGGTCATTGCTCAGCTGCTCTCCATCATCTCTGAGAGGTCTTGGAGGGTGGAGGAGATACCTGAGGACTGGAAAAAAGCCAAAGTCACTCCAGTCTTCAAAAAAGCCAAGAGGGAGGACCTGGAAAANGGCCTCTTGCCCCCTCGGCCTGACTTCCTACGCAACCATCCCTGGAAAGGTGATGGAGCAGCTCATCCTAGAGACCATCTTTAGGTATGTCAAGGAAAGGAAGGTGATCAGGAGTAGTCAGCATGGATTCACCAAGGGAAAGTCGTGTTTGACCACCCTGATAGCCTTCTACAATGAGGTGACTGGCTGGATGGATGATGTGAGAGCTGTGGATGTTGTCTACCTTGACTTCAGCATGGCTTCATACACCATCTCCCATAACATCCTCATAGGGGAGCTCAGAAAGTGTGGACTGGATGAGTGGACAGTGAGGTGGATTGAGGACTGGCTGGGTGGCAGAGCCCAGAGGGTGGTGATAAATGGGGCCCGGTCTGGTTGGAGGCCTGTGGCCAGTGGTGTCCCGCAAGGGTCAGTACTGGGCCCGATGCTGTTCAACTTGTTCATCAGTGACTTGTACGAGGGCACAGAGTGCCCCCTCAGCAGGTTTGCAGATGATACCAAACTGGGAGCAGTGGCCAACACTCCCAAGGGCTGTGGGAGGAATAACCCCAGACACCAGTACAGATTAGGGGTTGACCTGCTGGCAAGCAGCTCTGCAGAGTGCGATTTGGGAGTCCTGGTTGACAACAAGTTAACCATGAGTCAGCAATGTGCCCTTGTAGCCTAGGAGGCCAACGAAATCCTGGCTGCAGCAGGAGCGTTGCCAACAGGTCAAGGGAGGTGATCCTCCCCTCTACTCAGCTCTGGTGAGGCCACACCTGGAGTACTGGGTGCAGTTTTAGGCTCTGCAGTACAAGAAGGACATTGAGCTTCTAGAGAGGGTCCAGCGGAGAGCCATGAAAAATGATGAAGGGACTGGAGCATCTATCTTATGAGGAAAGACTAAGCAAGCTGGGTCTGTTTGGTCTGGAGAAGAGAAGGCTGTCAGGAGATTTGATCCACGTGTTCAAGTACCTGAGGGGTGATTGTAAGGAGGATGGGGCCAGGCTCTTCCCTGTGGTGCCCAGTGACAGGACGAGGGATAATGGGTGTAAGTTGAGACACCAGAAGTTCCACCTCCATGTGAGGAAGAACTTCTTTCCTGTGGGAGTGCCAGAGCTCTGGCACAGGCTGCCCAGAGAGGCTGTGGAGTCTCCTTCTCTGGAGATCTTCAAAACGTGCCTGGTTGCCATCCTGTGCCATGTGCTGTAGGTGGCCCTGCTTGTGCATCTTCTGATGTAGAAACACTGTTGGGGAGAAGACTCAGATTCTCTTGACTTCTCTGAAATCACTGGAATTGCTTCATTGTTTGACAAGGAAAAATTTGCTGGCTTGGGACTTTTTTTCTGGAATATCCAGATGTATTCTGATCTTGGGATTGTTGTTTTCTAGACATGTTTTCATTAGGAGAAAGGAAAGTTCTTAACCTTTACCAAAGAACTTTATACAAGGCAACAGAGGAAGGCAATGTGTAGCATAAGTGTTGAGATACAAGGCTTCGCCCAAATCTTTCAGCTCATTTCGAGGCTGAAATGACTGATCTTTGCTCTCTGTAATTACATGGCTATATGTTAGTGAGTGGGGGAAGAAGTGCTGGTTTCTGTGGCGAGGCAGAGGTCTCGGAATAGGCCTGTTGCTTTCCACATACTGGTTACATGACACGTGTCCGTACTCTGAGATTTCCGTGTGTGGTACACAGACAGCAGCCTGCAGAGGGGTTTTACATCAGGAGAGCCTAAACCTTTGTTGCAGATATTCTTGTCTCAGGGAATTATAATATATAATATAATATGACAGATTTTTATAATAAAATATATTTTATAGTACATTTTATAATAAAATACATTTTTAAGTCAGACAAATGAGACGATTTTAATGTGTGAAGCTGAGCCTGAGCTGTTTCTGCTCCCTCTACTTCCCCTAGGCTGTCTTAAAGAAAAAACCTGGGCTCCACTGTGTTGCTTTTTAATTAGCAGAAAACCTATTGTGCTAATTCCTAGCTCAGAGCCGTCATGCAGTGGGTCGTGCGGAGGCAGCAGCCTCGCATGGGAGCACGCGCCCATGAATCCTCTTGTCCTGGCACCTCTCTGAGTGAGCATTGGCTTTGGCTCATGATTATTTTATGTGATGACAGCTTGGGCTTTGCAAGCATTGAAGCAGGGGTGGTAACGGAGAAGACACAATGACAGGTGATTTCTCTGTTGTCTCAATGGCATCACTGAGCTTTATTCTAGAGGTATCAAACATTCTGCTTAAACCTTTCTTTTCTCTCTACAGATATCTGGCACCATTAGGGACACAGAGGACATTTTCTACTTTTTGCTGTCCTGTTTTCAACTTCTCTTGTATTATTTTTTCTTTCTTTTCAATTTGCTGTGCTTTTAATAAACCTGCACAAATAATAGAAACACAGATATAAATGAAAGTACTTACCAAGTACATTTTACTCATTTTGTACCTTCAGCTAAGGAGCTATGGCCCTTTCAGCGTAGAGCAGCAGTTTCCAGTAGACTCTTTCAGCGTGTGTCAGGTATATGCTGCCCCGACCTGCTTGCTATTAATTGCTATCAGGGTTGCAGTATTACAAAGAAGCAGGGAGGCTGTGGGGGAAAATAGCTTTTATCCCGTCGGTTGCTTCCCAGTTTCATCTCAGCCTTAGGCACGTCTTTTGAGACTCCCACTTAAATTTATGGACATAGAAGGACAACTCTAGGAGATTCAAGTGATTGAAACCTTTGGATTAATTTCTTTTTCTGCTCATATTGTAGGGAGACTGCCATGACGTGAGTGACTGTGACACAGAACTGTAACTCTGTATGCATCTTCTTAATCAGAAATGCCAACCCCATGCACAAAAAAAGTACTCGTCATGAGATTTACTTAACAGTTAATTTTTCTTTTTCAAGAAAATGCCTAAAGAAATGCTATTTTTTTTCTGCTTTCTTTCTTTACCATAATGTATACTCAATTCATGATTTTAAGCTTTCCTCTTTGATGAATATTTTTTTTTTTTTTTAAAGGAGCTGCTGAGACTCTCATGCTGCCTTTGTTCAGGCAGCACGGGCTATTTCTACTCCCCCCACTTCCCGTAGGCTGTCTTAAAGGAAAACCTGGGCTCCACAGCATTGCTTTTTGCTTAGCAGAAAACCTCTTGTGCTAATTCCTAGCTCAGAGCCCTCCTGCAGCAGGTGGTGCAGAGGCAGCAGCCTCACATGGGAGCACGGGCCCATGAATCCTCTTGTCTTGGCACCCCTGTGATGGCTAAGGAGGGTGTGGAAAACATGACAGCACTTTTGCAAGGCCTAAGAATGTGGTAACACAGGAGGGAGGGTTGGGGAGGAGCCCCTTTCTTAAACAGCTTCTCAGCTGTCAAAAGTTTGTCCTAGATGTATCTTTCCTCCAGGTAAATGCCTCTGCGTAAAGCTCAGGCATTTACCAAAGGAGGTAAATGACCACGAGTAAATGCCTGAGCTCTCCTCTCCTCTGCAAATCTAGAGTGGAATAATTTAGAATTTGCTACTGAATGACACAAAGAGAGATGGACAGACACAATGTCATTTCATAAGCCTCATCTCCAGTGAAAGCAAGGCTAACAAATCTTTGCAGTTAAGACCGTCCAGCTAAAGATGTAAAACTTAACTCTTGCAGGTAAAGAAAGTTGTACAACAGGAAGGCTTCAGCAGAAGAAAGCGAGGATATAGAGACATCAATGACATTGACATCAACATGAATGATCCTTTATTTACAAAGCAATGGTACCTGGTACGTTTTTGAAAGAACCCTACAGTTATAATACATAAATAATTAGCGTGCAAGTTATTCTGTGCTCTTGCAGTGTCTTGCAAGTGTTCTTTCTGAACACCTCACAAGAACCTCACAGTGGATCCAAGGTAATATTTCCAGTTTGTTTCTTTTTTTTTTTTTTTTTTTTAACTGTATCTTTTTGTGCTGGGAAGACCCAACATATTCCTAGAGATAAATTTCATTTTAGTCAAATTCATTTTAGTCGAAAGAGCTTTCGGAGACTTTAAAGGAGACTGTATTGGTGTCCTGTCAGCATTCTTGGTGTGCTGATATGACCCCTAAAACTACATATGCATCATGTCTTGGGGCTGTTGGCAGGTAAGACATTATTGTAGAATTATAACAAAAAGTTCTAGTGTACTGGCTAGGAAAAGCTGAGAGTTTTCTTTCTTACAGAATTGTTAATATTGTTCAATTGATTTTCTCTTGTCAAAAGCAGGGCTGATGTATTTTGGCCTTAAGCTAATGACTAAAGAAATTTGTATTTGACTGATTTTTTTTTTTATTATTTTTAATGTTTATAAGGAAAAGCTTTTTCTCTTAAAAAATGAATATTTCCCCATAAGTAGTCAGCGGCATCTTTCTATTAATGTTACATGTTGGTCAATCTTAATGTTTACATATTTATCATGAAATATTTTGTAAATGCAATGCCACCTTGTCCACTAAGATTATTCTTTTGGGCTATGAATAGTTTTCCTTATTCTTTTTTTTTATTTATACATTTCCTATATTTTATGAATCTGACTTTTTTTTTCCTTAGATGTGCTGTGGCTAATGACAAAACTGTTCTTCTCCACTGATATATTAGATTAACACTGGTCAAGCAGATGGGACTCCTGGGCTTGACCTTAACGTAGCAGAAGCATGGGAGCTGGGATACACAGGGAAAGGAGTTACCATAGGAATTATGGATGATGGTAAGTGAAGGCTGCATTTTAATTTAATACCTTAAGTAGTTTTCTCCATATAAACCAAACAAAGAAATAAAAAAGATTAAAATTTAATAATGGAATGCTTACCCTTCTGAGACTAATTACAAATCTCTGTAAAGACTTTGAGACCCTCGGGGAAAGGATCTTATAAAGGGTTGCACTAGGGATGCTGAAACATGGATCTCCAAGCACCAAAAGTAGCCTGCAGTTACCACACAGAGATCCTCCAGTACCTAATGGAATGACCATTACCAAAGGAGAGTCTCTCCTTGACTTCTGAGGGCACTGACTGGGAGACTTAATTGCCTTGCAAAAAGTGCTCATGAAAACATTTTCTCGTTTGCATTATTCTGGTTTGCATTATTCTCAAAGTCATACTTGACAGCTGAAATAATTAAAACACTTTCATGCTGAATGTCCTCAAAGACCTGCCTATCAAATATATTAATAAGTTGAGGCATAATTCAAGGAAGATGAGAATGAGTTGGAGTCACAGCTTCACAGCTTCCAAATATCCAAGTACCATGGATTCCTAACAGTGCTCTCACCATTCTTGGGGGGCGAAGTATTGAAATGTTGTCATGACTGAATAATGCTAAAATCAATAAAATGCCTGAATCCATATGTGCTTTCTAGGGTCAGCTGAGATCCCTCCCTCTTCATTTTTGTTTCTCATCTGCTTAATCCTAAAAGTCTTCATGGAAGTAAGAAAGTGGACTCGTGCATCTCTACATTGATGCCGTCATAAATCACAGTGTCACTGTTCCCACAGAGGCAGACTTCACATTCAGAATGACTAGACATGACTTTTTTGGAGATGGCAACAAACTAATGTAGAATCAGGCCAAATATATCTACTGGAAGCTGTGGGCCTGTCGGATGTGGCTTGTGTTCACTTCCAGTAACTCTCAAGAGAGTAGCCGAATACCACGGCCCTTCCGAGGCCTGTGTTGTCCATCTCCCATTGGTATCAGCAGGGCTCCCTGCTGATATTGCATAGATTTCTTTACACACATCTAGTGTTAAGGATCTTACCTAAGGGAAGGTAATAGTAGTTTCATCAGTAAGGTAACGTCCAGGTACATTGAGCACGTACCAGGTTGGTGGTTGGAGGCACAGGGAAAGGTTATGGCCAGAAGGGAACAGGAGATTGCTGGCTATTTGCCTGTTTTAACTGCTTGTGCCAGCTTATCCCATCTGAGATCATCTGCTTTTGTTATTCCTATTGTTATATTTTGTTACTCATATTAGTATTATCATTATCTACTTTTATTATTGTTATTATTTTCTGCGGCTTTTTGTTATTCCCTGCGTGGGGACTGTACACTTCCCATATCTGGAGACAATTTGTGCATTAACAGGAGGATATTCTGCACCACTGCTCTGCTATGGACTTGAGCACAGTACACAGGCACAGAGCCATTTAAAATCACATTCTGTAAAATCCCAGAGTTTCCCTGGTTTCTGAGTGTCCTATCTGCACGCTAGGTGCTCTTTGGAGCAGAGTCCCAGGTGAATTTCACAGTTTTTGGTTAGGCTCAATTCACATAAAGTAAGTCAGTGAGCTTTAGTGAATGTTTGACTGGACTTGTTTCTAATTTCTAGTTTATATCGACCTTAAAGAACCAAGTGGCTGAATGCTCAGGATCTAATTTTCCAAGAAAGGATTACGATGTTGTATCTCAAGGGCCAGGATCTCAGATTGCAGCCTGTGCCCAGATACCTGCTAAAATGCTCTAATTCAGCATTAAGCCCCTACCTCCCCCTGCTTATCATATACAGAATAAAACGTATTTGTCTTAGTGATATTTCCAGTCCAATTTAGGCAATTTTCCAGGTACTTAAATTTACAGTTTTCAGTGGTTAAAATACTCTTTTTATAGCATATCCTGATTCAATGCTTACTGAAGTTGACAGTTTTGATATCCTTTGAGATGACAGCACTTGTATACAGATAAAATGTGATTAGAATTAGCCTTACTAAACAACTAGTTTACAACTAGTAAACAACTAGTTTAGATTGTTACTAAACAATCTAGTTTACAAACTGGGTCAGTACATTTTGTAGCTGACCCCACTTCAGCTGACACCTGAATTTTGATAAAAATGTCAAGATCTAAAACAGAAATGGTACCCCCAATTAAAAGTCCCCATGTAAAAACAGGGATATCACTTCAATCATCAACTGCATTATTCACTACTGCTGTTTCCTATATTTGCAGTGGAACTTTATCCTATTCTGTGATCATTAGAAACTCTATTTTGAAACTTCTAATCTTTGATTCTGTCATTATTTTATTGCAGGAATTGATTATCTGCATCCTGATCTTGCCTCAAATTATGTAAGTACATGCTGACCTTTTCTGTAAAATGTAGAATTTCTTGTTATGATCTTTTTTTCGTACAAAAGTTTAAGCTATAAGGGAAGAATAAGAGCACAGTTGAATTGTTAGTCTTACAGATGATACTTTTTGCTTTGCAAAAGCAGCAATGAAAATGGAGCAGCCTGTGGAGGGAATGAAAAGGTGAGAAGGCTCTTGCTAGAGGAATGACAGTGCTGCCTCCCATTAAATAAGCTGCAGCTCACAATATTGGATTTAGGACAGAAAGGAGTAACCGGGGAATTGGCTCCAAATCCTGCTATTAAGATACAGAATGTACTTGTCACCTGGAGGGCTACTGAGCTGTGGGCTGTGACAGGGCTGCTGTTGTATTGGCCTTTGAAACCCCTGGGAATGGTTTCATTTCTCTGCAACACAGGGCTTGATGCAGTGCTCCAGAACATGAAACATGTGCAGGACAGATTATATATTCTTGGCATGGGCTGTGACAACTGATTCTTCCTCAAATTTACCTTCACACTTGAGGCTTGCTGGCTGTGCAAGCTGTGGGGGAGTGCCAGCTTCCAGTTACTCTGCTTTATATTTTCCTGCAGCCAGTGGCTTCTCCTCAGGTAGCCCAGTCTTCTTCACCTGAGCACGTCAGTGTGGTTGTTAATTGGGATTAAATGCACAGAAGAACGAAGGAGATTAGAAAAATGGTGAAAAAAAATGGGTCATTCAGATAGAATGGCTCCAAAATGAGAAAGAGCAGTACATTTATTCCTATATATGAGTTACTGCAATTTAAATGGTAATAAACAGCCTGCACAGTGAAGACCTGGCCTTGTTGTTGATCTTGGTAAAGAATATATCGAACTGAAAAGTGTTCACTGAAGGGGCAGGGATTTGAGAGAGAGATAACCAGAGGATGTAAAGAGCAGAGTAGACAGTTTCACTCCTTATTAATTGGTTGAATAACTTGACTACAGCTAATTAGACCCTACCCTAACTGTTAAAATGCTCAGCCAAAAGAGATTACTCAGCAGGATGTTTCCTTAAATTGTTCAGAATAAAGAAGTCTGCACAAAGTCTATGTCTTTGTAGGAATTGGTCACAGGAATATGTTTAAGCAGCATATGAGCTGGAAACAACTTTTTTTTTTTTTTTTTTTTTTTTTACTCATTTGCTTTCTTTTTCAGCAGCAGTAGTGGACAAAGCATATGTGAATATTCTTGTTTCATAAATAATAAGATAAATAAAATAATAAAAAATCATGTTTCAAATAGACAAGAAGAAAGTCTTCACATACCTGTTTTCATGTCAAATAAATAGGCACATTTCTGTTAACAGTCAACCTCGGATCATGTTCAGAAGCCAAAAATATATTGCCCAGAAATAGAATGTTTTTCTCTCTCAATTCTATAAATATTTTCTGTTTGATGGATAAACAGTTGTCGGACTTAGCAGATATGTACTTTTTTGTTTTTATGGCAGAAATTGTGAGTATTCTAGGAATTTATGGAAAATGACATTTCAAAAGTAGAAAACGATGTGGTAGAACCCACAGCCTTAATGCTGTAAGTCACAAAATAGTGGAGCTGAAGAGCCATGTGAAAAAGGACATTAGAGGTTAATCTGGGAGAAGAACAGGAATGAGGACAACAAACCGCAGTGATAGTTACAACTGACATGTGCAGAGACTGCTCTGCAATGAGGAGAAGCTGGGGAAGCCTGTGGAGCAGTGACTTTGTTGTAGCAAGTGACGACCCAGCAGTGGAGCTGTGAAGGGGCTGTGGAGGGGACGGATGGGGAATGGGAAGGCCGCAAGAACGACGATGTGGCCGGTGCAGGGGTGTTCGGCCTGGCTCCTGCAGGTAGGTGGGCAGCCGGGCACAGCGGGGAGGGTGCTGAGGAAGGACTGTTTGGTAAGACACATACTCAAATAGCAGAAACCTCACCTTGAAAGATCACAGCCTTAAATGGGTTATGAACTGAAAGCACTAGAGCTAGGTTAGCTCCTGCTGCTAAAATGCCCCTTCTCCTCCCTCTCCTGTATCTAGCGCAGTGAGCGCAGGGCTCTACTCAGCTGCACTCGGCCTCTTCTCATCCTCCCATCGTGAGGCTGTGCTGGCCTCAAGTCTTAGCAGCTCCTACCCTGATGTTGTCCGCATTCTGAGGCCACAGGAGCCTTTTTTTCGCAGCAGGTATTAATTTGGACATGTACTAAAGACAAGGAATGAAATCCAGCTGAAGAAAAGATCAGTCTAGTCCTAAAAATGCCATGAAGTCAGTCTGCTAGGAAATACCTACATGCTGAACTAGTGCAGGTATTGCAGTCCATGCCTGCACCTTGCACAGTTTTTATTTGTGTCCAGAGTTTCACCTTTCATAATGTCTACATTTTGGAGCAGCCTTTTTTTTTTTTTTTAAGTGTGTTGATTGTTCTTAGGAAATGGAGAGCCAACAGCTTAGGTTTGTAGATGGCTGCACTACCTTGAGTGCACTTAGAGATAACAAGAGTTGGGAAAGAGAAAGAGCTTTCTAAAAAAAAAAATATGTATGTATATATAAAATAAATAAATAAATATATATATATATATTTTTTGCTCAGAATCTGTCTCTTCCTGAAATGCCTATGTAAAGTAATAGAGAGGAGGAAGCAAATTTGGTCCAAGTGAATTACTAAAATAAGGAATACAATGCTGACTAAATAAGGAGCTGGGTCTTGTGATCTTATTCTAAATTACATTGAGCCAGGATCTCATCTTCTGTGTCTTTTTTATATCTCTTAAAGTCCCTTACCATATATTTGATTATGGAATATTTGATGTTCTTTCTGTGTTTGTCACAGAGAGGTAATTGAAACGCCGAGTGTTAATGCACCATTGACAGAGCAATTGGGAATTTAGCAGCACCAGTTAAAAATTCATAGTAGAAACCCTCAAGCCAGTAATAACAGACTTGTTCACATTTTGAAATGCTGCTGTTTCATCAGCATTGCTATTTGATGTCAAGTGTATGGTTTCAAGTGTCTTCTGTGGTATGTTTATGACTGCAGTTTGTGGAATTCCTCGTGCTTAATTTGGCTCTAGAGAGCATGGTGATAGCACTTGATCTTCCTACTAGTGCCTCCGTCGTTTCAGTTCAGTAGGTGAGATTTCATAGCTTCACGTTGCAGATGTGATAATTTCAATTGCTTTTGGCCAGGGATATGCCTTTATGGCAGAACATGCCAACATGGAATCATCTTCTCTGAAAAGGAGCAAGTCCACATTTTTGCTGCGATGCTTTTTGATGCATCTCAGCCACAATCCTCTTTCCCCTGTCCCAAAAAACTCTACAATCAACAGATTATCCTTCCGTTTCACAGATAGCAACTGTTGATATTGGAGTGCCCTCCATCTATGTGTTTATTCTCACAGTTCCTGACCTGTTCTCTAATGTGATACTCAGTGCAGTAATGAGAGACCAAACCTGCTCGCACTAAGTTCTTCGAATTGCTCATGTGTTTAAAGACACGTGTGGCAGTGGCTTCAGAGCAATCAACATTTGTTAATTGTTGTTGACTGGGCCTATAAAGTGCCTGAGAGATCAGTTGCTTCTGGAAAACATCCTTACTACTCCCTTAGGTCAGCAAAAGAAGGTCCCAGTCTTGCAGGCTCTTAGACAGCCTCATCACTTTTGTTGTAAGACCTGGTTACATTTACAGAAATGGACGTGTACAGTTAAGACTGATTTACAGCTTGGATATCTTCTCCTTTGGGAAGTCTGATATTCCAAAATAGGCTTAATCCCAAACTGGAGTGTGAGGCTGATACCACAAATATGAGAAAAGAGATTAGTGAAAATGTTAAATGTGAAAATAGCAAAAATCTCTAAACTAAATCAAAATTGAGAAAAAAAGTCTAGTCTTTTGCTAATGAATTATGTTCTGCAGTTCCATCTTGTGGAAAAAGCTTTGTTCCCTCAGGAACAAGCACTGATAGGACAGGTCCAGCTAAACCCCAAGTGCCCTCTCAAGCGGAGCTGGAGAACCATCTGTCTCTCTGTTCCTGACAGCCTGTGCCAGTACCTGGGAAGGAGCCTGGCTCCCGAGAGCCTCCCTGGCTGCTCTCCCAGCACATCCCAGCTGGCTGCAGTGTGACTGCTCGCTATGCTGGAGCGGGGGCTTCTGGCAGAGGAGGAATTTTCCATTCTGCCCCGTGAGCGCAGAAAGCCTTGGTGCTGAAGGATCAATATTTTCTTCCAAGCCATGGAAACCCTGCAGAGGTTCAGCCTTCAGGAAATTACATTTTCCCCACAAAGGGAACCCTTCATTACAAACTCATAATTAAAATGCTGAAGCCTAATGTACTCCAAGGTTTTCTTTCAACTCCGACCGTGTATACAAAGCCAGCAATTTTCAGGACTAGCTTCTCTAAGATACAGCATCTGAACTAGAAGGTAAAATAACAAGGGCTGTGTATTAGATAAGTTCGGTAAAAGAGAACTGCAGCTGTATGGGCTTGTGATTGCAGATTTCAGTACATTGTTTTGAAGGAAAAACTTAAGAGAGCAAATAGCTTTTGCAAATGGGTTTGCAGTGCTGTGAAAAGAAGCATAAGCTGAGGGAACACACCCTCTCATAGAGGTGTGTGTTCTCTTATTTTTGTACTCAGCCAGTGTTTTCTGGTAAACATCAGTGTAGCTGCATCTTCCCATTTACAGCAGCAGGGAGCTGATCAGCTCTTGTAAGAGGTTTCTTGCCTGGTTAGCAACAGCGAAGATCCAAATCCCAGGACGAGACTCTGGCCAGCACTAAAAACTGTTAGTCCTAGTTTCTGAACAGTGCCTGGAGCCGAATGCTTGGTTAAAAAAGAGGAGAGAAGGAGAGTAGAGAAGGAGCAGGGGAGAGAGAGGAGACAACAGATATTTACTGTGGGAGGTGATTGTGTGGGAGCAGCCGTTTTTTTTTTTTTTTTTGTTTTGTTTTTTTTGAATATCTGTACTTATAAGAATTAGGCAGCAAATATTAGGAAAATGATAACAATATCATATAGTCAGATAAAAAGGATTACAATGTTTTCTGTTGAAATCTATGGAAATCCATGGTAGTAAAATGTTTGCAAACACCCCTGCAGTCATCCCGATGGCACTTCATCCCTCTCCTACTCACAAGGTTCTGGTTTTTCTTCTCCTCTGCAACCAGTATCTTTAGGATACAATCTTATGTTCCACCTTTCAAGGTCTTTATTAGTTTTTCCTCAAGATGTATTCAGAAAAGCATCTCCTGAGCAAAATGGGCCTTTTGTAAGGAGAACTCTCTGCAGTTATCCTGGGACTACCTGAAGTTTTTTGCCATCTGACATTTCATTTTAAAACACAGACAGCAGCGGGGCTTACCTGTCTCTGGGCTTTAGCTCCCAGCACAAAGCAGTTAAGCAGTCTGGCTGTGTCACAACTTTTGGTAACTTTTCACCAGCTAATACGATACCGGCCCCAAATTGCTGGGAAGGACATTGCTGGATTAATTATCTTATCATGCAATGCATCAGTGAAATGTTCTTCTTCTGTTATGATGGGCAATCTCCATTGTTTGCTAAAGGAACAAAGTCATCATTGAGTAATTTCTAAAATCATGACAGAAATTACAAATGTTGCAGGCAATAAATGAAGCGCTGCAGTATGAGCAGCAAAGCTTAGCAACAGCATAAAGGATCTTGTTTCTTTTAGGATGTCTGTGTTTCCTTCATTAACACGGGTCTATGAGATGTCTTAGCCTACCTGCATGCTACTGAAAGGACCATCTAACTGTCCTGGAGGTCGTGGGTCTGATCTTGGTGATTTACCAGTGTAAAATATCAATATTTCATAATAAATCATTGGGGTCTTATGGGATTTTTGCAGATTGACAGACCTTCACTGGCATCTGTTGAGCCCTGCTACTTTGACCCTGAGGATCAAAGGTCCTACAGTAATCCCAGCTGATGTAACTGTCACCACATCAAGCAGAGCTCACCCAACATTAGTGGCAAGAAAAAAGTTACTCTTCCAAGGTAGAAATTTGTTGAAAACCCTCCAAAGACTTTGCAGAGCACCCTGTGTCACTGCACTGTTGTTAATATGAGCCCAGGGTAACCACAGGGACCTTCAAGCCACAACACACACAGAGCTGCATTTGCAACTGAAAACAGGATTTTTCACAGCAAAAGATGTTATGCTAATTGCTTTGCTAGACCCTGTTATGATAGATATTTACCTCAAACACCATTTTATGGGGCTTGAAGCTGAGCACTACCTATTCAGCTGCTGCTGATTGGCATTGCTGCTCTGATTTGGGCATCTTAAGGGGGGTACTGTGATTTATGCTAGCTGTAAAATATCCACAACGTGCTATTCCTTTGGAACCAGAAAGATACTAATGTGCTGTAGTCCCAGTTGCCTGACGTTATTTTCAAAGCAAGAGATGCTGCCAATAGTTTCCAGCTTTCTCTTATATTAGAGCCATTTGAAGGGGATATTTGTCAAGTTAAATGTATGCCCAGTGCATAGGCAGTGTGACATGATGCCAAAGAAGGCACTCATTTTGCAAGCTAAAGACCACACATCCTCAGCACTTATTTTCTCTCTAGCCAATGTACCTAATTAATCAATGACACACCAAGAAAGTGCAAGGTTGCTAATCACTTTAATCATTAAGCAGTGGTATTAATTTTCACTTAGGGCATCTTCTGGGGAAAGTAAATTAAGATTGTTGAAATGAGAAATGCACAGGGGTGGTAGAGAGCAGATAAGGGCATTTCTGCATTGGTTCTGGCAGGCAGTCTCTCTCCTGGGCTTCTCCGAGAAAGCTTTTTCTTTTTGCAAATATTTTCTTCATTTAGTTGGGTAAGAAAAAATAGAGTCGTCAGTACTTACTGCTGGCTGTGGAAGAATCTGGCTTTATTTTGTTCTTTTTATTTTTCTATTCTTTTCTATTTCCTTCTTTTTTTGCGGACCAATTGGTTTTCAGGACTGGTGAGAAGTCTTCCTTTGGAATAGTACTTTTTGCTAGTAAAGGCAAGTATTTTATTGAACGAAAGTATCTATGGAAAACTTACTTAAAGTAAAATATTTTTCACTTTGGATCAGTTCAGCCTCAGTTTAGAGGCTCCAGAACACACTGAATTAAAAGAACAGCAGCAACAAAATCCCACTCTGGTGCATAGCCCAATTGGGAGAACAGAGTCAGAGGCACAAGTGCCTGGAGACAGCACAAACCATGTAATTTTAAAACAAAGTTCAGCCAAATGAAATAAAGAACTTCTATTTCCCCAAAGTGAAAACACTGCATTTTTGATTGAAAAAGCCAAAAACAACAAGTTTTCCAAATGGAAAACTTCAGGACTTCCTATTTTATTGGTTTTTTGTTGTTGTTTGTTAGTTTTCTCCAAGAACCATTATTTCACCTGTTCATCCATCTTAAAACACTAATCAGTTCTGAAATCCCTCAGTATTCTTGGGCATGGCAATAGGGTTTGTTTCAGATTTGTGGCGGCAGAGTTGCGTTCCAGCTGCCGAGGTGTCACCAGGAAGCCCGAGTGTGGTGGTGCCTGCGGGAAGTGCTGATGTCTCCCAAAGCTTCCCAGAGTTCTGGCTGTGTTAGGGGGAGACTTACAGGCCCAGCAGTGGTTTTGACCAGAGAGTCAAAATCTCAGCCCTATTCATTAGCAGTGATAAACGGGGTTTAACAAGAGAATTTTTCGCACAGCCAGGTGGCCTGGCATCAAGCGAAGGGTTCTGCATTTACAGTGGCATTCGATTTGATGCCTTCTTGCCTATCTTTACTGGGAATGACAGGAATGTGCGTGTACAGACAGGCATCTCCTTGCCCCTTCCTCAGTGCCTCATCAGGACTGATCTTGAGAGTGATGCTGGGAACATTCCCATGCTCTGGGCTCTGCCACTGTTATTTACTGCGAATAACACAGTGATCCAACACTGTCACCGAAAGCAGCGTGTGGCTTGGGAATTGCATTGCAGGAGCTGCCATTTTTTAACTGAAAAGGCGGGATGAAGAAATGAAACTACTAAAGGCTCTAAGGGAATCTTGACTTTCCTCTCCCTTGAGCAAGTTTTCTTGCTACGCAGTCACTGCAGGTTTGCTCTCAGGAATGGAGATGAGAAGTCCACAAAACAGTTATTGCTGACATAGTTACGATACCATGAAGTTACTACAGCTCAATTCCCATCTTCGGTGCAAGCCAGCTGCGTGGAAGACATGCAGTGTGGGGTTACGAGGACGTCACAGGCTCATGATGTTTGTTGTGCTGTGTGCTCCTTTGGTCAACCAGCACAGTCAGGCATCGCCTTCAACCCAGCTAATATTGGTACTAAAAGCTCTTGGAACGCGACTGCCCAGGGTACCAACTTCTGTTTGTGTGTGATGAAACATCTGCCCTGTCTGGTGCTCTGCATCCGCTGTCTGGTGGAAGTAAAATGGATATATTAGTGCATAGCTCAGTCACACATTCCCTGTGCTCACCTTACTCTACGTTTTCATTTAAACTGAAGAACTCTAGAAATGTTTTGTGGGCAGGTTGTGGTGTGAATTTTATTAAGGAAGATGCCTTATTTTCTTTGAGGATGAGCAAAGGCGAGCATAAAAACTGCTCATTGTTCAAGGGCTTCATAATTTCAATGCCAGCACATTTTTTTTTAGAATTACTTCTTGTGAGAAACTAAATCACTCTAATTCAATAGTACTTGACTCTGTTGCAAAAGTAGTCAACAGTGTTACCATGTCTGACTGATGTAATTGTGAAGCTATCATTCACTCAGCTAATGATGTCTAGGACAATTCTAAATTTATGCATGCAATAAATTGCTGTGGAAACATTAATTATATAGTTTTCAGATATACTAATCTTTAAGAAAGCCATGTATTTATGAAATGCAAGCTATTACATACTATTTACAAAAGCACAAACAGTTACAAATGTGTAGATTTACTTGGGAATATTTTTTTCTGGAAATCCCACCTTCTTCCCCCAGAATTTTGGACTTAATTGTCCATGGGTCTTGCTGACTTTCTCACAGAATAAACTATGCAAATGATGTATTTTTAATGAAAGAGCATATAAGTGGGCACATTAAAGGCCTTGGGAGTCCAGCATGTCTTGACAGACATTAGTTACATCATTAATATTCCCCAGGATGCTCTCAAACTCTGCTAATGAGGTCAGTGTGCAACTGCAGTAAAACAGTAGATCTTCAAGGCCTTTAAATTATAAGGCATATAGGGCGGCCTGTAGTCGCTTTTTGCAGCAAAAGAAATGTACAGAATAGCTTGCATTGTGCCTTTTCGGTCTTTCTCCAAAATACTCGCCTCCTTTTGAGTCACCTCCTATGTCATTGCTAAGTGTCCTTTTATTTTCCTTCATATTTGTGCAATTTAATTGAAACATTGAGTAGCTGCTAACTCCTTCCCTTGTTGTGTGAAGAGCCTTTCAGAACAAGAAATAACCCAACTACTTTCCAATGTTTGTCTGTTCTTTGACTTCTAGTTCTTCAATATCACCTGAATAGGAGTATAATCAAGTAAAATGGAACCAAACCATTTTTCTGCTGCCAGCTCTGTATCTCTGAGAGTCTCTTGATTTCAGTAGGCCACACTAAAGCAAAACAAAAGTGTCAGTACAGAGCAAAAAATATGTATTGGAATGCCAATTTTTTAATAAAATAGAACATTATGAGGCCAAATAAAGTGTGTACTCTCAGCCTTTTTCAGTAAAAGTCACCACAGACTTCATATTTACTACTATGGTAAAATAATCCAATGGATTATATGTTTCTAGCTACTCAAATGCTACCTTTTTTCCCCTACCTTAAGGAAAGTTAAAAAAGACTTAATTCCATAGTTTGAACCTTTCAATTTGCCAATTGCTCTGAAAGGTATTAACATTTAATAGTTGTCTTATTTTATTTATTTTATTTTATGAATTTAATTACCTTAGCAACATGCCACCTATCACCATTCACTACCCCTTGAGTGTACTGAAGGCAGAACTCAAGACTCTTATGCAGCCCTCTGAAAACTACTTAACGTTTGGCTGAACATAAGTATATGTTTCATTTTTTTTGTATGTTATCTTGCTTTTGCCCTCAGAGCTCTGACTCTGGCTAAGTAGTTACTGGGGATGTGCTTCAGGTTTCTTCCACATCATCCTGGAAATTGTAGGGCACACTAGGAATGCCAAAAGGAAAATTGTGAAGCAGCCTTTATTATGACCACAAGTTTATTTGGTTGCCTGTTTTTTAATAAAAACTTATGCTTGCCTCAATTTCATGTGCTTTTTGCTATGTCAGGTGAAGATGTGTGGGAGAAGCCATGGAGGGCATTTCAATATTGTCAGAGGAAATCTATCTAATTTAGAAAAAGAGCACAATGTAAAATAATATTTGTGTTACTTTAAAAATAATGCTCACTTAATGAGGGTAAATCTCAATATTATTACTAGACCTACTGTCATTTCTTTTGGTGCATGCTCTCTTTTTAACCTAAGCAGTGAAAAAGTTTCAGTTTTGCAAAATAAGAGGATACGTCAGAGGTGAAACAGCAAACATTTATCATGCTGTATGTTCTAATAACTGTAATAATAATTATGAAAAGTAGTTTTATTGTTACAAGTTAAGCAGTAGTCATACGGAATTTGCAGTCAGTTGTAGTCACTTTATACCGTTTGGGTGATTCCACTTGCTTGGCTTTGACTTATTCCAAACACTAATGAGTGTTCAAGGGGGCGAGATTTTGAAGCCCCTCCCGCTCCCAAGATCCTGCCTGTTATTTGTGGGGTCTGGCAGCCTTGGAGCACATGGGGAACCCTGAGAGGTGGGGTGAGGAGCCTAGGATTTTTGGATGTGGTAAATGCAGGAGTGCACCTCCCTTTCCACTATCAGTTGATCTAGAAGGCTGGAAATGGGTTTCTTTGGCAGCTAACAGGTTGCTGAAGGGCAAGACAAATGACTCGAGGTGCCAAACGGGGTTTGTCATCATTTCATCCAGGTTAGAGCCTCCTCCCAAAACATTTCCCTTTCAATAAACCAGCTTTATCCAGTATATTTTCTGGGAAAATAAGGCTTTGCCATACATGTAGGATAAACTAATCAAGAGCAATACGGTCATGTTAGCTATTCCTGAAATGGATGGCATCAAAGAGGAGCTCTACTCCAGTAATCTTTCATCTGTTTTTATTTTAAATTGCTTGCTTTGCAGTGCTGTGTTCCAGCTGGCCGCTCTGTGCAGCAGGGGGGCTCTGCATTCTGAAACCACCATCCTGACCTGCGCTGCACTCACTGCTAATTGCTCCTTTTGGTAATTGCTCCAGCAGGGACTCTAGTGAGCACCTGAAAATGGGATTCATGGGCACCTCAGGTGTCATTCTGGACCCCGCGCACTTCTCCATCCATTTCAAATGATGCTCGGATGTATTATCCAGGGGCAGTTTTGGAAAGGAGGACAGCACAAGAGTATGCTGCTCTCTCATTCATTATTCAAGAGCTCTCTGGTTTTGTCTGGCTGAGTATTTTTTTCTTTTTTGAAGTAAAGAATTGGGTACAGGGCTTATTAATATTTCTGGAGGGACAGTAAAGTGTTCACAGACAGCAAATTCAGCCTTTAAAGTTAATATTGTTGATCATGACCCATTACTTAATGGATGTACTCATAGTGTTGAGATGGTCTTGAATGCAGCTCTGGATTTCCTGGGTAATACTGAGCTATTTGAGCAGTGACAAGTCTTTTTCAGTTCGCTTTTCAAAAATGCAAGGACATGTGTTTTTTTTTTAACTGCTTTGGCAAAGACATCTTATATCATTGTCTTTGAACACACATCCTTGGGAACATTAAACCTGATACAGGACAGTCTTGGCACATGTCAGGTAGTCTTGGTCAAGAAAAACTGAATTCTTGACAATTTTCAGAGACAGGTTGTGGTTGCCAGCATCAAACCGTGTGGTGGCCCCAAGAGAACAAAGCTGACTTGCTCTTCCCCAGTCTGCCGTGCATTTATGCTTGCCCAGCCATTTCACGTGCCTCATGCTCCAGTCTTTTGTAGCCTTTGCAGCTAGTTGTATGTACGAATAAAAGTCACCCTTATTCATGGGGTTTGAGATCTTGACTCGAGGAGTGCTACAGGTAAAAACCTTTTGAAGTATTCTTGGACAGGCTTCCTAGGGACATACAGCAAAGCGGAGCGCGTACTTCCCGTGGCAGAAAAGAGAAGGCTAAATGTTGACTACAGACTTAGTGGCAGTGACTTGATTTTTCATTCGTGACCTTACTGAACCCCTTCTGGGCAGGTTACTACGTTGACTTCCTTTTTGCTTCATGGTGAACATGCTCCATTTTCTTACTATGGTGTGTGTAAAACTGTATTACATTTTCTACCTTATGACATGCAATGTTACCCTCATACAGTTTTTAGACATGCGCTAGGTGTCCCTGCTTAATGCTCTCTAGAGGTCCCTACCAACCTCGGCGATCTGTGGTTAGAGATGTAACATGTTGTAATCCGAGGCCAGGGGTTTGCCTGCTGTTTGGATCAGTAAAGAAATCGAGCAAGCAGGTTTCTTACCACCTCAGATTTCTGAGAAATTACAGTTGTTTGAAACGGGTGAAATCAGATGCCATCATTGCCAGAAGTCTTTCTACTTCTCTTCAAAGCCTCGGATAAATTTAATCTCAAATAAAGGCTCTGGAATAATTTCACTAGTGTGTTAATACCTTGAGCCAAATAAGACTGTGACCAGTGGGCCTTGTATTTTTCATTATTTGTCTCATGGACTGTCATGTGAGTATAGGAAAACTTCTTGAGTTACTGAGAAAAACAGAAATGTACTTGAATGGCTCTGTAGAGGCTTGTAAATCCATATAAAAATTATCAGCTTACTGCATTATTCAAAGTATATAATTTTATTACAGATCTGAGCAATGCATTGGTATTGCCATATTTTACAGAAAAGTATTTTGCAAAAGAAAAAAGATTTTATTGCATATGTTTTAAAAAATATAGGACAATTCTTTGGAAAATTCTGGTCAGAAGTTATTTTAAAGGCGAGTTGTACACAGACAAAAGAAATCTGTTTATATTCTGATATAGAAGCCAGTACTTGATTAATGGTTGAAAGTATGTCTTCATCTAATCCAGTACTTTCCTCCCAGCATCTTATTTAGGATACAGGCGCAGAATGCTAGAAAATACCAAATAAGAAATATACCATATAATTCTCTGTAATAGCAGTGCATCTATTTTCATTATATAATAATATTATTTATATATAGTTATATGGATGGAGCAGCTCATCCTAGAGACCATATCTAGGCATGTGAAGGATAGGAAGGTGATCAGGAGTTGTCAGCACGGATTCAGCAGGTTTGATGAACCTCTACGATGAGGTGACCGGCTAGCTGGACGATGTGAGAGCCGTGGATGTTGTCTACCTTGACTTCAGCAAAGCTTCAGGCACCATCTCCCATAAAATCCTCATAGGGGAGCTCAGGAACTGTGGACTGGATGAGTGGACAGTGAGGTGGATTGAGGACTGGCTGGGTGGCAGAGCCCAGAGGGTGGTGATAAATGGGGCCCGGTCTGGTTGGAGGTCTGTGGTCAGTGGTGTCCCGCAAGGGTCAGTACTGGGCTCGGTGCTGTTCAACTTGTTCATCAGTGACTTGGACGAGGGCACAGAGTGCCCCCTCAGCAAGTTTGCAGATGACACTCCTGAGGGCTGCGCTGCCATTCAGAGAGACCTGGACAGGATGGAGAGTTGGGCAGAGAGGAGCCTCATGAGTTTCAACAAGGACAAGTGCAGGGTCCTGCACCTGGGGATGAATAACCCCAGGCACCAGGACAGATTGTGGTTGACCTGCTGGAAAGCAACTCTGTGGAGAGGGACTTGGGGGTCCTGGTTGACACCAAGTTAACCACGAGGCAGCAGTGTGCCCTCGTGGCCAAGAAGGCCAATGGCATCCTGGGGTGCATTAAGAGGAGCATCTCCAGCAGGTCGAGGGAGGGGATCCTGCCCCTCTACTCAGCCCTGGGGAGGCCACAGCTGGAGCACTGTGTCCAGTTCTGGGCCCCCCAGTGCCAGAGGGATGTGGAGCTGCTGGAGAGAGTCCAGTGCAGGGCCACGAGGATGATCAGGGGCCTGGAACATGTGCCCTGTGAGGAGAGGCTGAGGGAGCTGGGCTTGTTCAGCCTGGAGAAGAGAAGATTGAGAGGAGATCAGATCAATACGTATAAATACCTGAGGGGAGAATGTAGGGAGGATGGGGCCAGGCTCTTCTTGGTGCTGGCCAGTGACAAGACAAGGGGTAATGGGTACAAGTTGAAACACAGGAAGTTCTGCCTCCACATGAGGAAGAACTTCTTTCCTGTGAGGGTGCCAGAGCCCTGGCACAGGCTGCCCAGAGAGGCTGTGGAGTCTCCTTCTCTGGAGATCTTCAAACCCATTTGGATGCGACCATGTGCCATGTGCTCTGGGTGTCTCTGCTGGAGCAGGGGGATTGGACTGGATGATCTCTAGAGGTCCCTTCCAACCTCAACCATCCTGTGATTCTGTGATATATATAATATGTATATTGGTGACTGGTAAACATAAAGTTCAAATCGTTTTTGACTGAACATGAGGGTTGGGCTTTATCTTGTTCTAACACTGTTGGTCTAATGCGTAGTCTAAATATAAACCCCAGAGTATTACTAGTGCCTAACATAGGTGGCATGAGTTGCTGTCTGGAGGTGACTTTCTTCACTGATGATAGAGAAAGACTAACAACTAGCTTAGATATTGAAATCCAAATGTTAAACTAACAGAAAATCTAACAAACAGAAGTAACTGCAAGTAGACTAGCTTGGCACTGAAACTGGAAGCTGAATCACTTGAACTGAAAATGAAAATGTTTTAATTTCACTGTGCTGCTACAAATCTTTATGTGCCTTGGTTTCGGTTGCCTCCAGATCCTGTTCCAATTTATAGTCCTGGCTTCCTACCACAATTACATCTTTGATTCAGTAATAGGCTCCCTCTTACTGTCTGTTAGTGTGTCCAGCCTGAGGAGGAAAATGGTAGATCATGGATTTTAATATTCCCTTCAGCAAAACACCGTATCAGAAGCTGAAGCTGTCAGATGAAACATCTTGGTTATCAACTGTAGCAGTTTTCTTTTTGGTTCGGAGTTGAAAGTTACCTTATTTGTCATTGGTTTATGTAAAACAGTAGGTTTTGGCTTAGATATTTGGAAATATGATCTTTAAATTAGGGATCTGAAACAGTCCATTTATACTTGTCCCTGCTGCTTCATTCCCAGTTCTACAGCATTTACAACGTGGGTGGAATAGTTGTTCATGAAGTTGAAACTTGCTGTCTTATTTCAGACACGGTAATGAAGATAAATCTTGCAGTCAGCAGTTGTTTTCTTTCCAAAAATTCTTCTTCCTTCTGCATTTTGTAGATGATTCCTGATGCATTAGATTTCTTTGAATATAGTTATCCAGCATTAAGTGAATAAGAGAGAATTTGAAAGCGTGAACAATTTTTTTAAAGCTTGTCTAAAGCAACCTTTCGCTGACCTGACACTTGGTAATACTGGACCAGTCACCAGTGCTATTTTCCTGCACAACTCCCTCATTCTTAGAGTCAAGAAGAGTTGAGAGCTTCCATGAGATGCTTGCATGTCTGTTATCCTCAAAAATTAGCCACATAAGGGCCTCCTTTGAGCTACAGGTCTCTGGGTGTAGGACTGCATTTCTTCCAGATGAGAAAAAATACTCAGCTGACCCAATGTCAAGTTTAAATCTCTTTCATAAAATACTTCCCAAGGAACAACATAAATTCTGACTGAATAAGGAATTGGCAGTATATTATACTCATCAGACTGTACTGAGTCAGACCATACCATAGAAAGAAAGATCTGAAATAATTAGAGCTAAGCTCAGTTACCTGCAGTCTGCATAATATCCTAGCCTAGCGCAAGGCACTAGGAAAGTTACTCTCATCTGTGGTTGAAATCCATTTCTCCCAGGAAAGTGAAATGATTTGTGGGGGTTACGCCTGGGACCCCAGAAGGCTGCAGTCAGCATCAGCTCCCCTGCCTGGAGGTACCAACTCTTGCCAGGATCCTGCCCCTAAAAGTAGCTGCTAATGGATTTTTAGAGATTATAGTGACCACTGAATCAAAGACTGCACAATGTGTACCTGGAATTACCTCCAGGCTTCTAGCACACACTGCTTTATAGATTATTGGAGGAAGAACCACCACATCTAATATCCCTTCTAGATTTACCTTCCACTAATTTGTCTACTCTCTCTCTCTCTTTTTATTTATTTATTTTTTTTAATTTCATTTAGGCTTTTCACCTCTGCATTTCTGGGTAGTAATGAATTCTGCGTGGCTTATGAAAAAGCACTTGTTTTCTGCTTCTTCTAAATCTCCCCATTGGTAATTTCTATGACCTCCTGCTAGTACTTATATTATGAGAAGTGGTAAATAAAAATTCCCTGTCCGCCTTCTCTGAGCTATTCTTCATTTATAGACCATTCTGAAATTCTTCTTTCCCCAGTTGAAAATTGCATTCTATTTATTCCTAGCTCATACAAATCCAAGCCATTCAAAGTTCTGTATAAGCAGTTGTAATAATTAAGTGGTAAATAAAAGAGTCATCAATGTACAGAGTCTTAGAAGCACTGAGAATCAATGGCTATAGCTGAAGTTATTGGATAATTTTAGCATCTTCAGGGTAAAAATCAGAACCATAGTTCAGAGATACTGATAAAGGTACTTGCAGAGGATTCAGCTATATCTGAGCTGGAGAACAGCAGCCAGTTGCGTGATAGGCGTTTTGCAAATCTCCACTACATTCCTATACTGCCAAATATTTATTGTCTATGCTGATTAGAATGGATCAGGCTTTCTCAAATTATCACTCAAAAAAATCTCTGTACTGTAAGTTGAAGGATGGTTAGTTTTACACTCCAAGGATCAAATCCAGTATTGTCTCTGTTTCATTCTGGCACAAGAATTTTAGGAGTTAGGGGTTTTGAATCCAAAATTGAAGTACTTTGGTGTTACTGATGGACTGCCAGCTCCTGTACCCCAAGGACTTAGAATCTGCTGAAGGAGAATATTTTTAGGAGCAAAGCTATTCATATGCAAGTCTCAAATTATCTTCAATAGTGTGCTCAGCCAACTCTCAAAAAGAATACAAGTACACATTAATTAAGAATTAACATAATTCTGTTTCTTGAGTGTGGTGCTTATTAAAATATAAACTCTATGAACATACACTTGAGAGAGAGCTTCAAAATATTTTTAAAAGCTTAATTTGAGTCTCCCTTATTCATTTTTTCATTAAGAGAGAAGATGGCAATCCTGGTGAAAGGTGAAAGGTTTCTCTGTGAAACTTTCCACCTCTCAGATAAAGCATCAAAAAGTTGTTAAGTTTCCTTAACTCTGCTGATGGGACAAAATCATTAGTTATTTAGTTCAATATGAAAAGGAGAGATAAGGAATGACATTTTGAAAAGCACTCGAAAGGCACATTTTTGAAGGTATTTGAACAACTAAAGAATGAAACGAATATATAAAGGCATTTTCAGACATACATGCCTAGAGTCATTAATAGAGATTTCACATTTGAGTTTTGAGAAATGCTCTTTTTTAGGCATTGAAATGCATTGAGGTGTCAGACTTTGTTTGAGATAATCAGTACAGTGAATTATTTTTTCAAAAATAATTGGAGGCAGGACCTGCAGTCACTCATTTGTAGCCTGAGTTTTCACAACACCTTTTTATTGCCATATCATTTGGAAATACTAATGGTCTGCTAATGACAGAGCACCACAGAAAACATAATTTCCCCTCATTTGTGTTCCCCTTTGCCCAGCAGATCTGCTTTTTTGATGATTTACCGAAGTTCTTTGTGTTTTCCAGAATGCCCAAGCCAGCTACGACTTCAGCAGCAATGATCCTTACCCCTACCCCCGCTATACAGATGACTGGTTCAACAGGCAAGTGTATTTTCCTTGGTTTGATGTTCACTTTATCTCCATTAGGAAATTATGCCTATTTGCCAATATTTGTAGAGTGTCTGTTTTCTGGGAAATTCTGCAGTTCTCAGCACTTTCTTTCACTACTACTTGAAAATTAGAGGTTACTTCTAACTCCATTTTTTAGATAAATACCTCTAGATAATGCTGAGCAGCTAACTTGTGGTTTATGAAATAAGCTGCTGCTTCAGAAGTGTATATATTTAAGCTTTTTACATGAGTGATAGCTACACTATTTCCTGTCGGTTGTGCTACGAGATTATGACAAACCAACTCAGTATATGTTGAATACAGTTGGAACTGGTTTCCCTTTTATTGTGTCCCAGTTGGTCTGATCTTTAGTTATTTGGAAAGGGAATAGGCTGTCAGGAGGCATTTTATACAGATGGGAGTCTGACAGGAAAAGAATCTGGTGAAAAAATGTCTTTTGATTGTAGAGGCAGAAAGGCAGCATGGTATAGAATGACTGGTTTAAAAACATTTTTTTTCCCCTGTGATTAAGGACAATAGGCAGCATTTCAGGGCTGGTTCTGAGATGTTTTTAACCCCTGAAGGAATTAAAGTCCATGAATACTGTCTGGGAACCTGTTTCTTGTGGTTGAAAGCTGGAATCAACCATTCAATGAACGGAATCAACCGTTCAGTGAAAATTTCCAAACCTGCTTTAAATTGAAATATAATTAATATAATTGTCAGCACTTACATAGCAGCAGTACTGAGGTGCTTTTTAGAGCTTTACCCATCTAACCCCTTTTAGAGGTTTTTGGGTTCAGCTATAGCTTATCAAAAATATCTGAGGCCTATTTGATGCAGTCTTCATCTCTAACTTAGCATGGCCATACAAATGGCTTTTGAGGATTTTTTTACCCTTTTTTTTTCTTTTTTTTTCTTTTTTTTTTAAGAAATCACATTTTAGTTCTGGGAGGGCAGCACTACAAAAATGTGGAGCAGCTGCCTCCACCTCAGAAAAGGGCTTCCTGGAATGGATCAAACAGGTTTAGGAGCTGTGATGTCCTCATTTATAGTCCTGCCATTTTTAAGCCAAAGGAAGATGCTGGTGAGATTTCTCCTTCATACCAGGAAAGGGTATGACACTTTTAACCTACTATGAATCCAATTAGTGAATGGAAAGTCAGAGAAAGACTTGGGCTCTGGTTTGTGAAGGCCACTGCCTTTCTTGCTTTATTTATGCAAAGGATCTTTGAGGGAGAAAGGTGTCACTTAGCTCTGGAGCAGTACAGAGGAAAATTAAATTTAGCTTTAGTGCATAATGGTAAGTTGTGTCCCATGAAAGATGATTATATTGCTTCCAAACATTTTATAAGGAGGTGCAGTTTACAGTCCTCACATGCTCTGCAAGGTGGCCCCAAAGTTACCTCCTGAGGTCTCTTAAACAGACATTGAGCATTTTGGATGCGGAAAGGATTTTTTTCTCTAACCGCAGGTGCCTCTGGTTAACATCAGGCACCCAACTGAAGAGCAGAGATAAGCAGTGGTCAGATAAGATTTGAGCTATTGAGTTATTGGCTTGAGCTATCGAGAACAGCACAATACCGATTCTTCCTTCGATTTCGTTTCTTGAGATGACAGGGAGTGGTAAAAGTTGAAGCCTTGGTGTCGAATCCTAATTTGGATACCTCAGCACCCAAACATTTGGAAGGATGCTCCGGGCTTTTGGTGACTAGAAATGGCTGTAGTCACAATGAAATGGTTGGTCCTCTGAATTCTGTATTGGACTAGATGATTTCTAGAGGTTCCTTCCAAGCTCAACTGTTCTGTGATTCTGTTCTGATACTCCAGCTGGAAGAGAAATAGAAAGAGAGGAGGAAAAAATAAATGTAGAAATTGTTTTGTTGATCTCTTTCTTTCATTCTTTTTTTCAGAGAATGTGATAACCTAGAAAGTGTAATATTCTTAGCCATGGACTTTGAGGTTCCTTTGGTGAGATAGGGGATTTTCTGCCTTGCAAGGTAAATGATAGGAGCAGTACATACTCAGAAAAACATCCCTTCCTGCCTGAACAGCTGTTGGAGGCTTTGAGATGCAAGAATTCACATATTCTGTAGGCTGGCAGAAAGTAAAACAATGTATCTAATTGGTCAGAAATCAGTTCTGACCATATTTTTCTCTGCTTATTTCTATGCTGTACAGTTAATCAAGCAGATGTGCCCAAGGATGACCTATCCTCATAACTTCTGACTCCTGAATTTTTATTGGGAGGTTAAAGTTATATCTGCAGGAGTCTGTCCATCTCTGTGTGTAACTGCAAGGCACATCTGGGCCAAAATAGTTACATAGGCAAATTATTCAGAGAGAGGTACAGCAAGGGTCCCACTTTGCTGCATCTGCTGCCACTGATACATCTGTGGTTGAATTTTATGCATACAGGAGGATCAGACTTAAAATAGGATATTGTAATATCCCCTTTTCTATAAAGAGTATGTTTCTATGTGAGCAATTCGAGAGATTTGCGGAACAAAAAGCAGAGGACTGTCTATAAAGAGCTGAACCAGGGGGCCTTGGTGAGCTGCCAGCTGCATGTGCAGTGTTATTAGACTTCAAGAAAAAACTGAAAGGTTTTTGCGGGCAGTATTACATTAGCCACAGCTGCTCTGCCTATGAACACAGATTACCTTTCAACTTTGTACTTCCTAAGCAAAGCACTGCTTTGCACTGCTGCAAGCAGGTTGCACTTTGCATCTAATAACCCCTGGCCTGGGAGGCCAAGAAAGGTGTTTTGGGGAAGGGAATTGGCTGGGTAGCCAGGGAGTTTATTCCTATGCTGACTGAAGTGGCTGCTTCAACCCCACAGCCCCGGTACCAAGTGAGTGTACAGGGTACGGTGTAGAGCACACAGGCTCCGACACATGGCTCCACTGTGCAAAGGGAAGAAGGAACCTGAACCAAGCCCAATGCCCAAGAGCAGAAGCTCTGAGAGTGGCTTTTTGATATTTGTTTTTTGGG
Source organism: Crypturellus undulatus (assembly GCA_013389825.1). Taxonomy (NCBI): domain Eukaryota; kingdom Metazoa; phylum Chordata; class Aves; order Tinamiformes; family Tinamidae; genus Crypturellus; species Crypturellus undulatus. The sequence goes on along the minus strand of VWPW01008666.1, from coordinate 214,230 downwards.
GGGGAACTGCCTGTAATTTTTACTGGTGCTCCTCCCGAGCCACATGCAGGACCTTGGCACATACCATGCCCAGCAGTGCAGAGGTGCTCATGTAAGTCAGCAGTAGCTGGGCCTCGCTGCGTGGCTCTGTCGTCTTGCTGTGCTCGTGGACAAAGCGCCGTGTCCCACAGCACTGACATAATGAAGCTCTGCCATGATATAAATAATCAATACTGATTCCCACTGAAAACTGGGGCCACCATGAAAAAATTTAAAATTTAAAATTTAAAATTTAATTAATTAAAATTTAATTAAAATTTAAAATTTAAAAAAATTTAGATAAAGGACATGTACAATAGCATCACCAGCTGGTTTAGTAAATAGATTTCATTTTCAAAGCCAAAGGAGAGGAAACTTTTCCCATTCATTTTTGTTAATTATGTTATTTAAATCAGCTGAAGTAACCTCTCTCACCTTATCTTTTTATGAATATTTATGTAAAATATTGCATCTAGGCAGTGCGTATGGAATAGTTGCTCTATAAACATATAGAGCAGGTTTACAATTAAGGTAGTTTGTTCATAGCTGAAAGATAGTTGCTTTCTATGGCCTTGTTTTAAAGATTAAAGTACTAGTGTGGAGGTGAATGACTGAGAGAAAAGCTATTATTTGTGTCTGTGACATAGGTAACTTCCTAGAAACCACAATGCATTTATCAATGATACATGAACATCAAATAGGCCTAAATTTGAAAAGTCTGTTCCTTTCCATTAATAATTCAGCTAAGCGCATTAGCACTGACTCCCACGTGCTTTTTCTCTAGTATCTAAACCTTTGCTGCAGGGGTGGGTCTGCTTGCACTGGCCTTGTGTGCTGATGGAGAGATTTCCTGACAAAATCTGTTGACAAGTAATGCCCAAATACAGTCTTTCCCCATGTGAGAAGAGCTCACCTGAGAGTATCACTGTTTTTGATGACTCAGACTCTAAGACAGTTGTTGGTTTTTAACAAGCTGCTTACCTTGCTCCGTGGCTCGTCGCTAGCCCCAGGTGAGGACCTAACGAGTGCCTAGCAACGAGGTGATTTCTTCACCATTCCTTGAGCGTGGGCATGAGGGAAAACCTGCTCAAGGGTTGCAAGAAATCTCTCCAGCAGCTCAATAAGAAATCTGCATTGTTGTCCTCTCTGCCCTCCTTGCAACAGCATCTTGCTGGAGATCTTCACACCTTCGAGGTGAAGACACTGTTCATGTTTAAGACCAGGCATTTCCTTTTTGGAGCTGTCTTTAGGCATACACTCCTCTGAGCGTTGCAGTGAAAAGAATGTCTTGTTTCTTACCCCTCTGTTAATGCTATGCCCACTTCTGCCAATGGTGCTTAATGGGGGAGAGAAAAAAGATGATTAAACAAAATGATGCACTGTCTGTGTGACACTGTGCAGTCTTCATACCACAGCATGGCTCGCCGTGCGAGTCCTTAGTGCTGTAGGAGCAGTGCTGCTTTCATGGGCTGATTTCAGCAATAGGAAAGCTCCATATTGGTGCGACATCCCCAACAGGTTTCACTAGTTTCTCTGCTGCTGTGTTATTTTTTGTATAACTAGATCATATTGACCATATTTATCTTTTCTTCTGAGGATGCAGTGACTGCCCCTTGTGGCAAGGACACGCTCCTGACATATGTTGGAACAGCAAATTGGACTTTTGTGGGTCCAGAATAATGGATGTCACACTGCCAAGTGACAACACCATAGGAATTACATGGACACTGTTTTTATTACACTGTTCTTCCAAGGAGCTGTTCCTGTTCTCTTATAGTTGTTAATGCAGGCAGGACCCGCTTGGTAGACAGAGTTAAAAAAGAAAGGGCTGAATAACTTAACCACTAAATGAAGCAGAAATGTGCATGTGTGTCTCAGAAATTCACACTGCAGAGAGGGGCTTGACCAAGGGGTGAGCCCCTCCAAGTGCAGCCCTTCCCAGGATGCCATGGAGAGGGAATGGTTTCCTTCGGAGACGGCAGGAGGTGACTGCAATGAGGCAAATACCCAATCAGGGAGATCCAGCTTGATTCAGCACATGCAGCTTTGCCTAAGCTGGGATTCACGTGGTATCTCTGTCTTCCCCTCTGCAGCCATGGGACAAGATGTGCGGGAGAAGTGTCTGCTGCAGCCAACAACAACATCTGCGGTGTGGGAGTTGCCTACAACTCCAAGGTGGCAGGTACAGTAGTGATCTGAACTGTGCGTGCTCCTTATGCTCAGTTTTTCTTATGTCAGCTCCTATTTGTATACTGATTTTGAGTGCTTCCGGCCTCCTTGCAGAATCATTTGCGACAAATCGCATTATGAAGGAGGAAAAATAGATATTCCTGCAGCGCTTAGAAATTGTACTTGCAAATCCCTTGCTGCTGTTACTCTCTCCACTGCCATCAGGCAGGTCCTGCAGCAGTATAAATCTCCATGACATTGTTGATTTCAGGCGTTTTAACAAGGTGGTGCAAAATGGTAGAAGAGAGGCAATAGAAAGGGGAGGTGCTTCACATTCACCCCGCCATGTGTGTTGGGTGCTTGCGCTTCAAACCAGCTCCTGCCTGGTGTTACAGAGACAGGGCCTTGTAGTGCATTAGGTGTGGCCTTGGGCAACATCTGCCTGCTTAGTTTCATCCCAAAGAAATCCAGTTTTTGCACTATAGGAGTGTTCTGTGATGTGAACCAAGGCACAGAAGATGGAGGTGGATGCTTAAGAGATTCACTTCAAAATCATGCCCTGATCCACACTAAAAACCTAGAGTGGAAGCACCTGTTGCTTCCTGGGAACGGTTCACAGTGGATGTGTGTGGGCAGTTCTGCTTTGCTTTGACAGTGCCTATTTTGGCCACGATGTAAGAAGGGCTCCATTTTACCTGTCAGCTGTGCAGAAAACCTGGAGTCTCCATGTCAGCAGGACACCAAGGTGTATTTGCTAAGTGATTATCCCTGTGAGTGAGGAACTGACTCTAATGTGCAGCCTGGACACTTGGGTCTAGTTTCTTTTGGGTCTATTTCTTCAGTAACGTCATGCAATCCTCAGAGGTGGGGGATTTCACAACGTTTGCATTCTGGCAATAGCTAGTTTTAGAGGAACACTTGAGAATTTGACTGGACCTCACTTCACGATTTTGAGCTGGTTGTTAAAAATTAGGGTAACAAAAAGCCTACAAATACCTTACCCTCCTGTACTTTTCCACTTCCTCTCAAAATTCCCCACTGAATTTTGGAAATGCCACATTTTTTGGAATGAGGACAGTGTGCATCTGTAGCACCACTGTGTGGACAGTGGAAAATTACAGTTTGAGCTCAGCGTCTGCTGCTGACATGTTTCAGGGTCCATACTTGCAGGTGGAGTTGGAAGTTGCCAGCCAGGGATGTGAGGCACTGTGTTTTGCCTCTTGTGCCTCTTTTCTGCACTAAAGTCAGACCGGATGGCTTGGGTCTACATATGGGGCCCCCATCTCCCCATGTTCAATCATTATTTTTGTGGTTTCAGTGCAGACTTCCATTTTTCAAGAATTCATGGGAAATTGTCATTCAGAGTTTCACACAGAATTTCTTGGCTCAATTAACAGATCAGAAATATCTGATTTTAGTCTTTCTATTTAAAATTCATACCATGTCCGTTTGGCAAATGCCCGTTTTTCAGCCTCACATTTGGCTCAGGGATTTTATACTGATTATAGTAAAAACACTAACTTCTGAATCAGATTCCCCACTCCTGTGTTCCCTGTTTGGGATCTCTGGTATTGATTTCTCTAACATCTCTGTCCTGTCGATCGGGAAAAGCACTGAACTTCAACTTGGGGCTATAAATGAGGTTTGAAATGTGCACTTTGTTGCTCAGGTCTTATCCAAAGGCCCCCAAAAGGTCGGCTGTCAGGTGAAACTGACCTCTGTGTGGGGTATGATGAATGTGAAGGTTTGTGCTGTCACAGCCTGGTTTGCTCTGGGCTGGTGCTCAGAGATCTTACGAAGCTGGCATGTCCTGGGATTGCACCAAAATCCAGCTGTGTTTCTACTTCAACAGGGGTTATAGAAAGCAGGTTTTATTCTTTTTCTTCTCCTACAAACACTGGCCATATTTTGCTATTGTCTTCATGCAGATGCTGATATTTTTCCAGGAAATTCAGTCAGCTTTTCCACCCTCTGATTAAATTCTGGAGAAGGACCAAGATAAACAGAAAAATCACTTCAGAGGTGAATGAAGTGTCAGGACATCATAAATACAAGTTAGGAAAGGAAACTCTAATCTTTATCCCCAGCTTATAAAATGCCTTCTCTTTTGGGGGCATACTGCATTGCTGTGGCTGGGTTTTTAGGGGCTAGCATCCTGTTGACAAAATGTACCCTGGTGAAATCTGAGTAAAATTGCTGAGTGAAACTGTCATTGAACTAAAATGTTGGTAATCAGTGCAGTTATCCACATGCAGAGATTTCATCTTTTCCTGGGTAATGTATAATTTGTGTTGATTAAATCCACAGGTATCCGAATGCTGGACCAGCCATTTATGACAGACATTATTGAGGCTTCTTCTATCAGTCATATGCCTCAAGTCATAGATATCTATAGTGCCAGCTGGGGACCGACTGACAATGGGAAGACTGTGGATGGACCGAGAGAACTGACACTGCAAGCGATGGCAGATGGTGTGAACAAGGTAACAATCCTATTAAACAAGCTGAGTAGCAGAGCAGGGTGTTATTTACACACTTGCCCTGACACCCCTTACTGAGGAATCCAGCATTGCTCCAATAGATATTGCAGAACACAACAACTAGGTGATTTTTTTGCAGCTTTCACTGTATTTGCTTTTCCTACAGAAACTGGTCAAAGCCTGGTACATTGCACTGATGTTTTCTCCGCAGTACTGTGTCTTTGCAGCTGTTGTGTGGGCTCAGAGTGCTCTTCTGCATGGAAACCACATCTATGTCTAGTCATCTTACTTTTCACATAGTTTCACAGATTAAAAAGAACTGTACTGCAGAAAATATTCCCCAGTTCAGACCATGCCAGAAGTTATCCCCAGAAATATTCCCCAGTTCAAAACATGTTTGTCATACTACTACTGATTTAACTTTGTCTGTTTTGATATGCTGATAGTTTAATTATCCTTCTGGATTAGTAGCATCTTTCAAATTACTTACATATGAACATTGTTACAGCTGTGATTGCACCTACTCAGATGCTCATGGAATAATATTCTTCCCATGTAGCAAGTGAACATTCTTTAGATCATCTGGGCCAATCCCAGCTGTCAGAACACATATTAATATTTATGTCTGACTGACAACATTCTTCAGTGGGAAGCATCTGTGAGTTGGCTTATAAAGGCCTTTTGGTGGCGGAATGGACAAAATGGATAGAGGATCTCTGCTCAGTTTTGATACTTGCTGAGAGAACCTTCCTGCACAGACCTGATCTGTTTTTTGACCAGTCTGTTTGTCTAGCAGCTAGTGAAACTTGAGTGTGGTCACTAGGGTGAGGACTTCAGGGACAAATGTGTCTTCAGGAAACATATGCTCCTTGGAGAAAACACGATCAGAGGTGGTTTCAGGGACGAAGGAGTTTCTGACGGGCAAAGGTGGAAGATGGGGAGAATTTCCATTTGTTGGAGGAGCTGAGAAAGAAGAAAGCAGTAAAGCTCAGAGGAAATCACAAAAGGTTCAGAGTGGGCCTGGAGGGGAAGCACAGTGAATTAAAAATGTCTGCTTGTCTCTGTCTCTTCATGTCTTGTGGGCAGGACAACCATATCTAACAAACTATAGAAGGGTTTTCATATTGAAAAGATTCTGGGGTGGTTTTGTGTGAGAGTTCTGCAATTACTCATTTGCCATCCAAATGATTTCTTCTTGTGCCAGTTTCTCCCACTCTTCATCCCCACCTCCCTGAGAACAGCACATTCAGTTTACCATATTTTCTGACACAATAATTAAATCTACTGACATAGTAGGTGGTAAAATATCTAAAGCTTTCTCGAATTCAGAGCCTTAAATGTTTTGCCTATAATAGAAGAATTATAGGCATCCTCATGCCCTTGCCCATTTATTTGGAAATGTGCTCCAGTAATTAAGGAAATTTTGTCACAAATTTCTAATGAGTCTGCTGTGTTTTGTAGTAGAAATCAAATGCTGGCTTCGTCAGTACCCTGAATTAAGTTAACACCAGCTGAGTTTCTTCTCGTGCCCTTTTATGCCCTCTGAAAGGTACAACTGATAAGTGCATGGTCAAGATGTGAGAATCTGTCCACTCTTCCAGTTGGAGACTCTCACTCCTATCTGGTTCATTTCTGCTTATCAGTGCATCATAAAATAAAGCAAATGATAAAATATACAACAAATATGGTATGTGACACAATGGATATGTTTTTTAAGAACACCTTCATGTTTTGTGGTTAGTGGATATTTGTTTCTGCTTCCAGTGGTATTAGTTGGAGCAGAAGTAAACTCTGAATATATAAAAAAATCCCATATTCCTTTACATGCAGAACTAGTCTAAAAATGACAGAAAAGTCACTAACAACTCTGGACGCCTTCTCTGTGAATGTTTAGCACAGGAGAAGAGATTTTTCCTTCCTGCTCTATTGTCTTCTCATACTGACAAGTATCAGGCATGCTATTTTTTAATGCCCACCCTTCAAAAGTGTTTGTATTTTCTTTAAGGGATGAGTTTCAATAATAGGGTCAGTAGGCACCCTGAGACTTCTCAGGTTGAATGCTTGCTAAGGAGACACCATGGTGATGGTGAGCCTCCTCTTCGGGCAGGATTGCTGTCATAGCTTTTCAGCCTAAAATGAACAAAAGAGCCTACATTACATTATTCAAAAGTTTCTGTCAAACGGCCACTGCAGCATTAGGCAGGAGAAGGAATAATGATTATATCTAGGAAAACTGGTGTTGCCCAGTGACTGTAAATATATAATAGCTGCATCCCAGGTACATTCTGACATTGGATACAGGAAGGAAGACACAAACTCCACCCCACGTGCCTCCTTTTGCATTGTAATTACAGCAGTGTAAATCTACCTTTATTATATTAATTCCAGTTCCTCCTATAGATGCTTTTTGGTGTATAATTTGTTATGGCCTCTTTCTTTGGAGAACCAGAGTTTCCAAAGATATTTCATGATTTCAGGGGTGTTGAGTGCTCTTCGTGGTGCTTTGGAAATCAGTTTCCTGCATTTAAAGCAAGTTTAACTAGTTTATGATATACATGGAGGGGTACCTCCATGTACTTCTAGCTCTAAGGTCTCTGCTCCAAGCTCTCTATTGAATGCACACATGCAAATCTAATATATGATTATTTTTCAGAATAATAAAACCTTTATTAAAAAGTCATATCTTGTATAAATGAGAGGCAAATAAACGTATGAATTCTTTTTCTCAGTCTAGGGCTGACTCTACCAGAGTGATGGTTCATGAATTAGTGATGAAGCTGAAATACTGGCAGGGAGGAAGCAGCATGCTGAGAATAAAAATGTGTTATTAAACTAAAAGCAATACAAGAGCTCCTGCACAGAATAAGATTAATATCCTTGCCTCTAATGTAATAAACAAAAGATAATTAATTGGGAGTGCAGTGAAGTTCTTATGGTGAATATGCAGTTAACTGAGTTCATAAGTACAGGTAACATTCACTGTGTTATCACTGTACTGGGGAACTCAGCTCAAGCAGAAATTCAGTGACCAGAGTTTCCTCCTTCCCCCAGACTCTCGTGTTTTTACACTGTTCTATTCCTTTGAGATCCTCCCCTGAGACCTGCTAGGATATCTGGGGTAAGTTCACTTGAATACAGATAACTTAATGATATTTAATGAAAAAATATTATAGGGCTTTAGACCCTTTCCAAACCACATATATGGTCAGCCGCAGGTTATGAGGGAAAAGATATATGTACTTTACAGCTTTCTGGAGCCTTGAATCTAGAATTATATCAGCAATTATCTTAAGCAGGAAGATAACTAGCTCAAGAACTAATTCTGCCCAGGCTGTATGGGTACATCCTATCTAGCAGATGTTTCTTACTTGCTGTTTTATGTCATCATTCTTTCCTACTTTAGCTGTTGGAACTTAAGGGACTGCAAAGTAGTAAACAAGCTAAGCTGGTCTCTATCTATAGCATTTTTAGGACGTAGGATTTTTTTATTGGTAGGTTGGACTGAATTGGAAAGATGCTGCTAAGACTGTGTCACGGAATGAGTGGTGGGGGCGGTGAGTGGCACGATGCACTTCACTCATGGGAAAGAAATAGTAATAGGTTTTATTGATAATGACAATGGTCTCATGAGATTCTGTGGCAAGGTCACATTATTTACTGCATGGAGGCTCAAGGGACACACAGAATTATCAAGGACACCCTCCCGTTGGGTCATGAGGTTCAGATTGGACCCCCTTGCTTTCCAGACTTCTTCTGAGAGGAGTCTGGGTGCAGCTGGATGCAGTCTTAGTCCCAGACCTGGTCAATGGTTTGTGACTAAAGGATTTGTGCACAATTACAAAGTGAAGTTTACAAGTTTGAAAAAACAGAAGCGCGCTATAGTCACTTACCACAAATCTGTAGTGGGAAGGATCTCTTAACCCCAAGGAGTATCCTTGAGGTGTCCCTGCTCAAGGGGAGATCCCGGCATGCAGCCCGCTGCCGTGCAAGGAGAGCTCGACGGGCTCCTGGGCTGTCCTCATATTTATGGGATGATTGACTTATAAGTCATTCTTTCAATTCAGAAATTACTGCTGGCTGGTGTACTCACAGTTAGCCTTATCCCCATCAGGATATGACCATCAGCACTGTTATTGATGGTTAATGTTCAAGTGGGGGAAGGAATCAGGGAGACAGCGACCAGGAACAGATAATGTGGTAGTTAACACCTGAACAGGGCTACATGTGAGAAGTCAGGCTGAGCTGCGGAATGAGCACATCCCTCACAGACTGTCACATCCCTTTCAGCCTCTATTAACACCTCAGAGAGCTAAGCTGGACTGAGTGAACTGGAGAGGCAGGGCCATGCCAGTGTCCTAGCCTTTAACCACAAGTGCTTCCCAGCTGTAAAGGGCAAGGAGGAGGAAGCTGGAATTTTTTTTTTTTTTTTTTGTCAAATATAACCTGTTTTTGTATGGGAAGTATGCACCAGGGTTCAAAACTTTGACAAACACTGGTTTGGCACTACATCAGCAAGCATGATGAATGAACACAATAGCGAGGAAAAAGGAATCATAGAATGGTTAGGGTTGGAAAGGACTCATAGAAATCATCTAGTCCAACCCCCCTGCACACACAGGGCCACCTAGAGCATGTGGCACAGGACTGCATCCAAACGGGTCTTGAAGATCTCCAGAGAAGGAGACTCCACAACCTCTCTGGGCAGCCTGTTCCAGTGCTCTGTCACCCTCACTGTCAGGAAATTTTTCCTTAAGTTCCTGTGGAACTTTTGATGTTTCAGTTTGTGGCTGTTTCCTCTAGTTCTGTCGGTGGCCACCACTGAAAAGAGGCCGGCCCCATCCTCCTCACTGCCTCCCTTGAGGCACCTATAGACACTGACCAGGTCCCCTCTCAGCCTTCTCTTCTCCAGGCTGAACAAGCCCAGCTCCCCCAGCCTCTCCTCACAGGGCACATGTTCCAGGCCCCTGATCATCCTCGTGGCCCTGCGCTGGACTCTCTCCAGCAGCTCCACATCCCTCCTGTACTGGGGAGCCCAGAACTAGACACAGTGCTCCAGATGTGGCCTCCCCAGGGCTGAGTAGAGGGATAGAATCACCTCCCTCGACCTGCTGGAGATGCTCCTCTTAATGCACCCCAGGATCCCATTGGCCTTCTTGGCCACGAGGGCACCTGCTGCCTCATGGTCAACCTGTCGTTCACCATGATGCCCAGGTCCTTCTCGGCAGAGCTGCTCTCCAGCAGGTCGGTCCCCAGCCTGTCCTGGTGTCTGGGGTTATTTCTCCCCAGGTGCAGGACCGTGCACTTGGCCTTGTTGAATTCATGAGGTTTCTCTCTGCCCAGTTGTCCAGTCTGTCCAGGTCCCTCTGGATGGCAGCACAGCCCTCTGGGGTGTCAGCTACTCCTCCCAGCTTCGTATCATCAGCAAACTTGCTGAGGGAGCACTCTGTGCCTTCATCCAGGTCACTGATGAATAAATTGAACAGGACTGGACTCAGAACTGACCCCTATCAGGTTAGTCAAGCATGATTTCCCCTTGGTGAATCCATGCTGACTACTCCTGAGCACCTTCTTATCCTCCACATGTTTGGAAACAGCAGGCAGGATGAGCTGCTCCGTGACTTTTCCAGGGATGGAGGTGAGGCTCACTGGCCTGTAGCTGCCCGGATCCTCCTTCTTGCCATTTTTGCAGACTGGCGTGACATTGGCCTTCTTCCAGTCCTCCGGCACCGTTCTCCAGGACCTTTCGAAGATGATGGAGAGTGGCTTAGCAATAACACCCGCCAGCTCCTGCAGCACTCTGGGTAAACACTGAAGCAAAGGCAGCATTCAGTAACTCACTTTTTCAGTGTCTTTCGTAACCAGGGCACCCATGCTGTTCACCAGCGGACCCCACATTTTGCCTAATCTTCCTTTTACCATGGATATATTTGAAAAAGCTCTTATTATTTTTAACATTTCTTGCCAGATTTAATTCCAATTGTGCCCTAGCTTTCCTTGTCACATCCCTGCATTCCCTGACAACATTCCTATGTTCCTCCCAAGGAGCCTGTCCTTTTTTCTGCTTTCTGTATAGTGCTTTTTCTGTTTGAGTTTTACCAGCAGCTCCTTGCTCCTTGCTGTGACTAAAAGGACGTGAAGTGAGTTAGTCCCTACCCACTCGCTTTTGCAGGAGAGTTCACTGCAGAAGTTTTCCTGTGAGTATGCTCGTCACACAACCAGAAAATGGGTAATCAAGTTTCTCAGGGATATTTTTTGCTAGTAGCACAACATCCCACAAAAACTCTGGAAATAGAAAATCTGCTGTTTCTGCAAAAAGAGCTTCTCTGTAGCCGTCTGTGGCTTTTCCAGCATATAGCCTTGACCAAGGTTAATTTTAGTTTAGCTTGAACTGAGAAGCAGACTGGTTACAAATACCCAGAGAATCACCTTCTGCCGGGAGTGTGAGTTCCAGCTTCAGATGGCAGAAGTGTGGGCGCTCTGCTGTGCATCATGTCCTGGGGAAGTGAACGGGTTTCCGCAGGATGCTGGAAGAGATAAGCTCTTAAAATGCATTAACTCTGTTGTCCTGCTAGTTTCATCTCTTCTTTCCAAGTCTTCCTTTAAGCTTCCTTTGGTATTTCGGTGTGTATTGCTAGAACCTTCTCCAGTCTTATCTTCCCTTGCCCAGCGCAGACAGCAGGTGGCTGCTGGTGCCAGGAATGGGATGGTCGGCATGTAGGAAGTCTGTTTATTCCCAGGATGACTGTCGTCATCCCTCCTTTAAGTTATCAAGCAGAGATAGTTGACTTCAAGGAAAGTGAATTTCCAGTGATTAGCATAGGAGTATCTACAACAGAGAAAAAAAGGTCAACTGGGATGGGGGGGCAGAATGCATCATGGTTCTCATTACGATGTTCTTTTAAAATACATCTGGAATTATTATGTTCTTAGATTTTTTGCAACAGTATCTTGCTCCCTTAAAACTCAAGTGATGGATCTCAGATCTTTGTGTGTATTCTTAGACTGTTTTCAGGAAGCTGTTTCATAGTCATACTCTTTATTATGAAAATCTCTGTCCTGAGAGGTTATGTACCCTAGTGGCAGCAAACCTTCTGTGCAGCTCACTGGCCTATAATGCAACAGAAAATGGGCTTAAAATAATGAGGTTGCTCTAGTCAGTGGGGTATGATGAAAAACAGGAGCTACTGCTGGGAGCTCAGATTTGATTTAAATTCCCAGCAAGAATGGTTGCAAGGTGCTGTATTTGTATGTTCCTTAATGATCATTGCATACTAGACAGTGAAGAGGCCAAAAGAGATCATTTTTTGTCTTCTTCCCAATGCACATAAATGGAATGATTAACTGAGGCCTTGTGCCCTTCTGATGCTGTTAGAAATAAATATTAGGTTGCAGTGCACAGAATCGTGACTCTGTCGTACTCAGTGGGAGATCTGAGCTTTGGTTTCAGTAGCGCTTATTTTTTTTTCTCTGGACACAGGCAGCTTTTCTTCGTATGGGATGAGAAGAAACAGCTGATTTGATCCCTTTGCACTCCTGGCATATCTAGAAGTTAGGGATAGGTTAGAAATTTCTTTCTTCTAGCTAATGGGAAGGACCTAGCTTTTATAGCTGCCCTTCAGCTTCAGTCCCACCCTTCTCTAGAATTTTCAGTGTATTTGGTAGAGCATCTCTCTGTCGATGATTCATGTGGTCTCAACTGTATTTTCTGCCTGGTAGTAGAGGCTGATTTGTCAGAAAAACAAGTGCAAGTCAGTGGTACCTAGGGAGGAAAATGTATCAAGAGAAAAAGTTGCCAGTTTTATAGAATTTTTTAGCCATTGTCTGGACTTAATAGTATCTTAAAAACCCAGTAAGTGATATGACCTGTATACCTCTTAGAGGAATACTTTCCTCATAGTACTTAGAGCTTGACATAAACAACAATGAATCCATAAAACATTTGCTTCTGGCACAGAAGCCTTCAGGGTGTCAAGCAAAACAGGAGCTAAATGGAAACGTTCTGTCTACACAAGGCTGCAAAACACTCTGTGGTTGCCAGCTAGCTGGATTTTAAAAGTCTGCACAAGCCCGAGTTATTTCAGCTGATTGATAGTTGATGTTCATTTTACTTGGACCAGTTTTCTGTTTTACAGATGCTGATTCTCCTTCACGATTAGGTGTGCAGGTTAAACTGGTTATTTGCGATGTAACCCAAGAGGGTTGATTTTCCCCTGTCGCAGGGCCGAGGTGGCAAAGGAAGCATCTATGTCTGGGCCTCTGGCGATGGAGGCAGCTACGATGACTGTAACTGTGACGGGTATGCATCGAGCATGTGGACAATCTCAATCAATTCTGCTATAAATGACGGCCGGACAGCTCTGTATGATGAAAGCTGCTCTTCAACCTTGGCCTCCACTTTTAGTAATGGCAGGAAGAGAAATCCAGAGGCTGGCGTGGTGAGTCCAGATATTATTGTGCTGTTGCTGCTGTCTTTGTGCACTCCCACAACCTATTCCATCTCTGTCTGCTTTGGAGTAGCAGATGGTCCTTTGTTGAGATGGGGATTTTCTCACTTGCAATACCTGATCATGCCAAAAATACCACCTGAGGGGATATGGGATTAATATTAAGAACAGCAATGATCTTCCATATTTTACACCCTCTTTATCAGAAACCTTTGCTGATTTAAAAGTTCAACCCTCTTTTTTCCAGAGAGCGGGGTGACAAAAGGTCTCTAATTAATACAATCTAAACGAAAAATGTTGAAATCTGCGCTGACATCAACAGAGGTCATGTGCATTAGCTGAGATCATACCTAATTGTACCGGCAGAGCAGCACAAACCAGCTTCTCCCTGTGGAGAAGCTGAACAGAGCAGAAAAACAGTCATTCACCTATAGAGGAAGAGCGAGGGTTCAGGCTACCCTCGGAGATACAGTCCCATATTAAGGTCAGCGTAGAGGATCATATTCAAGGGTTATTTCTCTATAGGGCCAACCTCACTACTGGAAATTATGCACTTTATATATATATATATACATTTATATATATATACATATATATATGGCATTCTCTTTCAGACTAGGATATAATTTAATTCACTGAGTGAAAAATTCAGCTATATGGAAGGTCAGCCTTTGTCCAAAGCTGCTTTAAATGTTCTTGAGCCCTGTCTCAAACCCCAAGCAATGACATATTGTAGCATCCTGTGTGCAGTAGCAGATGGAAAACTACTGTTTTCTGCTATATTCTAATATCAACTAATATCAGTGTCACTTTTATCATTATCACCATAAAATCAACTGCTAGAGTATCTTTCAGGGCTGTTCCGATGATGACCCTGTATAGAAGACAGGAGATTACTCCTGTTGGTTCTGCAGTTGCACCAATGCTAGAAATCTCAATATTGTTAAAAAAAAATAAAAATCATGCTGATAACCACAAGAGAATTTAAATCCTTTGGTTGAACTGTGTTTATAGATTGTTAATGATAGTGATATGAGTTAGGAGTTATAAGTATTAGGAGTTATAAGTATTAATGAACATTGTTTTCTTACATTATAATCTATTCTTGTATCCCTGCCTTCTCTAGCTATGCCATGCTGTCTTTCTAAATATACAAGAAGAAAACAGATTATCAGGATCCTAAGAGCAAATACAGAATTATTCCAAAGATCAAGGGCATAACCTGCACTTTCTGTTCTGAGTCTGTAGCCCCCAGGAAAACGGACTAGCTAGTTTCATTAATTAACTCTAATATCATTGCAGGCTACGACGGATTTGTATGGCAACTGCACTCTCCGTCACTCGGGAACGTCTGCAGCTGCCCCCGAGGCAGCTGGAGTGTTCGCCTTGGCCCTGGAGGCTAAGTATGTTGTTCAGACATGGTTTGTGAGCGCAGGAGAGGAGGAGTTTGGTGGGGGGGTGTTTGATGTTGTTAGTCAGAAAAGGCAGCTGCATGGGGGCTACAGCAGCTAACAAGCTGCCTGGTGCAGCAGTGCCGTGCACGGGAGCTTGCAGATGGAACTACAGTCTTGCCAAAAGCATAAGACCTACAGAATCATCCTGTGCCAGTGTAGAACGGAAGGAAGGAGAGTGCTTTTTACCAAGTAGTTTTGGCAGTCAGTTTTTGGGAGAAGGAGTATCTACCATATCCTGTTTGTTAGCCTGGAATTTATCTGGCCAAAGAGTCATGAGTTAGGCTTTGCAACTGGTTTGGTAGCTGAGAATAAAGAAAGGGAAAAAAAAAATAAAATAGAGAGTTTTGTAATCATCTCTCATCTTCTTCCAGGCTGACTCTTTCAAACCTTTATTCTATTGTGTAGATTTGCCCTGGATGGTTATTCTTTCACAGGAATGTTCCTGATTCCATTTGGAGACCTGCAATGTCTCTCAGCTCATTTGTAGTACAGGTCTGACGTGTCTCTACAAGCTAATCTGTGGGTTGGAAAATACAGTTTTGAGAAAGCCCTTAAAAAGCTTCAAGGAAAACAATGCAAGTTATAGTTGCTTTTCAGCCACCTTATGTCACCTTGAAAATGATTAAGTAATTGTCTAGTCTTGTGTACATTCAGAATGCACGCATGCTTATTACTTGGGGCACAGAAAGCTGAAAAGCAGATCCTCTTGGGTTCATGGTTTAAATCAGACATATTGGAATGCTGAAAGAATTAATCATAAAATGACTGGAATGGCTTCAGTTATACAGAAGTAGCATTTCAGTTTTAAGTTTTCAGAATAATATCTGAAATATAAATGATCTTCCTATCATCTGAATCACTGTGAATCTAGGAAGATAAGAGCTGGTGATCAAAAATGATCCAGACAAACATTGCTGTACTTTGTCTGTGTTAGTACATCATGGATGAGAAACCTCTACTATACCTTGAAAAGTCCATCTGCAGCCACCCACTGCCTCCATGTCCACGTTCCCAGTCCAGTGAGGTTACTTAAGGCCTTGCTTGTTTCAGCCCACTGTCTCCATCAGATCAGGGCTGCTCGGGGAGCACTTTAGAAGGTCTTGGGAAGAGCAGGAGGAGCAGACAAGGAAGCAAGGAGAAGATACAAGAGGAAGGCTAGGCTATATTCTGCCATCATCCCTTTTATTTTTTTTCTAATTCTCCTCAGGGTCTGGCATAATATACCGCTCACTTTATTAGCTTAAAAACTGCTAGCGTGTAGTTGAAATCAGTTGCTTTTAAGAACAAGCAAAACAATCAGAAATGATTTTGTAATTTTGCAGAGTATTTCAAGTTCTATGTAATTAAATCCTATTCTTGTTCCCTCTGAAATCAACAGAAGCTTTATTATTGATATGTATATAGATACATTTTCTGTGTGATTCACAGAAGCAAATTTTACCAAATTGCTTACTCAAACACCCTATCTTTCTTTAATATCTGCTTAGAAATACTGTTCTCCATGCTTCTCTTCCACAGTTTGGATCTGACTTGGAGAGACATGCAGCATTTGACAGTGCTCACCTCCAAAAGGAACCAGCTTCACGATGAGGTTCATCAGTGGCGTAGAAATGGTGTTGGGCTGGAGTTCAACCATTTGTTTGGCTATGGAGTCCTAGATGCAGGAGCAATGGTTAAGATGGCAAAAGACTGGAAGACTGTTCCTGAGAGATTCCACTGTGTTGGAGGGTCAATACAGGAGCCTGAGTAAGTAAATAATCTACTTTATGGATTTTGTTTTTTTTCCAGGCATTTAAGAGACCATAACCATAAGTAAAGAAATAGATGACCACAGAAATATACTGAACATTTTTTTCTCCAAGAAAGCTTAATGGTAACAGTTACATTCTAGATATTAAAAAATAAATACATAAATAAATTACATGATTCCTTGAATCCTGGGTGATCTGTAGAGTCATTCTAATGCCTGTAGTATTAAAAACAGCACCCATTTTTCCTTATCACTCCCAAGTATGTTTGTGGCAAAGCTTATATGAAAAAAGAACGGGTGCAGAGGTGAAAATTTGGGAGGCTGGCACCTTAAACCAAGTAAATTTCTTGGGGCTGCCAAAGGTGACATGTACCTGACTCTGTCAGGTAATATCTCTTGTGACCTGGTCCAGCAAACAGTTCATCTCCAGAAGATTAAAGCAATCACCTACAGGTAACAGCAATTCAGTTTGAACATTGCATCATTTAATCGTGTTTGGTTTATGTTCTTTACATCTCTAATTGCAGGCTTAAGTAGTCAGATTATTTTCTGATTACCTTCATGTGCTAAACTAAGTGAGTCATCAAATGAATGAATTAATAATAATTGATTACAACAGCTATAGTTCAATTTAATTATTTGAAATGCTAACCTGATGACAGCCAATTTGTGTCTATAACATTCAAAAATTGACTTTTCAGTACCATTTTTGAAGGCATCATTCTGCTGGAAAAAGAAAACAGCCAATGTGCCACCCCGGCACACAGCTCAGCCCAAGAGCAGGTTTGCTCCCAGTGGGTTTGTATGTGTAGGATCCAGGGTTCTACAGCTGAGATCTAATTTATCTGGCCCACACATACTCACAGATAGGGAACAAATGAGGGAGTGCTGAAAATAATTTTGAGCTGTCTTTCACTTATTTACAATTTACATGCAGGTTCTATTTGTGAAGACAAACTATCTCATTTACCTTAGTTCAGCCTAATTTATTGAAATGGAGATTACTAGGGGAAAAGGGAGAATTTCAGTGTGTGGTTTGGGCTGCATCCATTGGGCAGATGTATTTGGGAGCAGGCTGAGCAAGAGCAGGGTGAGTAGCATGTGACATCAGTGTGTCCTTCTGCCTTCATTTTTCAGTCCTCTTTCTGCCACTGGAAGGAGTGTTGCGTAGCAAAGCAGAATTCATGGTACTTTCCAAAAACTTGCTTTCCTTTGGTGATGGCGCGGCATTCCCTGCATCCCGGGAATCTTGAGCTACAGGAAGGCTCCTCTGTGGCTGTGATTCCCTGAAAAGCTTCAGAGTTCAGAAATGCCCTAACCCTGTTCAGAGATCAACACGCAGAGCAGGCTACGTGCTCGGAGTACGTGCGTTTGTGAAGGAGACTTTTCAAGCATAGACAGCAGAGAAGTTTTTTCACCCGAGTCAGGCATTACCTAATCCTTGGAAAAGCCTAAATCGACTGCAATGAGGTATTAGTGTACATCATGTGTAGTCCCCCCTCTATAATTATCTGATATAGATATAATATTTATGTTTCTCAATGAAAATATCTCTGTCAGAAGATTAAAAACCTCATGACTTGCAACATCTGTATTTTTTGAATTATAAGTGAAACTGGTTAGATCCCAGCACCACCTCCAAGAGAATCCTTGGAGATGAAGACTGGCGCTGTACTTCTGCCATGGATAATTGGTTTATTTTTCCAGTTTGGCATTGCTGTAGCAACATTTTCTATATTTAGGTAGGTAAGCAGCTGATACAGTGACATGTACCATAGCAACATTGTCAATTAGCAGAAACACCGAGGGAAGAATGTAAAACCTAGAATGTGTGGCGAGCTGCAAATAATCAATATTTAAGGTGCAGCATTTCTCTGCTGACTGTAGAAACACTTGTTAGCAATAACAAAAATCTGTAAAAAGGGATTTTTGTTGAGACAGCAAAAAGAAAAAAAAATGGACAAGTCTGATGATCCTGGCTGGTCCGGGGAGATGCAGAGATAATTTAACTCAATCATAGCTCATTAGCTGAGGAACAGAGGCACAGGAGTGTGCTTCCAAAAAATGGATGGGTCTGCCATCTGATCCATGTTACTGGATACTATATTTCCTGCAAAAACATGAATATGTACTGGAACAAACTAAACTGGAACAAGCAACTTCTCCTTTTCTGTTAGGCCATATTTTCCCCCTTTGTTTTAAGTTTTGGGGGAAAGTTTTTGGTGAAATTCACCTGGGCTACAGTAATTAGTCTGGTGAAGCAGAGAGATTTGCATCCTAATTAATAGCACAGGCAGATGAAGCCAGATCTCATGTGTCTTAGAGAGATGCTCTGCAGCTTTCACGAAGGTGCAGCGAGCAGCTAGCAGGCGGGCTGCAGAATAGGTGCTCTTCTAACCCTGCTCTTTTGTTATTTCCATGAGTTTTGGTGTCGATAGATAAAAAAAAAAATGTTCCTCGGGGGTCATCCTTCATTTACTGAAGGAGATAGAAAGTGTTTATCACAACTTTCAGAATGAAGTGCTGCTTAACAAGGCTTTGCGAGCGGTGTGAGATTGCTCTGAGACAATCCCAGTTCAGACCCTTTTGAGGACGGTGCTAGTAATCCTGCCAGAATTCATTTTCCAAGCATTTAATTATCCATTTCGCACGATGGTATCCATTTGCACGATGGAGTGTGTAGAATGAGATGCTAGTTCCATGCAGAGGAATCTCGAGCGTGAGGCAGCTTGGGGAATGCTGAAGCCTTCCCTTCTGCCTGCCTTGCAATACACGTTGCTTGCACTTTGGGATACCAAATAAATTCTGAGGTTATGCTCAAGTTCCAATCTTTTAGCTATACAGTGTTTACCTTATGCCAACTTCTGCTCCCAGGCATATATAAGATTCAGAACAACACATTTGGGGGGTTTTGTTTGTTTGTTTTGTTTAATACGAGTGTTTCAATACATACATTTGTACACAGTCCTGAGAAGACCATATTTTATTAGAGGGGAAGCAGAGGGTGGCCTGAACCAGTCAGCAGCGGACTGAACTGTGATGCTTGGGATTTATTTCAGGAAGAGAAGAATTCCTGGAAGTCAGGCTCAAGGGAAATGTTTCACTGCGCTCTGGAGAATGCACCGTTTCTGTAGGAAAGGGAAATAGTTGGCGTCATACTTAAAACATCCGTTTCTTTTGAAAAGAAATGAGGGCTTAAAAATACCTCTTAAAAGAGGCTGTCACCTCCTCGTGCTCTGTAGCAATCATAGTTAATAAAATGCCAGCTTTATTCAAGGGCTGTAGAAATATAAACAATTAGCCTTTAAATTTATAGATCTTTATTCCTGAGTGAATAATGCTTTAAAAAAAATGACACAACAAACATTGTATGTCAGTAAGAAGTTCATGTGCAAGAACACAGCGTACATCTGAGTATTGATTGCAAACACGGAAGGAGGTAATAATAAGCTGACTGGAGTTTAGCGTGGCTTTTTTGTCTTCTGAAAGGCATGCAGTGATTCAGAATTTACTGTTTTGCTGTTTGATGCTGCTTGAGACCCTCCGTGGTGTCCCAGGCTTCCTTTTCCGTTTAATCCTTCTGGTGACAAATGTGAACAGGATCTGTAATAGCTACAAGTGCTTTCACAGGCTAACATGTGTAACGTGTTATAGCTGTTAGAGATGTTATAGCTCCCACCAAATTACTGCTCCAGAACAGGAAAATTCAGAATTCAGCTGATTTGGTTGTATTCTTTTTTGAGGTGCTGGTGGTGGGGAATCAACTAATTTTGCAAATGATCTGCAAAGGCCGACGTGCATAACACTGGGAAGAGTTTCATTGCTTGGGATGCAGATGGATCGAAAAATTCTCTTTTAACTTGAACCTAAACACCACTGCCCTAATAAGGGCAGGCTTTTAAATTTCAGCTCTCCGTCATCACCTTGGATGCTCTCCTGTCAGGCTTGCTGACGTTCGTGGGTTTTCTTTCCAAGTGTCTTTTTCTAGCAATAGAAGCCTTCTGTAATGGGGATATTATTTTTGTTTGATGACAGACCCCTTACAAATTAAATATTGCAGGACTAACATATTTTTTCCACCCTCATGGGGACAAACATCCTTCATTTAACTGTGAGTTTGCCCTCATGAGAACTTAATTATTCTAACCAAGCCACTTGTCACTTCAGGGTTTAGCACTTCAGGAACTCTGTAAACTGATTTGACTTCTTTTCTGAACACATATGTTCCCATACAGGAAAGCTCAAGGGCAGCAATTTTAATAGAAAGGCATGTTTAAATTAGTTGTAACTAGAATTCATCATTTGTGTAAAATTTGCAGATCAGAGCAAGAATAACAGATTTGAATATGGCTGCACATAAATTTTGTGTGGCTGACTCCATAACTCCAGACAGAAGTCTTTGCTAATGCCCTTTGAGGTGACTATCTGATAGGATTGACTGCTCATGGTTCTTTTAGTGAATATAAGCATTGTTAAAACATTACTCAATATAGTAATGATCAGTAAAGGCAGATATTAAATGTATTAATATTTCTTTAATAGCAGTTTGCACTTCTTAATTGTATTCCTTCTTTCTTTGCGTAGGTGTCCATTTTGTAATGTGTTTTCAATTTAAGATTTTAATACCATTTTATAAAACGGAACATTCTTTTTATGGATATGTTTGAAGTTTTTATTTTCTTAATTTTCCATGTATTAGTAATAATGAGTGGTATTAAAAGTTAAATAATAATCAAGATTATAATGTTAATGTTAGACATAGATTAAGCCATGTCATGATGCATATCCTTTTAATCTGCTGAATTGTATTGTGATCTCCAGGAAGATTCCATCAAGTGGCAAGCTCATCCTCACCCTCACAACCGATGCTTGTGAGGGGAAAGAAAACTTTGTGCGATACCTGGAACACGTCCAAGCGGTTATAACTGTGAATTCAACCAGACGAGGAGACCTCAACATCAACATGACCTCCCCAATGGGAACAACATCCATTTTACTGAGCCGGCGTCCCAGAGATGATGACTCCAAGGTGGGTTTTGACAAATGGCCTTTCATGACCACACACACTTGGGGAGAAGACCCCAGGGGCACGTGGGCTCTAGAGATTGGGTTTGTGGGCAGCGTCCCGCAGCGGGGCATGCTGAAGGAGTGGACACTGATGCTGCACGGGACTCAGAGCGCACCATACATAGACCAAATAGTAAAGGATTATCAGTCTAAACTCGCAATGTCCAAGAAAGAAGAACTGGAAGAAGAATTAGATGAAGCAGTGGAGAGAAGCCTCAAGAGTATACTGAGCAAGAACTAGTGCTGTTCTGCATGACGGTCTCCTTCCTTCCCTGGAGCCCTCTACTCACCTTTCTACTATCCCAACATCCCTGTTAAACCTATTACAATGATTGTCTCTGTAGCCAAATTATCACACTTTCTTGATTTTAAAGTCTTAGATCTTGTCAATGATTATTTTAATTGCAACTGAAGCGATTTTTTTTTATTCTAATCCACAAATATATGGTCCCCTATGAATACTATGTACAGTTTGTGACTGTAAATGATTTTTCTTTTGTGTCCTACAGGTAGGTAATAACTTGCAAACAAGTTGATGGCTTTTCCCTTCATTTTTTTGTGGTAAATGTTGTTTGTATTTTAAAAAGAGTGAATTTAACATTGGCAGTTGGTCACAATGGGCCCGTTTTTAAAAAATACTGTGACAAAGGGAATCACAAAGCGAGTTCTTTGGTTGTCTAACAGCTCCTTTTGCATCGTTAACTTCAGTGGGAGTTTCCCCATTGGGTTCAACCAAGGTAAGACTAGACCCTAAGAAAATAATCTACAGGTGAAGAAAATATTTAAATCTAATTTGCAGAAATCCATTTGTTTAGAGTTTTCCTTATTACATACACTTGTACAACATACTAAAACTTTAGCCATAGTGCAATTGAATAAGCATGCAATAAGGAAGGCAAAGTGATGCCAAAGCTATGTGGTAAAGTGAACTGCATTGCCAGGCATTCTAGAAGCACAAGATTCTTTTTTTTTTTATTTTGGCAATTTAAATCAATTTACCATCTTACAGCAGAACCAGCACATACAGAATGAGATGTAGGATTTCTGGCAACCTTTGTGCAAAAGTGCATCTGCTCTTCTCTATACTGAAATATATTACAGCAGCTTAAGTTAAGGCTTTAGCAGCATGTCCAGTTACAGATCCCTGTTTTCTGGGGTTTCATCGGCTGTCAGTAAATTACTGTGGGAGAGAAATGATGTATGTAGTTTCAGTCCAGGAGGAATTTTTTATTCAAATTTCATTTTGAAAAATAGAGATTGGTTATTTTTGTGTTAAACAGATATATTTAAGGAGAAAAAGATGCCTAAGTTATTTATTTTATGTATAATGCAAACTGGCTTTCATGGGAAATAAAATGTAGCATGTTTGGGAAGATCTGTCCATAGTCATTGCTCTTTGCTGTCTAAAGACTTCGTCCCACCTTCATTTTTCACACATGAGCAAAGTCAGTCTCTCCCTCCTCGGAGTCTGCTCTGGTTATTACAAGACATCACGTTCTCTTCAGTGGGCATCACTCATGGTAGCAAACACTACATGTTCTCAGGTAGGAGATTCCAAATTAAAACCTTTGAGTAATAAAATGGTCTTGATCCTGCAAATATTTAGGCACTAACTTAGTGTGAATGCCACCAGTGGACCTACTCATAATGCTTATTTTAAGCAGGTGCTTAAGATCTTTGCAGGACCTGAGATCTATTTTTTAGCAGTGACTACTTTCAGAATTTTATTAAGTATTTTTAATACACAGAGTATTCATCTAAAATGCTGTCCTGGGTAATCAGGTACGCAGTAATAGAAATGCATTCAGTTAATAAATATTTATCTAACAAATTAAAAACATAACCCAAAGGTTATATGGTGCACACTTTTCACTTAAAATTATTGTATTATTCTTGTATTAACATTATTCCATTATTTCTAGTGAATGTCCATCTTTTACTATTCCATGAGAGGCCTGTTCTAAACCTAAATGCAAAACTGCGCCACCTCCTTGCAAGACTTGCACAGCAGGCCAAGGCACACGGGCGCCCACTGCCCGTGGGTTCTCCGTCGTGGGGCAGCAGCTCAGTAAGACTTGGTCCCTTATGGACAGAGGAGTCACCCTTGGTGTCACACACACACAGGAGAAGAATCAGGCCTGCGTGATTTTTATTTTTTAAACGCTCCTGTTTATTTGTTCAAATACATTATAGTGTCAACTGCGTTTACCTTAGAGATTTGAAGATTAACCCAGCGACAAGATGGGCCCGTTCCAAACCACAGATTAGAGTTTACAAGGCATAAACCAAAATTCACTGGAATTAAGTGGGTTGATAGAGAGGTTGTTTGTGTCTTTTGTCTGGAACTGAGCGGTTTGGGAACAGTTCTCAGTTCTTAGAAGGAGCTGCATATACATATCAGAGGGAAGAATCTGCCATATATATATATGCATACATGTGTGTCCGAATACATGCAACACACCTGTGGTGGCATCTCTCTCTCTCTCCATATATATTACATATGATATGTATATTCAGTGAATGTTATGTGTATTTGCTTATCAATATAGAGGATTACATGTGGTATGCAATAAATAATACATATGCACACACAGAATTATTTTCTGTGTGTATGTGTTCAGGGAAACAGAGTCAACTGGAAGCTACTGAAGAATGTCTAAAATGTGGAAAAAATGTTTTGGAATAAGAAAAGTCCATGTGGAAATCTTAAATCAATGTGTACATTAATTTCCGTTGCATTCATGTAATTTTACAATTCTGTTTAATCATTAAATATCATATATAGCAGAAAAATAAGTAAATGATTGTTCATATTTTCGTGATGTGAAAGATCACTATAATGAGTGGTAACAGAATATTTGATATAAGCATATATAAATCTAAGTGTATATACAATATAGAGATAAACTTCAGATTCTTCAGGATTTTTGCCTTGAGGGAACACTGAAAAAATATGTCTAGTCAGGCTAAGTTTTTAAGGTACTGCTGACGGAAAATAAAGTTCATTTGGTAGTATTTATAATAAATGGGGAAATGAAGTTCATGATTTAAAACAGGTGAACATTGTTAAAATTAAAGCCCTGTGATGATGTTTTCTAATCTGAGTAAAATAAAGAGCTGTTGTAAACTGACAGGTCCTATAATCATTGCCTAGGGAGAGTTGCATGGGAGCTAACGTGCTGTGAGTTGGACTGCTTCCTAATGCCCGCTGCTCAGGACGACAAGGTCATCAATATTCCTTGTGCTTCGTGGAAATGAAAAAAATCCACCAAAACATACGATATCAAGAGATGAGCAATTCCAGCTTGTGTGTGAACTCTGTGGTGTGACAGGATGCAGAAGGTTCAGGATGGGCCTAGGAAGGTCCTTGCCTATGTCCCCCCATGGTGCTCATGGAACTGCTGGCTCTGAGGGACCTTTTGCAGAGGCTCCCAGCTCAGCTCCCCTCAACGTAGCTCTCTTACTCCATGGTAAAGGATACAAGTGATTATTAAATAATAATTGCCTATAATAATTTCCTGACATGCTGGCAGCAGCAGATGATGCCAAGTCTCTTTACCCAGACCTTTTTAACACGGAGGCTAGAATGTGGCTTGCAGTATCCTAGGTGTCTCATCTCAGTCCATCAGATACTAAACAGGTGCTCAAAACTATTTCATCATTATTCTTTAGCATTAGCATTCAGATACGTTGCAGAATCTTCATTTAAACCACTGATTAACCCCTAAGTCATGAGGGGTAATGTACTTTTCAGGATTATCATTAGGAACAATGCGACACCACTGCTTTTCCATATATTTTCTATATAAATTTAGAGAAAGCCAAGGACCTCTCAATTACTTGTTGTCTTATGGAGCAATTGCTGTGTTTGTGGAAGGCAGGCTGGCAGGTCCATCAGGATTCAGGCCTTAGTTCCTAAATCCTTGGTTTTCACCCATGTTGGTGTCAGTGACACAACTCAGTACCACCTGGGTTCACATCCCCACCTCCACCTTGCTGCCCATGCAATGCTGGACGCAAGATCGGCAGCAGTCTGCGACACCAGACATGCTTCAGGAGCTGTTCTTATACCGCCAGGGCACCAAACAAGTTTTAGCAGCATCAGAAATATCTGTCACCCCTGTAGTGGTGACACATGATAGTGCAGAACAGGCGAAGGTGACTGGAGATATCCCTATATTTGATACTGAACACAGGCTCTTCAAAGGTGCTGCCACCTCTCCCTTACCTGAGGATTTTTGTACTCTGAGCATTACGGTTCGTGCTGCTAGCCTGTAATCCCAGTAATCACCCTCACGCTCAACCTGGTGGTTTCACAGCCAGCTTTATTAGCCAGCCAGCAGCACTTCTTACAGCTGGTCCTGAGATCCGCGCCGTCTGAGGAGGGGTTCGGGTTTCTATAGATGACTGCAACTTCCTCGTTAAACGTTATCTACGACCACCACTGTTTATGACAAATCCCCCCTTCACAATCCCCGTTCACCAGCAGGCAGCTATGTATGTATTGATAAAATCCTTCTCTGCATTTATTTACACTGTTAATAAACTAAATGAAAATGTAACAAAAACTCTAAAAGGAATGCCTGACACACACTCCCACAACATTTCAGTAAAACAGCAGTGAAAACAATTCACCTGTTGCTGTTTCAACAAGTAAAGGGATCTGGAAGGGAAGGGCCCTAGAGCACCCTTGTCTAGAGCCGAACAACTGCAGCCAAAGCCGCCAAACAAGACAGCGCAGAGCGCGAGAGGCAGCCCAAGCAGCGACCCCGGTGCGGGCGGCTCTGCCTCAGTGGGGAGGAGGGATTTCAAATTCTGGCCCTCCGGAGCCGGCAGGGCAGGCGGCAGTTCAAGAGCTGCCCCCAGGGGTTGCGGGCGACCAGGGCGCAGAGCGGCGGTTGGTGCGGGTGGCAGTTCAAGAGCTGCCCCCATGGGGCGCGGGTGACCAGGGCGCGGTGCAGCGCGGCGGTCGGTGCAGGCTGTGAGCAGGGAGTCTCCTCCTAGGAGTGGGTAAGGATTCTCTCCACAGACTCTTCCAGCAGCGGGAGGTCAGGTGAAGCCATGGTCTCCACTCGGCAGAGAGCTCCCACCAGGAAGACTGTGGTGACAGACTGGACCACCACAGAAACATGCAGCAGTCCAGGTTTCTAGCTGTAGGGAAAGCCTGAGCCTCTCTGTGTTAGTAGGGAGTAGCTAAAACACCGTCTGCCTTAGGTGTGAGCAGGTGGATGACCTTCTCAGCCTGGTGGTGGAGCTAACGGGGGAGGTGGAAAGGCTGAGGGTCATCAGGGAATGTGAAAGAGAAATAGACTGGTGGAGCTGCGTTCTGCAGCCTTCCCAGGAAAGCCACCCGGCGAACCCCCCAATTCAGCCTGTAAATCCAGTACCCTCTTGCCATAGGGCAGAGGGAGCAGAATTAACCACATCGAGGGACGATCAACAATGGAAACAGGCCCCTATTCGAGGTGGCCGGAGACCCCTTCAACGGCCCACCTCACCCCCACCGGTGAGCACGTCCAACACGTACAAGGCCCTGGAACTAGCGGATCAGGTAGAGGAGGTCAGGATCCAAGGCCCATCTAGGGAGCTGCCTGCAGAGGGGCGGTCGGGTCCACACCCCGAGGCTGCTCCCCCTAAGGTGAAAAGAAACACCTGGAAGAAGCAGCGGATGATCGTTGTGGGTGACTCCCTGCTGCAGGGCATGGAGGCAGCGATCTGTAGACCGGACCCCTCATCCAGAGAGGTCTGCTGCTTACCACGGGCCCGAATAAAGGATGTTACAGAAAGGCTCCCAAGGCTTGTCCACAAATCTATTACCCGCTGGTTCTATTTCACGTGGGCACAAATGATGCCATGGGCAAACTGAGGGATATCAAGCGTGACTTCAGAGCCCTAGGGATGGCCATCAAAGGCATGCGAGCCCAGGTAGTGTTCTCCTCAATTCTAACAACGAGGGGAATGGATTCAAGGAGAAGAAGGCGGATATGGCAGATTAACAACTGGCTGCACCGCTGGGCTGGGCAACAGGGTTTTGGCTTCTATGACCATGGGACTCTGTTTTATGACCACCAGCTTGTGGGAGCACACACAAGACTCCTGGAGACTTCAGTGTGAAAGCTGAAAAGGACTAATTGAGCAGAAAGGCAAGTGCTTAGTAATGCGCAAAGCTTAAACTAACACACTAAGAACTCTGCTGTGATGTGAGAAATGCAGAGCCCAACTGAGTATGTACTTCAGTGCCCTTAAGATCAAGCTGCAGCCTAACAATTTACTGGAGCAAAGTTTTAAATAGTGCTGTACGTTTGTACATGAACAAGTGAAGGATTTTATTTATTTTTTTTTATTTTTTTTCTGAGCCAAGGATTTCAGGATGGTGCAAGAGGATCTGGAGGTATTGCTTTTTGCTTCCTTGGGCATGTCTGACATCAGGAGCAACCTCTATGGGATTCCCTGTGCCAGGACCTCGGGATATGCCCGGGTCATGTAGCAGTATTAAACACTGTAAAATGCAACAGTTGAAGGACATAGAAAAAACACACAAGTCTTGTGACTCATGAGCTTGAGACTTGTGAGCTGTCCGCAACGGACACAAAACTTGTTATTTTTAGATACCTCAATTAGCAAACTGAACCATACCTTCAATATATCTTTTTGTTCCCTGCTTTATCTTGTCAGTGCAAAAGCAGGTACAGTAAGAGCATATTTCAGACATGGATAGTTTCTATTCAGATCCAAAAGGAAAGTTCTGCCAAGCTCACTCTGCTTAGAAGACCATGAATATGAAAGATTTGGAAAAGGTTTGAAACTCATGTCTTCAGCTCCCCCCTGGAAATACTCATGCAAAGCCAGTCAGGTAACTTTTACTAATAAAGACTCAGTGCTAAAAGCAACACACACTCATGGAGGGTATTTTCTTTAGAAGGCCAAACTTTTATTAAATGAACCAGATGTCACAAGTTAATATTTGCAGTTGTCTGAGAGTTGGGGAAAATTAGGGCATCTGAAGGAGCAGTAGAGGAATATTCACTGGAAGTGGCACATTTGCCCTTGATACTTTTGTTTAACCAGCAACTCTGTAATAACAATAACTTTCAAAGTGTCATAATCATGAAATCAGTTGCCTAGAATGTGCCTATGACTTGTTGCCCTGGAACGTTCTAATGATCATTACACCTAAGGTAAACCTACATCAGACAGAACTGCCATCAAGGTATCAATCTGTTCCATACCAAACAGCAAAAACCTCACTATTTTATCATTCGGTCAGGAAAAAATGTGTCATTTAATAACTGTGCCAGACAAGTTGCCTATCCAAGGTGTGAGTCACTTAGGAGCCTTTGTCACCTGGCTTCTTCTTGCTTGTCTTCTCTATTGTTGTCTCCACAATCATTGCTGTCTCCTCATAAGTCTGAATTCTGTCATCTGAAAATTTCTCAATGGACTCTACCACTTCGACCTTCTCGTAGCTGAGGGAACTGGGCAGACTTGGTTCCCTGAACAGAAGGTCTTGTTTCTCTTCTCTGTCAGCCTCTGCCTCTTGAAGGACTCCTGGCTCTGCTGTACTTATCAGACCAGGGGGAAGGGCAGTCTCAGGCTCACATATGTCTGGATACTTTGGGGCTTGCTCCATTTTTCCTGTTATTTTTTTACCCCATTCAAGCAGTTCTTCTTTCTCTTCTTCTTTCAGTTTTTCTGGGTATATGAACTCTTCCCTCCTTTCACAGATATCCCCTTTCTCTCTTTCTGATGGTTCGGTGGGTTCTGGCAGCTCTGGTATCGGTGCCACATCACCACTGATTGTCATCTTCCCATTGCTGGTGGAAACAGTGATCCCTGCCCCAGCGGGGATGGAGGAAGACAAGAAGCAAGGGTCTTTATAACTCCCTTCCCCTGTTACCAACACGTAACGGCCCTTGCCATAAGAATTGGGTTTAGGTTCTGGTTTCTTGTAGACTTTTATTTTCTCCCTCACAATGTTACACAATTTATCAAAGGCTTTACTTATCTGGGCTCCATCAGGCATATCCTCTGGGACCTTCTCTTTTTCCACAGATTCAAATCCTTCCCGCCCAGGTTCACATATGATCGTGCTTTCATGCTGAAAATTGAACTGATCTTGGTCAAAACCTTCCAGAATTCCTTCGTGCATTTTTTCAGGTGAGAGACCATCAGTTATATCTTTAGATGTGATCTCCTTTCTCCTGGAAATTTTCTTTGTCAGAGCTTTTTGTCTGGGCTTTGCACTGGCAATATCTTGCATAGCCTGCGTGATATCTACAGAAAATCAAAAAAAGCAAACAACAAACAATACTGACACAGTTGCTGAAAAGGGCAAAAATGACCTCTCACCCTCATGGCTGACTGTAGGTGAACTGAATGCAACAGCAAATGTGAGGCCTGTCTTCCATCTGCCTTTAGCTTGGGACCCTGTGGCCATGCAGCCATTTTGCACCCGTGGCAGCCACTTTCCTACACAATTTGAAGACATGGCAACTTTCCATATAAAAAAAGGCAGGTGAATAAAACATTCACCTACCAAGACTATCTTAATGTTCAAGAGGTACATTTAGAGCTTCAGAGTGCAGCAGGACTCAGCAATTACCTCTCAGACTTCTTGGCAGAGTTTGGTTCCTATAGCTAGACAAACAAACTAGTCTCCCATAACAGATACTAAGGTGCCCAAGCTTAGTCACATCCCAGTAACAGAATTATATGGAAGTAGTTTGTCTGCTGAGTTAGAGCTCCAGAGGCTGCTTTGGTTGGGAGCAGTGGGGAAGGAAAATCATATTTAAAAGTTTTCCCCCCAACACAGAGTTGCTGGGTGGAAGGTCCCCAGGCCTGGCCATAAAGGTGAGGATTGTCACCATCTCGTGTTTTCTGAAGCCTGGCTCTCCAATGAAATCTCTGTGGTATCTCCCGCCATGGGGAATGCCAGGAGTCTGGATCCCAGCAAGGCCAGGGCCAAGCCAGGCACCCCATGTGGGGCATGGCCAGATTGAGAGAGGTGAATCGGGAGGGAGCAGGTGACCCTAGGAACAGAGGGGTACAAGGCAGGTGGCCAGCTGGGATGAAGCTCTTGCGAGCTGTATTTTAGCACTGCCTAAGCACTGATGTGCAGCCTCAGGCCCATGTGGAGGGGAAACCTGCAGCCGCTGTTTCTGATTTCTTCAGCAGTCACTAACCACAAACCCCATGCTATTTCAGCAGCAGCAGCAGCAGGAGCGCAGGCAGCCTCGTGATTGCCATGGCATGAACAGCTAGAGCAAAGGGAGGTAGACAAACTGATAGTAGGAATTACTGGAAAACAGGAACAGACAGATACTAAGCTGCTTTCCTGAAGGCAGCAGCACTTGACCAGTGCCATGGAGCAAGCATGCATCAAACCAGCACACAAAAACAGCTCTTTCTATGGTTTCAGGTGTCTTTCTGACTTTGCTTGCTTTTGCAATTTACTATCTAGCCCATCAGCAGAGTGAAGCAGAGTGAAGCAGAGTGATTTTGTGGTTTTGGCCTTTGTGGCTTGTTCCACAGTGAGCTGAGGTAAGCTGAAATCATCTTGCTTACTTAGCAAGCTGAGTCAAGCTGTCACTGCTGGTGTTAATAAGGGAGACAAATAAAAATCTATCTTGAAATACAGTAATGTGACTCTTGACAGACACAGAAGAACATGTCACAGGTTTACCTCTTCCCCTCGGAGCTTGAGTCTGGACAGGTCTGTAGATCTGCGTGAAGAGTGTGACTGGAGTTCCCACTATGGCAGAATTTAACCTGGTGAAGAAGATGGTGGGGAAGAAGATCTCTGCCCTTCACTGCCACCAAGAGCAAGGGAAGTTGCACAGAATAAAGCAGGGAGGTTAAACAAATGCATTCCTCTGTGCTGAGGAGCTGGTGGACCATGATGTGAGCCTGCCCCTTGTCTGGGGAAAAGAAACATCAGAGCTTTCCACCAGCAGAAGACCAGGCATGCCCTGGTACACTGGGCAAATTACAGTTAATTAAAAACAACACCACCAGCAAAACGCCACTAGAGCAGTGTTTGCCATTTCCCACACAACTAAGCAGGTGCCTCGTGTCTTTCCTTTTCCTCAGGCTCCCTCTCTTGTTCCAGATCGTCTCTGAACTCTCTCACCCCAGCTCCATGGAAGGAGCCTGCACATAGCAGAGAGAGGGGGGAAGCTTAACACCCTCTTTGTGAAAGAATACCACTGATGTGCCAGCGGACAAAGTGGTGGCTGAGCCAGTGAAAAAAAGATACCCCAGTTCATTTTTCCTTTTTCGGTGTTTCAGGGGTGTATCCTGTTGACAAGGAGGGGAAAGAAAATTCTGTAAAATGAGAAGAAAGATTTGAAAAGCCAATGAAAAGCAAATCATCTTGTGATGATTTCCTCTTTGACAAGGGAATCAGAAATAAAAATGTGGGATCCTGTGTTTTTTTGAGGCTTGGGACAGCTCTTGGCTTCAGTTCACATGGGTCACAGGCAGTAGCACCCAGCCCAGCACTGTGAAAGGACACAAGGGTGCAGCTGCCAAGCCTCTAAGCTCATTGATTATCGTCATGGTCGGTTCATGGTTTCTTTGAAGAGAAATGGCTGGGTCTCTAGGAAGAAATACACTACCATTTGCCCTTGCATTCACTTTCCAATATAGGTGAAAAATCTACTGCTTAATTTCTATACCACAAGACCGACTTCTCCAAGGAAAAAAAAATTCTCCCGTGGTCAAAGTTCTTGGTGTCACTGTGTGTATTCCCCACATCACATTGTCACTTCCCAAACTCTAGCCAATAAAATACGACATTCGGGGACATTTACAATACCTTCTGCAGAGGAAGCACTGAAAGCATGAAGAGCATGAAGGTATGAAAACTGGCCAGTCTCCTTTGGAAAATATTTGTGGCATCAGTGGTATTAACGGTAAAGTGAGAGTCTGGCTTAGATGTAAAACACAAGCACTATACCCATGGCTTCTCCAGTCTGCTCTGTGAGATCCAGAAATCGAGATTTTTTTTTTTTCCCCCTCTGGAAGGAGGATATACAGACATTGTGCAGACCCACATCTAGATCTGTGTATGTTAACTAACTCAGAACAGATGTGCATGTTTTCACTTTAAGTGCAGCGATTTACCCCGATCAGATATTCCTAATTAGTAAGCTCAGTGTCCAAAACCAGATGCCAGAAGTTAGATGAAATGATCTCTTTCCCAGCATTAATCTTCCTATGTAAAATAACACACTGTCTACTAGTGAGTATCTTTTTTTCTGCATCTTCTGAACCACCCAGAGACACATTTTTCACCCTTCGAGGGTCTGTCTCTCCTGCAATTGTCTGCCCAGGCTGTTTGCACACAGCTGTGAAAGGTCCTCCTGGCTCCCCTTGTAATGCTAACAGCTGACATCAGAGGGTGCTGGTTTCTCTTTGGCAAACTGTCTCATCTACACACAACAAATCCCTGGAAATCTCTTCTGTGCTTTCCCCCTACTTGTCTGAAGAGCAAGATTGTGCTGAAGAGTGCTTAGCTATTACAGAACTGTTGCCATACGTGAGCCCTGTAGGACAAGTCTGCCTCAAATGTGCCCTCAAGAGCCACTAATAACGTGCAACCAGCTGCAGCTGCACGTGCTGAGCTGCACGTTGGCTTGAGAGATGAAGTAGCTACATGTGAGCGCTGTGATGCTGCAGCTTCCTAGCCATGAAGAAGCCAGTCAGTTTGCTCTCATTTGTATCTGACCTTCATGCACTTAAGCGAGGAGAGTATATGAAAAGGAGACTATGGAAAGGAGAAGCACAAATTGTCCCTAAGCCTTTGCTTGGCAATGACTTGAATGGACTTTGACTCCATATCAGTGTTTTCCATTGGGAAACTAGTGGTATGAAATATCCATAGCCGTAGGTGGGTTGAATACAGAGATCTGGCCTTACCTGCTGTCCTCGGTCTCAATGATGCGTTTGTACCGCTCCAGCTCATTCTCCAGGGACTGCTGGTAGACGGCCAGCTGCCGACAGTCAGTCGTGTACTTCTCCAGGATCCTCTCAGCATCTTCTATCCCCTTTCTAAGGTTTTCAATCTGCTCATTGTAGAGCTGAATTTCATCGTCATAACTCTCCTGGGTGTTTTTTATCACTTGCTCCAGCATGGCTGTCTGGTAAAGAAAGTTGGTGGGTGAAAGAGACAGTCTGAAAGTATTTGCTGTTCCTATTTCATACCTAGCCTAGAACCATCGTTAAGTGCACGACAGATTGTAACAAGATGCTAACGCAAGAAGGGCATTCAGCATATGAGGTGGCAGGTTGCTACAATACGTATGATCACGGGACCGCTTCATCTTTCTCAGGGATGCAGAGAATGATGTTCAAATGGCTCTCGTCTTCCCAGTTTCATGGCATTTGATTAGTCATTCACAATCCATAAAAACAAACAAACAAGAAACCCTACTTATTCCAAGGTTCCTCTTCCACAATAAAGACTACAGGACCAGCATGAATCAGAAATCATGCCAGGAGACAAAAAAGCAGTTTTGATGTCTCCTTCTCTGTGTAGCAGGGAGTTAATTGGTGTCTCACGGTGCGAACTGCAGCAGCCGGAAAGCTTCACTCGGGGTCTTACCCAGGAAAAGAGCAGCCTCCCTCCTGGAAGCATCCAGCAAATGCTTAACAAGGAAGATGTGTGTGGGCAAAACCTTCCTTAACTGTGGTCTGAAGACCAAGCACTGAGGGGTAAAGCTTTTTTTTTTTTTTTTTTTTTTTTTTAATAAATAAAGTTTCATTTGTGAAGTTAATTCCTTGCCTTTTTGAGTGAAGCAATAAGAAAAAAGAAACTTCTGGGCAGCAAGGCCTAAACACCAGACATTAGACTGTAGATTAACCAGGAGGTGGCAGTGAGTCCCTTGTGAAAGCAGTGGAAAGAACTTGTGGCTCTGTAAGGGCTCTCGTTTTCTTCTGCTATTTTTTGGCTATTTCTTATAGTTTCTTTATCATTTGGGATTCTTTTCCCCTTTCAGAGAGCTTTTAAAGAAAAGTACTCACAAAAAGCTAATGGGGCAATAAATAGCTAATGGTTTCTTTAATAATTGGCTGTAACATATAGAAATAAATCAAGAGTTTCAAAAACCCTTTAAGAGCCTAAATTTAGGATACTAAGTAAGTCTCTTGCCATTAATTCGATAATATTCCAGTTAAGACTGCATCCACGCCTTCCTAACATACTGTGGTTAAAAGGTGGACCCCATATCCTCTTGGTAAGAGTGATTCTCATGCCCAGAAGCCAGAGAAAAAAGGCCCTAGGGCATGCCTCAATGTTCAGTGTCAGAAGGAAGTCACTGGCTTGCGAAGTCATTCCTCTCTTCTAATCTCAATGCATTATAATAAATCAATTAATAAACCTTTTCTAAATGGAACCTTGAGATTCAGTTTTGAAATTAGCATGATTAATTCCCAAAATCCTGCCTTTCAAGTTGATTTTCCTCCCCTGTATAGACGTACGCCATATAGATTCTTGCTCTTCCCTGGGTGCACACATACTTTTCACTAAATCATCAGACATGAAAAAAAAACAAGAGGAAAAGATGGAGGGGTAGCACCAAACCAGTGTACCCTAGCTGGAAAAGTTACCCTCAGGAAGTCAGAGCTCCTGATATGGCCGTCAGGAGGGGTCCAGAATTTCCTCGGGGTCTTTTGTGACTGTTTACCCTCCCCTAAGAGGAGTGAAAGCTGATGGTACAAAGGTGGCTGCACGTGCAGAGCCTAAAGATTCTCCATCCCATCAAATGAAAAAAAACATTCACTGCACGAAGGTAGTTCTGTTGTTTTGCAGAATTTCCTATCCTTATAGCCCCTGGCCTACTACTCTGTGTCTCTCCCTGCCTCTCTTCCTGCTTGCATCACACTCTTATTTGTGTTGCCAAGACCCCAGTATATGCTACACAAGTTGAGTTTATGAGAGTCATAGTTAAGAGTTTATGACTAATTATGATGGTACCTCTGTCTGCAGCTTATATTTCTGAGTCTGTAGTTGGCAAAGAATGGTCTTGTACTCCTCCAGCTGACTCTGCAGAATGGGGATTCTCCTCTCAGCTATCAGCTTTTCCTGATTGAGAAAATGGGGGGAAAAGTATGTACGATGCATTCTTTAAAAGTATCTAAAGTAGTTCTACTGTAGGAAATAAACCATAAAGACAAAGACAGAATCAGAAAACCTTGTGGCACAACTTTAAGAATTAAAAATATCAGATGGTGGCACTGTACAGGTGCAACATGCTGAAAATAGATCCTATAACAACAGTTGTTCATATCATTTTCACACAAATACGCTTGGCATACCTACTTACATTGGTGAGAAGCTGCCCACTCGTCATCCAGGCTGTACCAATTGATCTGACTTTCAAATTTTCACCAGATCTTGTTCCCTCAGGACAAAATTTCCTTTAACTACACTCCTTCATATTTCCTGCCACCTTCTCCTCAAATAGGAAGCATAACTACTTCAACTACTTTTGATCTAGATATTTTAAGCACGTCTATTTGATCTAAATACCCTGTAATGCGCTTGACCAAAGGCTGTTTTTCTTCTCCTGACCACTTTAGTTTTCTAAAGCTACAATTAATTTTTCTTTAGTGATCAATTAGTATTCAATATTTATAGTTGCAATTCTCATCTTGGAGTGGGAGTTAGCTAGAGGAGCTGGGATACTTTAGGAATAAATATTGACTCTTTCTTAATAGGTGTGAACTGTGCAGCATGTATTTACAGATGGGAAAACTTACTTCAGTTATGCCAGTAGTTATAGGGGACACACGAGGGGTCGTCTGGATAATCTGCTGTAAAATATTGACGTAGGTCTGGATTTCCATAAGATTCTGTTGCAAAATAAAAATCATTCGCATTAGAAATTGCTATAGCAAGTCATCCTTTTTAATGTTCCACATATCTGGAGCTCATTTCTTCTTATTTATTTCTTTCAGCATATAAAATTCTAGGTCAGGTTCAGACACGGACTTTTGCATGCAGTTGTAGGCCTGAAGTCAGCTGTATGTGTGCTAACAGTTTAGTCATGCTGAGAGGATACTACAGATGTTTGACTAAAAGAGAATATGCTTCACATCCTTAATTAAAGATTATGTGATTTGTGGTTTTACAAGAGATTTTCAAAATGATGACCACAAATACCTTCACAAGCAGCTCAGAAAAAGAACTTTTCTCACTGTGACCATGCTCAGCAAAACAAAGAGTTCTCTCTCCATCCTTCCAGCAGCCACAAGCAGCAGCTTCTGCTGGAGCACAGTTTGTTCCATGGTTTGCCACAGAAACCAAATGAATGAAAGTCTTTCAAGAGTGGCAAAGATCAAAGATCGGCCTGATGTGAAACCCCACAACTCTCTGGGGAGGGAAAAGGAAGGAGGTGCTTGTATTAATTAAGGTTGCCTACATCTCATCCTTGCAGCCACAGACTTATTAACTGGAATGTCCCTGTCCAGAAAGCGGGACACTGAGGAAAGCAACGGCTACTTAGCATGACATAACAAGACAGTTTGACCAACACCGTGGGTTGAATCATGGTAATAGGCCAACAGAATCATAACACTGCTGCAGCCATAGACGCCTGAGTCAGTCTTGAGACCTGCAACTAGCTACCAGTTGGGCTCACCCAGCTGCTGTGCCCAGTGCAATTATATAGCACTCTATTTACCTAGCAGAACACATATCTTTTATTGGCCACTACAACAGATCATGAATAAGGACAAAGCTTTACATCTCTCTCTAGAAATATGTAAAGAGGTAATATTCGCCCACTTACCTTCTTGTATCTGTCCTTTGTAGCATTAATGTCATCTTGCAGGAACTGGGATTCAATCTGTAGTTCTAGGTTGCACACCAAAGCTTCATCGGCTTCCTGCAACACAGATATATGGGACATGTTCAGTACTTAGGCCAGGTAGCCAAGAACACAGTAACCACTTAGAGATGGCTTGTTTTACACGTGTGCAACCTGCAAAAAGAGCTAAAGTCTAGTGGAAGAAAAAAGCACTATGAAATCAACTAAAAACAGGAAGTTTATACACTGTGTTCTCCCATTTTAAACACTTTTTTTTTTCTGCCCAAATATAATTTATGATATAGTTCAGTAATGGCACTATCAAAATATGTCTACCATATGATTTATGAGGGCTGGGAGCCAAGTAGCAGACACTGTGCAACACCAGCTTTTTAGGCTAAATTTTGCAGTGGTGTCTGAATTTGGAACATATGACATTAACAGAATCTTGCACTAATTTCTCCAGCGTTTGTGATAGAAGTGGATATATCTTGACAGCTTTTTAACATGCAAAATAATCATTGATAAAAACCCAGACTGGTCCCTTCATTATCTTAGTGGCCTTTCACAGAGGCTTAGGGATTACAACATCTCTCATATGAGGAAAGGCTGATAGATCTGTGTCAAGTCCATAACCTAAAACAAGGGCAGAAACAAAAACCCCTGGGATAAGGAGAGAGCTCAGCCAGCATCGCCCTTGATGTCTTGACATTGCTGCTAAGAACATGAAATGAAAAGAAATAAACAACAAAAAAAAGATTTAAAGGTGTCTCTCTTAAATAATATACTTGAAGTTACTCTCTGTAAATACATCCCAGTGAATGGACTACGGTTTGCAAATTAAACACTAAAATACATGGGCGCAGCAGATGACTGATAGGAAAGGATTTTTCTTCTTTCACATGCACATCAGCCACTGTTCAAAAATGTGAAGCTCTTTGCTGTTTTCATTATGCTATTGAGTCCCTTAGCCCCGCTTGCTGACACGCCATGAAGCCGTTCTGGAGCCAGCAACTGCATTGTGAGCAAAGCAGCTAATTCAGCCAGACTGAAACAGAAAATTCAGAGCCAGTCATCAGGATGGCATGTTGCTTTGCTGCAGTCCTTTGGCACTCTATTCAGAGAAAGATCAGCGCAACAATGACAGTGTTATCTGCTTTGGGGGGAATCTGCAAGCCCCTAGATATTAGCCATAAGCAACTCTTTCTGCATGTAATAAGTCATACCAGAATTCATTTTTTCCAGATGTTTCTCCAAAGGGAGACCTTCTCCCTTCTCAACTTCTCCCTTTTTCTCTGCTTTAAATAGATGAGGTTCATTAATGATGCTCTGTATCAAAACAGTTTCATGCCTATACTTTTTTTTCCTTTATTTTACAGTATTTGCTTAGGAAAAAAAAGAATCTGCCTTAGATGATGATTCCAAAATGTTGATCTATGTGATTAAGCAGCATTTGCAGGCATTTACCATAGGAGAGAAATCCCTTAGACCTGTGCATAACCATTGCTTTCTGGTTTTCTTGATTGATTCCCCAGCAGCTGAAAGGGCTTGAATTTCTATTTGCACATGCATATCTCGGTCACACCTTAAGCATTCTGCAGGAAATTGGTTATGTTCTGTCGCTCTGCTGAAAGTCTCTTTATCTATGACTTGAACTCCACACACTAGATATGGGATTTGAGCACAAACTGATGGATGGAAAATATAAAGTATGAAAGCTAACATGTCAGCTCCAGGCACTTTAGCTTCCATCTCCAAGAAGATATTTTTACCAATCCATCTTTTGAAGCAGAAACTTAGCCAGTGGTCATGACTTATTGCCTACATGTGCACCAAGACACAAACTACTTGTGCAATGGTTTCTTTACTAGGAACTAGTCTATCATGCAAGAATGATAAACACTGGCAAACAACACCCGGAGTACTAAGCCCCCTTTTCTTTCCTGCAATAAAGCAGCACATTATGGTTGATGGATGGTAAGTTTTGTGGTTAGCTATATCTGGAGATGTGAACCTGCCCAGAACAGGCAGTTTGTTGGTGCAGACATCTGTGGAAACCCACGCCTCACATCCATCCCTCCTCATTGAGCTTGGTCCTGGATATCAGCCCAGCATGGGCAATGACCCAGAATCAGTCATCCCACTGTACTGAGCTACCAAAAGTGGTAGTTTGGGCTGATGAGAGCCCAAGCAGGCGGTCCAGCCTCAGCCTTGAATACACTACCAGCAGCTCAAGATCTAGTTAGCTGTGCCTGGGGTGGTCAAACGAATCCTCCTTTCTTTAGCTGCAAATTGACTGAGGGGAGGGATGAAAATTGGCCCACC
Source organism: Crypturellus undulatus (assembly GCA_013389825.1). NCBI lineage: Eukaryota > Metazoa > Chordata > Aves > Tinamiformes > Tinamidae > Crypturellus > Crypturellus undulatus. Next base: position 174,714 of record VWPW01008666.1, on the reverse strand, counting down.
AGCTCCAACTACCCCAAGGTTTATACCCCGAGGTAATCTTGCTTCAAACAATATTTTTAGAAGTTGCAGGATATTCAAGAAACCCACTTCCATGCTGACAAATGATGCAGAATCCCTAGAGCTTACTGAAGAAGGAAACGCAAAAGTACCCTTTATAAATATATATAATATGCATAGGTATATATAAAAGTACAAATCACTGAAAAAAAAAAAATTTGTTCAGGCAGAACAGATCTTGCCATTTGTACAGGGGAAATAAAAATGTATCTATTTAATCCACCGGCAATTGTTTCCCAACTCCAAAAATGAAAGGTAAGCTGTAGAAAATTGAAATGGTAAAAGACATAACACAATTTTCTTCTCTGAGATAAAAGCTAACAGCAAATGAAGATGAATCAGGTTTTCTCATTTTCACAGACCAGATCAGGAAGCTTTCCTTTGAGCCTTTTTATTATTTATTTTTCTCCCTGTGAGACTAGTTCAGTAAAGGGCAACGCCTCAAAATCTCTGCTCGCCTTTTCATTGAGCTGGGAACAAACCAGAGGGTGTAACAGCTCTTTTTTGTTTGGAAACCTGATTAGAAGCTGAGGATTAATGCTAGGCAGGGCTGACTACATGCAGAAAGGGACAGAGGAGCTTTGAAAAGCATGGGGCTTCAAGATTTTTGACGTGAGCAGCAACTGTCACAGTAACTGCTACATTCTACACTAAGAAAAAGAATAATCATATATAAAAAAGCTATTTACATATAAAAAGCTATTACATATAAAGAATTATATGCAAAAAGTTATTTAGTGCCTTAACATGTTTTCTCTACCTGCATTTCAGACTGTTATATACATGTATATGGTATTCACTGTTAGTAGGACTAAGTTCTCTAAATGGTCTCTTTCTGTCTTTATGTGTAGACTCAAACCCACGCACAGAGGAGCGGTCTTCTGAGTAAGAAGAGAGTTGTTAAAAGAACATAAATATGTGCTAGATCTTCAGCAAGAGTCAACTGGAAAATTTCACCCTGAGAAGGTGATACTGATATTTCAACTCCAAGTCCCCAAATCAATGCTGGAGCCATTTGGTGCCAACCTGAAGTTTGTGATAACTTAAAGCTGTCTTACACAGTACATCACACTGGTCCTTAGCCTTGAAAAATACATGAAGTCCCAACCAGGACTAAGGGTGGATACCAGAGATCAGTGTCTCAATGCTCTCCTGAAAACCTCTCCCGAACAGTAAGAGCTTCATGTCTCAAAGGTGGCTGGTTGTAAAAATCTTTATGAAAACAGTGCATGTTTTTTCTGTGAGGCAGGCAGTGTAAGCAGGCACTGCTCCCACTGTCATATTTCATCTGGATCTCTTCAAGACACTATTTAAAGATGTAGAGGCTGACATCTGGAGAATAAAATTAAGTAGATAGTTGCTGTGAAGAGATTCTAGGAATGGCCTGGATTCTTACAGCAAAGACTGATCAAATTTTGTGCTTTATGGAACAAAATCACAGATTCAGGGCATGGTAACCAAACGGAATCCTTCAACACTTTCCTTTTCCAATATCACAAGAAGGTCTTAGGCAGAGGAGAATCTTGTCATGAAGGTTTGCAGTGGGTTTAGAAGTCACCAGTAAATAAGGCATTGCTTAAAGAAGCCCAAAGGGTTTATCAGCTGATAGGAAAGAAGTTTTAAATCCATTCTCTTCATCTGCTATTCATCTTAAGCTTACTAAAAACAAAGAAGTACCACAATAAAGAATCGCTGCACTCTTCTGATGAGCTTAGCAGCACCTCTGTAAAAAAGAATTTTCCTCTTAGTAGTAGTATCATAATCACACCTTATTAAGCTAAATATATCTGGATGCTTGATAATTAGATATTAATGCAGTCAATATTTAATGCGGATACAGTAGTGGAATAGTCTTTCACGACTCCTAGGGGTTTTTTTTTGAGGATTGGAGGAGATAGAGGGAAGAATTCAGAAATGCTTGTCTAAAAAGTGAGACATATTTCCAAAATACCTTGCAGAAAAAATGATGGAGATATTTTCTTTTCCATTTCCCAGACTCACCTTATTAAGGCGTTGAAGGGTTTCTTTTAGCCTCTGCTGATACTCACATTCATTTTTGTACCTGCAAGCAGGACAAAGAAGATAAAGTTGACTGCCTTATCCTCCTGCAAACTGTATTTTCATCCTTAATATCATGTACAATATATGCAGCACACCTCGGCAGAATATGAATCTTGAAATGGCCCAAAAGATTTCCTTATGAAATACTTTCACATTTTTTTTTGGTCCCACATATTAAAAAATAGAATGCCATAATTTTGCTATATTTGTCCCATAAAGTAAATTATTTACAATAAAAATGTATTAGTTTAATACTCGATGACAGTCATTGCCATTCCTCAGTGGTTACTATGTTATTATTTGCTACATTGGCACATTAGCAAGTAATTACTTTGCACTTGGTTTTCTAGCATTCCTGTTATTGTTCAATAACCATTTTAATGGCAGAGACGTTAAACACAGAAGCTGCAATTTCACATATTGATTTTATATGAATAATGATATATGAGGCTATTCTGATGGATGAAGTTTTGTGTCCTCTTTCATAACAAATCACATTTTAGTTTGGTTAAAATCATGTGCAAGTCTTAGCAAAGAGTGTATTTACCCAAATCTTCTTATTCATTCATAAAATGTTCATAAGAGTGTGAAATGTGCAGATTTTTATATCTGTGAATAATGGATGTATCTGGTGTTTCCCGCTGAAATGAGGAACCATGACACACAGTCTTTAAGAATCTGGGCTCTGCATTTACATATTAGTTAGAATTATCTTCTAGGAAATCCTTTCAGGGAAAGACAGAAAAACTTTCAAGCTTTTTCAAGTTTTCTGATTTCTTTAATCATTACCACAAAAGAAGTTTGTTCTTGTCTGTCTTCTGAAGTCATTGATGAAGCCCAGCCATTCTAGTGGCTTTTGAGGAACTTGCTCCACTCGATACTCAACTCTTCTAATTCACCGAGTAAAAACAGATCAAGGAGCAAACTGAAGTAGTCATGTTACCCTCTCTGTGGTTTTCAGACAATTTGCATCTTAGATGTACTTAGATTGTTTGGAATTCTTGGACTGAAGATGATCTTAGGCTTCTTATGTCTTTTGTACAAATTGATGTAACACAGGGTTTGCTTCCAAGGCGTACAACTAAGGACATTCACCTTCTAAAGTGAGATTCCATATGTAGTTGTGATTTATCAAGTAGTGATGTCCAACCAATTTTTCATGTTAAAGATATTTTTGCGTGCTGCTCACAGCAAGCAATTTATTAACGTTCTGGCCACTGGGCAAGAACAAAGCAGATTGTGGCAGCTCTCAAAATCAAATATATAGCTAGAGTAAAAGATTGGGCTTACTGTCCTAGGAAGATACAACCACCCGATAGAGTCAGGATCTAAATCTCAGTCCTAATGTCATTCACTCCTGCTGAAATCTGGTTAGCTGCTAGGTTCTCAGTGATTTTTTTTAAGTAGTAGTTTTAGGGTGTGATAATGCTGTTTTTATTACTGGGTTCAGAAAAGGAGTATTAATTCTATCTGGCACAGGCAAAAACTAGGGCAATGGAGGTGGCTCCCTGCTTTAAACAAAACAGAATAGAGCTTTAAGGGTTCTCCTCCAGAAAGAATACAGTCACACTATATCCTAGTAGTGCTCAGAGGTCAGATGCTCAATTCTTGGTCTATTTCTGTGTTGAGGCTGGTGTTGAGGCTGGTGTAAGAGGTACCTTAATGCTACCTCTCCATTGACCCTCAATGAAGTCTTCCAGATGGGTACTAATTCTTTTGGCTTGCCAAAACATGAGACAAAAGTCTCCACAGTGCGGACCCAGCAGCAGAGGAGGTGTTAGACCCTAGATGATCAAAGCAGCAAAGGCAGCATCGAGACCGGATTCGGGCTCTTCTGGTTTGCCCTCACCTGTGTGCGGTCCTAAAGGGCACCCCGTTAATCTGAGCACAGCCACACAGTACAGAGTGGAGAATTGAGGGCCAGTCCCTGCATAAAGCAACTTCCAGGGAATTATGGCACATACAAACCCCACAAGATTAGCACTGAATGAATTTTGAATGAAATGATTAATTAGTAAAACTTTTAATTTCTGAGGTTAATTAAACCTGTTCATCCAAGGGCACTAAAATCTAGGTTCCAGCATTTTTCTGGATATCACACAGAGAGAAATACAAACATTTCAAATTTCCCACAGAATGATATAAATTTGCTATAATAAAGATACTCAATAAAATTAGCATAATTCGTCTTTTTATGAGCTGCATTCAAACAATTCCTAGCAATACTTTTTGCAACTTCAAGAGAAAGAAATTTCCACTGATACGTATCCTGAATTATTCATGTTAATGTGAAGAGCTATGAAAATGACTACAAAGGATTTAAAAATAAATTTGAACATAAGATCCATTTTCCAGTGGTTCATGCATATTTAAATCTACAGACACAGCAGTTCCAGGCCCTACTGTGTTTAAACGGAGTTTTAGAAGGTTTAGATAAAATTATTTTTAAAGTCCCCAAATTGTGAATGAATGTAAGTAATGGGATGCAAGAGCTAAAATTCTTCGTGTTAGTGGAAGCCATTTGCCATTTGCCAGTTAGTATTTACACAATGCAGTAAAAGATTCCTTTAGTCCACTCCCTGGCAGGATTTCTGGACATTATCTTACATGTAATAAAAATATGGTGAGGTTTTCACCATACAATAAGTTGTATTGCTAAGGTGGGAAGATTAGTTTTAGGGACAGCTTCAGAAGAGAAATTTAATGAATGCTACATATGCTCCTTGTCTGCTTTGCTGTTCCCTTACTTGAAGGTTCCCTTCACATATTTATATTTTACCCATTACCTAGTGGATTAGCCTAGGTGATGGACTTAAGTTTCTTCCACAGTTTCTGGTTTGTAGCACTTCAGAAACTTTAGTCTATTTAGTGCAGCTGCAGAATTCTGAACAAAGTGCTCTTACTTCACACTTAAGGAAGAAATACTTCATATTTTCACATAAGGCAAAATACATGTGCTATTTAAAATATCAAAAACAGACTGGTTCTCACCAGTTCTGAGAAGCATAGGGTTCAGACCTTCTAAAGATTCAAACTTGTAGCTGCATTAAAAAAGCTATTTAAATAAATAAATAATGTGCATATATTTGCAGTCCTGTCTAGTTTTCCAGTCTATGATCACCCATCTATACCATCTTACTTCACAAAAAGTCAGAGTTAGTGATCCCTGAATTCCCCCTTTGCATGAGGGGTAGGCTGCAGAGAGCATATCTTTTTTAGACCGCTTTTTATAATTTAAAGTATAAATATCAAAATACCTTTGAGCTAAAAACAGGAGAGAAGGCAGAGAGCAGGATGTCAGAACACTGGCCTTACTTTAATACCTGTGTCTCAGAAACCAACCAGTTCTTTCCATAGGAAAATTTCATGTCTGTTTTCAGATCAGATTCAGCAGTTTCAAGGAGAAAAAAATAAAATAAAAGTCCCAAAACCCAAATTTTACATGATTACCCAAATTTACATGATGTAAACTAAATGCAATTTGGTTTGTAAGGAGTTACTGTCATTATGTTATAACATCCCTAGGTAACTTTAATTTTTAACTTTTAACTTGTGTTGGCTTAGAGGCAGCTAAGGTCTCCTTTTACTTTCCATTTTTGCTTACAGTTGCTGAGCGTACATCCTAGGACCAGAAATATAAACAGTTATTTGCAGGAACGCTGCTATGTGCTCTTTGAAGAGATTGTCACAAGAGCTGATGACAAGTGAATGTTGTTCAGAATGGGTTAAGAAGACTATTGCACAATTAGTTCTTCCAGACAGAATTATAAGTACAAGTTCAATAGGGCACATTATTATTTCTTTTGAGCTGGTACTTTACTTCCAACTGATTGCAGCACATTTAGTCTGCAAGAACAGACACAGTCCATTTTTTCTAAGAAGTCACTTACTTAAACTAAAAAAAAAAATCCCCTTCTCTGTCTTTCCTCCACATTTTCTCTATCCTAATTTTTTTTACTCCTTATTTAGAATTCATGTAAATCACCTGTAATGAAAGCAAATGACCACGTATCAGATGATAGTTAATCTTATCAATAGGCACATCAACAGGCACAAAACACCCAGGTATAAACAGGAATCCATTATTAGGTTGTCACTGCTAATTTTTTCATGTTGATTTCAGACTAGATCTTGAAATCAAATTTTATCGTAGGGATAGAATTGTGTATTTCATTGCATCTTTTTTTTTTCTCCCTGAGACACTCCAGACAGATAGCACATTTTTGCTGAGACACATCCTACTGCTTCATATTTCTCTACAGTTTGATTTATACACATATTGCAGCTAGGCATTCATGTGTTCACGTGCTGAGTTCAGTCAAAATCTTATGGACACTGTAATAGAAATGTATGAACAAGTCTCAGAGTAGACAGACAAATTATAGTATTGATTCATAGCTGAAATTCATGCTTAACATTATTTGAATACGAAACTTTATAGCCAGGCTATTATTCAGTAACATTGAGTCAGTTAATCACTGACAGTCAACAGTCAACCATTTCAAGCATTAATTCTCATTGCACCTGGATGTGCTATTCTCTACTTTCAAATGAAAGAGGGAGACCAGAGTTTGGTTATTTCTATATCTGGGCCATAGCTCAGAGCTCCCATGGACTGTTTGTGTGGTGAAGCCTGGTGAGCTGGAATTGAGATACTATTTTTTCTTTTTATTTATTTTTTAGCTGGCTCATCCTCCTGTTTCAAATCGTGAGCTGGTCCCGTGAGTAGCTGTGGCCGCACAGTGGAGCAGGCAGGTTTTTCAGCTAAGCTTGGGAGGAGAGGATGAGAATACCTTAAGGCTGTCTGGCTGCTGATTCCCATGTCTCATCAAACCACGGCCTAAAGAGACATGTGGCCTTAATACCAGTTATTTCAAATCTCTTTTTTTGCTGGTTTGGGTGACAAGTCTGAATGCGGAAGATACATCATCCCCGCCAGAGAAGCAGCTAACTAACAAATCCACCCTTCTGATGAAAGGGGAAACAATATCCCCTCTTCCTCCTTGTTCACCTGCCGCGGAAAGGACAATGAGTTGTCACAGTCCAGAGCCGCATCCTTCCCCAGAGCTGCCCTCACTCCCACTGATTTCCTTGCTTGCAAGCACGAGGATTTCACAAAAGCAACCGGGCTGTGTTTTCTTGTCAATGGCCTGTCTGACCGCTGCTGACCCCTAGACACACGCTGGTATCAACCACCACCTCCCTTGGGCAGCTGGGCAAGGGCTGCTATCCTGGAGCATCTGCTACCTACCCCAGTAGAGGAGCTGGCCCCGTAGCCCCCATGGCCTTACTTGTTGCTGTACTCATCCAGCATGCGTTGGGCATCCTTCTCCTCCCGCTCCAGCTTGGCTCGGTCAGACGACAGCTCCCTCATGCGCTGGCGGTTGAACTCAATCTGCCCGGCAAAGGCCTCGTCCAAGCCCACCAGCTCGTCCATGCGCTGGAAAGTCTCCAGCTGCTTCCGCAGGATGGTGTTGCGCTGCTCCAGCACGCGGGCCCGGTTGATGTAGCTGGCAAAGCGCTCGTTGAGCTCCTGCAGGTTCTCCAGGCCCTGCGCCTGGGCCAAGCTGTCGAACTCGGGCGTTCCCCGCAGCTCATCGTAGGCGTCGGAGCGCTCGTACTTCTCCTTGCGCACCTCGCGAAGGAAGCTGCTCCGGTACATGGCGTCGGGGGGGCTGTGCGACCCTGTGCTCCCCTCCTGCGCACGCGCCTCTCTCTCCAGCTTGGGTCTCAAGGATGCCTGGGGAGCTCGCGGGGGCAGAAATGGACATAATCAGCCCCCGGGTGATTAGGACTTGACTCCGGAGCCCTTGTGGCACTTGATGCACCCTCCACTGCGCTGGGCTAAATAAAACCCCATGGCCCCGCCTCGACGCTGCCTTTTGGCGCCGTCAGCGGTTTAGGGGAGCAAAGGGGAGGGCAGAGGGGCTTCTTTTCAAGGGTTGCAATTGTGACCAGTCGGGACAAAAGAGCCACAGCCAGCCTCAGCTTAGGGGATTAAAATCTCACCCGGGACAACAATACAGGCGCTCTGCAGTTCCAGGGCCCAGCTCAAAGCCTTTCATGACTGTGCTGTGGGGGAGAGATTTGTTTCATTTTGCTGTCAGAAGGGAGTATACGGGGTCCTTTTGCTGAGCCAGGCTTTTGTCATGAGTGGATGACCACAACTCTGAACAGTTTCTTTTTCCTTTTGTTTTTTTTTGGACAGTTTTGCAGTTGTTTGGGAGGAATTGGTGGGATACAAAAAAAAATCAGTGTAACTCCTGCTCAAAGTATAAAATTTGGTCATTCGATTCACACCTCACACTTATCTGCCTCAGCCTTTTCTGCAGGTTATTTGCGCCAGGTGTGAAGGCCATCAAAGCAGAAAACACATGGTGGAACTAAATGTCTCATGCTTAAGTGGACTCTGCTAGGAAGCAAATTTCTTTGGGGACAGCTAAGCATCATGCGCCCTCAGGTGACTTGGCCCGCATACATACCTTATGATCCCATGGTGAGCTTGCTACCTTCATCCTTTCTTCCTTCCTTCCTCCTTTCTTTCCTTCCATTCCCATTCCCATCCCCATAAAGTTTTCTCGTGCAATACCATTCTCTAAGATGGCCAGAGAGCTTTGAATTATCTGTAAGTGCTGGATGTATATGCTTTAGTATGTTCTGGTTTTGTTTTATTTTTATTAATCTTTCCCTGTTCTTCCAGAAGTTTCCCTGCTCTCACAGTCAGAAAGTCAAACACCAACAGAATCCAATATTGAGATTATCTCTGTCAATAATTCCTTTACGCAAAAGTCACTGTTTTTTTTTTTTAATAAAGACATACAAATTGAACCTTAATTTGAACTTTAAAGGAGAGTGGCATCATTAACAAAGATGCAAAAGGATAAGAATGAAACTGAGTGTTCAGATTGCTCTAGGATCTGGATTTTGCATTACTGTGTCTTTAGCTAAAGGAACAAAAAAAATATTAGCACTTTTCTACATCTCCCCCATTTTACAACAAATATTCCATGCAGGATAGATCCTTTAGACTGACAACAGCACAGTGATGTATTTTCTGACAGTCCAGCCCGGTTACTCTATTTCACCAGTCTGAACCTTCCTCAGAATGTGGCCTCCTATTTAGAAGTTCAACAGGGAAAGATCAAATAATCTTCCAAGGAAAAATCAAAGCAGCCCTTGCACACATTCTGTTCAGCTCCACATACAGTACCAGAACTATAAAAATAGCAAAACAGGTGCAGACTTTTTTAGAAATGCATTACATCTTTATATAGCAGTTTCTATGGACCTGAAAGCACTGTTTTCTGTGCAGAACAAAGTCAGTATTGCCAGCTCTCTTTGAGCTGGACACCCATGCCTGGCAGAAAAATGTAGCTGTTGATGAGTTTTTCACAAAGCTAGTCTTCCAGAAGCGATCAGATAGCAGATTCTGCTGGCTGGTGGACAGTGTATTTCTGTAGCAAGAGTTTTTTAGGCCTCAGGTATCCTTTCAGTGTAATGAAAACTTATGTCAGCTTGCTCCTGTCCTCCTCTGGGCATGGCATTTCCTGCAGATTGATTCTTGAAGCAACAAGGACTCCATGGCGAACCTTCACTCCTGATTCCTCACATCGTCATTTCTCAGCAAATTAAACAAATATATCTGTAGAGGTCTTTTAGGGCCCCACAGTGTTCCTAAGCAGACAGATCTGTCTGAAGGGGCACTCTTGTCAGACTGTTCTATATTAATAAAACTTACCCTATCATTTCTAATAAGAAAATCTGGATTTGCTATAGCACCTTTAAAGGATGGTTGCTCAGACGGCTCCTGCTATGAACTGAATTATTTGGCTCATCTAATGGACTGCCAAGGCGAATCTTTTACAAAGGCATCCTGCACACAAAGGCATCCTCCTTAGAGATGACTCAAAGACTGAAAGATTATCCATTTGCACATTAATGGAAAGTTGGATAAATTGCTACCTGGATGTTTCTCGGACCTAAATATGTGCACATATAAAAATATTTCTATACAAATTCTGTAATCTTTTTGATCTACTGCCTGCAGTATAATGAAGAAAGAACATAAAGAAGCATTTTGTGTCTTTCTTTCTTTGCCCGCAGAATATGCATCTCTTGTTCTTGTCAGAACAAAATCCAAACTCTAGATTTTACAGTAAAAATGCAGTGATTCACTGTCATAGTCCCCAACAGGTGTTTACTCACTGCTGCACAGATTAATAATTCCCTGTTAAAGTGAGTGGCTTGTTTCTTCTTTAATTGCTTTTATTGTTAAACTCCCTTGCAGTCTAACTTAATTATTTCCCTTATGTGCTGTATCTATGTGTTTTAACAGAACCATCAGCCTGCTTGTATACCTCACTGCTCAGCTAACCCAACACAAGTTTCTCATGCTACATCAAACCAAATAAAACACAAACTCTACCACACCATTCTTATCTTTCTGCTAGGAATAGGTGCAGCCTTAGTTCGGCAGCTGAGGTTCTGCTGTGAAATTTGTCTGATAGTGTGGATCAATTTTCCGGCTCTGAGAAGGCAGTCATCCAGCTTCTTCCATATCAAACTGAACATACTACACTTAAACCCTTGCTCAAGGAGGAGGCAAGCCCTTTGGGCATCACTAGGTGAAAAAAGGTTAGCAAGATATACAGATCTACATGGACATCCTGCTAGCGGTTTTCAAAATAATCCTCCAAGCTTACTATTTCCTTGGTAATAATATAACAGCTTGTTGGTATATCTGTTCAGCTGCCCTAAGTTGATCACAAACAGCAGTGGGGCTCTATCAATAATTCCAGTTGAAGAAATCATTTGGCTCTTCCTGTCTCTTGGAATTATTTTCTTTGCTAGGGCCTGATTCTGCATCCGTGAGTTTAACATTCCCAGGCTTTGGTGCAGGCTGCACTAATGGTTGTGGGCATTTTGTGGCAAAGTCTTATTAGGTGGAAACTGGAGTTATTCTTTGATTTTAGAACCGATCCTTCGATTTTAGAACTGGAAGGCGGTACCTGGAAGGAGGTGCAGTGAAGGGGCATCTGAGCACAACTTTCCTGTGAACGTGTCCAAGGAGGAAGATAAAATAGGGCTGACTGATTAGCTATAAGGGAGACTCAAAGGGAATGTACCTTCAAAAATGTAAGAAATCCAGTATCACCCTTCCTGTCCCTTTTTTTGCCTGCTTTATCCCAGCAAGATTGCATTAGTAAGGTATTAAAGCAAAGCAAAGAGCTTGTCTGGTGAAATAATAACCCAGTGATGTGGACAGGTAAAAAAATTCCAAGGATGTGGACAACTGAGAGCAGCCAGTCTCTGTGTCATTCAGCACCAAGTTCCTAGCAGGAGGTGTCACTTCATCAGAAGAGCTGGAAATACAAACACTGAGAATGTGGTGCAACAAGTTTACATTTTCTACCACGACAACCAGGAGCAAAAAAAACCTCAAGAGAGACCAGGCTGAAGGTCCCCTGCAGAACTACAAATCTCTTCTAGCACTCTAGCTTTGGAGCTGATCTGAATCTCTTAGGCATCTGCTTCCTTTTGCAAAGAGCTCATTGGATCCATCATGGACAGCAAGCACAAGGGACAGGCGTCTGGTAAGAAATAGAAGAAAAGAACTCAACAGAAATCTATATCACTGAAAAATAATAGGGACACTGGAGCATGTCACTGTAACAGTCTGTAGCTTTCAATGCAGAAATGAATTCTTGTGGCAGCTTTTAATGAAAATCATTTCAAAGCCTTGATTTCATTTTCTGTCTCTGTATATTTTTCATTTTAATGTAAAGGTTCCTTTTTTTTTTTTTTTTAATAGAGTGGATAGAGGCAACAGCAAGGTAATGACTACATGAAAATTCACAATTAAGCATGACCTTCAGACAAGTTATGCTATGCTTTCTGTTCACTGGCTGGCCTGATCCTCACCATGCACAACATCCACCCTGCCTCCAGCTACCATCAAACCTCTGCTGCCCGAGTGCTGCATGAATCTGAAGAAAAGCTCCTCATCAAGCTGCACATCTTCCTTTGCCCCGAACGAAGGCTGATAGTCTTATTCTTGTGTGAATAGAAATTCCTGAGGAGGTTCAAGAAAAAAATGCAGATTATAACATCATACTTTTAATGAACCCTGAACTATGGATCTGCAAAACTGCATTTAGGAGATTTACCAGAATTCCTTGAGACTCTGTTAGTTCTTGATAACTGAGTAAAGTTCTGTAGCTTTGCTTGTGTTAAGCACCCCGATGTTGTGTGGTGATGTGACCGATGAAGGTTTCCATGATGAAAACCAATATTAGTTATGACAGAAATAATATAAGAGCAATAAACCAACTTTGGGGGCTAGATTATGGCTTTATCATAAAATATCATAAATATCATAAAATGAAATATCATAAATATCATAAAATCTCTGTAGCAGGAATGTGAATAAGTACCACTTTGGGACTAGTGCAAACAATACAGACAAAAAAAAACAGACAAAAAACTCCATTTCTCTTTGAGATATCTAAGGATTTTTTTTCCTTTTTTTTGATCTTGTGGAATAGTATTTTATTTTTTATTTTTACTGTTCTTAAGTAGCATGGGACTTCTGTTGTCCAAGGATAAAAATGTAATGCAAACCAGCATATGGTATCAAGAAAAATAATTATGTAATTGATGTTATAGTCCCAAAACCTTAAAATTGGATTCAACAAGATATATTTTTACATGCAAACCTAAAAATGTTGAACAGAGCAGGGAACTGTATCCTAGAAGCCAGAGACTAACCTCAAAACATCTGCCAAAGTGATAATGAAAAAGATCCCATTTTGTTGCTGCCTAGCACAAGAAGGTAGTACACAGAAAATATTGTCACCTTTTCAGATGAGGAAATGGTTAAGTCCTCAAAAGCAGCTTGTGATTAATTCTGAACCACAAGAAAGAAAGATCTGAAAGAAGCAAATGCTCCTGGGTAACAAAGGGCACCTGGAAGCTGCTCAGAAAAATTGGAAATAATCCTTTTTTTTCTTTTGTAGAAATATCTGTATCAGGTGTGGCTTAGAAAGATTTAGGAATATATTACAACAATCTTCTTGATACTTCAGAACAACTCTTTTTGAGTATTGCTTCACTTGGAATCAAAGATTTCAACTCAGATTTCCCCATGCAAGGTCATTGCTTTTCCATTTCTGTTTTTTTTTTTTTTTTTTAAGGCAATAAAGTTGTAGTCAGTATACTAATTTTGATGGGGCCAATAACATTCTTCCCATTGCAGAAGAGGGAAAAGAGAGGTTTATTTTTTTTCCTCTGATAACTATGTAATATGAGGAAAGATAAAAGACATCACATGCTAAGCAAACAGCATAGCCTATCCTTCCGCACAGAAGAAAACCTGAATTTGCAGGCTGGTGTATGAGAGGGGTCAATTTTTCGCAATCGGGGTTTCCTGGAGTGTTCATCACGGTAAAGTGAATCCAGAACTGGCACCTCTCAACAGTGACGACAGCGGAAGGCCGAGCTCTGCAAACTGGGCCCAGAGCCTTCAGCAGGCTGGAGGAAAAGGAGGGGACTCCTAAAAGCCTGAAAGTCCTGGAAGGTGCTGAAGATGTTGGGCAACTGCCTGTGATGGGTTAAGGGGAGAAGGTGGAGGTGTTCACTTGCTCTGGAGCAGGATACCATAGTTCCAAGGTGGAGTATTACACATGTTCAACACAGAGAAGACAGGGATTTTTAAACACATGCCATCGATTCTTCTTCTTCTCTCCTTGAATATTAGTGGAGAACTACAAAATTCCCACCTTAAGTTTCTGAAGTCAATAAAACTAGGTAAGATGCTTGAATTCTGTCTGGTAGCAAGTGTACCATGAAAAGTACTGAAAGAGGCTGATTTTTCTTGTAAACCATCATGGGAGCAAAACAGAAAGGTTATAAATCAAAAACTAATTTTTAAAACCTACACTGTCTTTCTGGGCAATGACTCAACCTCTCAAAGATGTCAAAGGCAGTCTCCCAACACACAATCTTAGATATGCACAAGTAAACAAACCAGAGATTTCTGTCTTGCCAACAGGAAAATGAGAATGCACAGATTATCCTGAAATTGACAGCACTGCGAAAAGGTGGGAAAAAAAGCCACCAGGTTCATGGGGTAATGTTTGGTTCTTTTTTCTGCCTCTTTCCTGGTTGCTTTTCATTGATAATTAAAGGAAAGGGTTACTGCATTGCAATAGATGTAGCAGGACAAATTAAGGAACTTTGAGCAAATAAGAGCCGAAAACAAAATTATTTCCTTTCTGATAGTATTACCTTTCAATTCTGTTTACCATGAGTTCCATTAAGGAGAAAATATTATAAAGTGCTTTGTTAGTTCTCCATTACCAAAGGTTCAGAAAATGAAAGATAATGTCTGTGATGGGGGTAAAATACTAAATAATGTATTTTAGAAATGAAACCTGTGCTATTGTTGATGCAAGGATACATCTCCTCACTGCTGTTCAAGTTGATTAAAATGATATAGCGATCAGCATGTTATTGTTGCTATGGCATGAGGGAGATTAAAGGATATGCATTCTGTAAAAATAGAAAGAGAATAATCAGATTGACATGTATTGGGGGAGAACATTATCTCTGAAGAGTTCCTGTGTTGTACTGCCATTTGCAACGTCTCCTGTTCTACCTCTTCCTTGACTGGCTATTTCAGGGAGATGTTGGCCATGGATGCAGCATTAATCATCGATATCCACAAGCACCGAAGCAAAAATATGAGTCTTGTTTATTCTCTCTCCATTTCTGGTTCATCCCTGCTGGCGGCAGCTTGCCAGAAAGATTTGGGAGGAAAATGGTCCATATGGTCAATTGTTGGTGTAGAAGGAAGTGGGGTAGAGTCTGGACATTCAGCAGGCGCTCTGCTCAATAGGGCTCCACTGCCCGAACCATTACTCTCTCCCCAAGGTTCATCTTAATGTTCATCATCAGTTGGTTATTTCACATTTTGGAGATAATCTTGACTCATCTCTGTGTTTTTAGAGTTTCTGGACTCACTGGGTCTTAGGCTGCCTTAGGCTGACCTGCTCCGCCAAGGATACACACTGAGCAGTTGCACTCTTCACCTGTAGCTCATTGATCACACAAATAATTGACTTTTTGATTTTTTTTTTGGTTTTAGAACAGCCTGCTGTGAATGATGTGCTTTAAACACCTTGCTGTCCATCTGACTAAAAGCCAGTTTAACCCACTGTGCTTTACAAACAAGGTGCTTGTTTGTAAACTTAAAAGTAGCACTTTTAAAGTGGGTAGCTTCATCTCTATTTAGCTTCATGGAAGAACTACTGGAAAATGCCTTTGCAAGGGCATTGTCCTAATTAGCCTTTGAAATGTTACTTTTCACTGACTTTGTCCTGTGACAGTGTTGCAGCTGAGTCATCTGAGATGCCCTTGTTGTTACCTGTGGCCGTTATCAAGACAGTCTTGATTGCCCATAAACTGCCTCTAAACTGCGACTTCAATAAGTAGAGTAACAGTCTTCCATAATCTGGATGTGCTTACAAAATGAACTAGACAGAATGAGAAAATTCCTTTCAGCTGTGAAAATCACCACTGTCTCCTTTCCTTTTCAAGATCCCCCAGAGACAGATGCCCAAACAGCCAAAAAGATAAAGACAGTTTCTTTAAGGGAGAAGAAAGTAACAAGCCTAAGACGAGACATATGAAAACTGTAGACTATTAGAATACAAATATTTCTGTAATTGGGTTCATGAAGGTATGTGTCATACTGTGAAAACTGCTCTGTGTTGAGAAGAATAATTGCTTGTTTCCATTATAGTTATTCTGTAAAAAACAAGTTGCTCCATGAATACTTCCTAATCATAAATCTAGAACAACAACAAAATGCCCTATACGTTACACTGAAACTACTTGTGCCATAACAAAATATTCAGCTTGATTCTGCAAACAGAAACACAGAGCATCATCTGCCACATGTTTATACAGTTAATAAGTGTACAGAAAAGCTCAGTCAAACAGGCTGTTATGATCAAGGGTGCTGCTGACTTCAGCACAAATTGGATTAGATCATTATGCAAATAAATCCTAGGACGGAGGAACTGTTTGCAACTGGTGAGGGACTTGTTGACTCAGAGCAAGAGCAAAGACTATAACCCTCAGGCCTCTGAGGATGGCAGAAGTGGCAAAAATGCCAGGATCCTTCAAGTCAGATTAAATATATGATGCAGGCTGTGCTTGAGGTGCATAGAAGCAATCTCATGATCCAGGCCCTTTCAGAAGGGCGATGCTGCCCTGTTTATATGAGCACCAGCAGACAGACTGAGCATACACAAGTAATGCTCCTAACGACGTGACCTGTGGTTTCCAAGGCAGGAAAAACAGACTTCAGTGTTTGCCGTGGCCTTATTTGATGGTCTCCTGTATTAACGCTGCCTAATTTCTAAGCTTTTGTCACAGAATGAAGATTTGTTCTCAGATTTGTGCTAGGAGAATAGGAGCAGTCTTTTTGAACTGGATGAAATTACTACCCCTTTAATTGTACTAAAAGCTGACAAAAGGAACTTAGTTATGATTTTGTTTGTTTGTTTTCAATTCAGTTTATCATAATCAAAAACATTTTCTGAATACCAAATTTTCTAAATATTGAACATCCTGGCTTTGGTCCCTGGTCCTGAAAAATTGTTCCTTCTTTGCTGCCAGATCCTCCAAACACTGCTATTTTATGATGTCCTAATAGAAATATAGGAATATTGCTATATTGCAAATACAGCATTGTTGCTATGAAATCTTATGCATGATTTAAAGCAGGTCAATTGGGGACTGAGAAATCCCCAGTGACTACTGGAAGAAAGGACGTTAAGTATCACGTGATGAGATGTATTTTGGGATAAATTCTCTCTGTAGCATCACAGATTGTCTCCAGCTCTTCAATGATTTCTCTTTGACATCTGCCAGTTTGAGTCCAGATGCAAGGGAGGATGTGCCATGGACCGAGAATGCGGGCCAAAGGAGAAAAGGAGGACACCGACTTGTAAATTTTGCTGGGAACTCTCCAGTATGAGATTAAGTTCCGTCATACTTATTGGGCTTGACGTCCACTGGTTAGAGTTCCCCGGGGAAAGATCTGGCCCTGCAGAGCTGGAGTTTTTCGATGCAGGTGCTGCTTCTCTCGCTGAATCCTGTTCCTGGCTGTCACTGTTGTGCTGTGCTTGTCCTTGCGAAAGGGATGGCACTGCTTGTCACTTGTTATCTATATCTCCCTTATTTCCTAACTCTTTCTTCGCATCTGAATAGACATCATCCAAGTAACATGTTGTCAGTTGTCTTGAGGTGTCTGCATTCATTTACCCTTTTGTGGTCACTTATTTTTAGCATACTCCTCTCTGCCTTATCCATGTGTCTTTTTGCTCTAAAACTATGCCATTTCTGTTTTGTCTCTGTCCTTTGCTTTCTAGAAAACAGAATTTCTCTTTAGCTCGGGGCCAGACTGACTGTTTCTGTTTGCAGCCTCCCATGTGTATCCTTTTGATACATCTATCAATGTTTAGCATACTACACATTTGTGGTGTGTGAAATGACACCATTTTTTAATTGAGGCTATGCTCATCTGTAGCAGGTCATTCAGACCATTCCCATCCCATTCCCATCTCAGTGGTGAGGGTCTACCCCACAGTCCTGCAGGGGATATTGGCAATTCCAGCCCTACACTTTGGGCACTGCCACAGAGCCAGGACCAGGCAAGGGGTCAGGGACAGCGAGAGTAACCAGGGCCAGACACAGTCTTATTTAAGGTTCTTAATAAGGTATCTTATTCAAAGGGTCACTGAATGTTTCACAGGGTTCTGTTTGAACAGAGCTGGTGGCTCCATGTCGTAATCTTATCCTTTCTATTACTGAAGATGTTTTCTCACTCTACCTGGAAACTAGCAGCGTATCAAGTTATAAGGCAAATATTCTGTAAGATGCAGAGAAACCACAGCACAGTTATCAGGGCAGGTTTTGTAGAGCTCCTCTGTGGTATACCTCCCACGTCCTGGCCTGTTAAGAGGTTCTGTGAACACAAAAATGAATTAGAATTTTCCCTTGTGCTTGTATCCAGGTGAGCTTCAAGTAAGATTAAAAATCAGTGACTGAAATTTACTTCCATAATGTTTCTCACTTGTTGAAGATTTGTAGTTCTGAGGAACGAAGTTTAGATTGTTGAATGATAAAAGGAAGGGAGAGGAACAGAATCAAGGTTCCAATATCCACTATGGTTAACTTCTCTCTTGCAAATAGAATAAGAGCTATTTTGGAGTGTAGCATGTTTTCCTAGGAAAGGAAGCATTCAGACAACCTCCAAGAGTACTTATTTCCAAGTCACATCTCCTACAGATCTTATTAAGTAATGAATGCTGATTCTTAAATATAATTGACAGATTGTATTTGTTTCCTGAATCTAGTGCTTAGGCAAAATTATGCTGTGGATGCCATGTGTTTGGAAGCAGTGAATTTTGAAAGAAGCAATTTTTCTATCATTTCCTGCAGTCATTTAATGTTCTCTCCTGCTACGGACATTTCCTGTTCTAATAAAGTGTATTTATCTCTTCATTATGAAAGGTTTGTGCAGGCTGGAGCATCACAATTATTCTAAATGGCATCTTGAGGCACGTTTATAAAGGACTCCTCTGTATGTGTCTTTTCATTTTAAAAGACTCATGAATGTTAAAAATCTGACACGGTTGACAACAAAATAGCATAAGAAATTATTTAAATTATGGGTTGCATGTGTGTGCAAAAAGTCAGTTGCCCACAGCTATGCCTAGCTGTCAAATTATGCCCAGCTAGCTGCAATGTAATGTCTTGTAATGTAAATTAACATAGCTCCAGGATAGCAAATATGTGCCTGAACATATGTAGAGATTTCATATGCACTATGCTCTTGAGTAGGGTAAAATACAATAATATTTTACCTGCTAAGGGTAATATTAGGAAAATAAGAAAGTAGATTGGGGACTGTGTTTTGGCAATAACAGTGATCTGGTGTATGCTCAGCTCCTGGAAGAAACACCTGCACTTCACCAAGCTGTTTCAGTGGAAAACTTGGTTACATTATACAGTGAATGAGCACCAGGCTCACTCTGGGAAAACAGTGGGCACTGGTTCCTGGTCGTTATTTAAGTTGTGGACAGATAGGTCCGTTTTTTGGTCATAGGACTATTTTCGGATAGATCTGCATAAGACAGGCAAAGCCACAGTATTGGATTTAGCACTGAGTGGTTTCATTGCTGCCAGCATCCATTTCAACACAGGATCCTTCAGAGCTGAACTAACAAAACCAAAATACATATGCAAACTACTCCTGCCTGTACCAGGAGCACCGTTTCCCGTTCTTCAGCACAGAAAGTAAGATAATCCCAAAGCGTGTCAAGGTTTAGCTGGTGGTTTTTGGTAAAGAATTCAGGGAAATATTCTATTTTGCATGGAAAATATTATTTCCCACATCATGATGGGCAATCTTTCTTCTTTTGCATCTGCTCTACATTTTGTGAAAGAATTGGCATCCTCTCTTTGAGCCGGTTGTCTAAGACAACATGTGAGCGCCATGAACTGTAATGATTTTTTTTTTTTCCAGTTGAAGATGTCCGAAATACTGCAAACTACCCAGAGGGGCTTTGAAAGCATGAAACCAAGCTGCACACCTGAGGGTGCAGAGCACGAGGCCGTCGGAGGATCCAGAACACGGTGGAAAGGTGGAAAGAACCAAACGTGCTGCAGTCACAGCCCGCTGCTATTTAGGAGTGACTTGAAGCACACTTTGCCTTAGATCAAGCCAACTGGCTGTAGCCACTGTGTGGAAGCCTTCAAGTCCATAAGGACCCACAAAACAGCCATTCTGTGGCTTTCTGAGGGCCACTGTTTGTCACTTTTATTTATCTGACCCTTTGGGCTGAAGAGGTCCCTCATCTAGCAGCCATTCTGCAGGAGATGCTCTCACTTCCCGGCTTGCAGAATGGGTTGGAGGCTCAGAGTGCCTCGGGAAGCAGAGCAGCAAGCATGGAAATCAGCTCCTCAGAGGTCTGCAGAGTAATTAGCAACGCGAAACACACAAGGATCCTTTCCGCTTATCAGCCCCTATCAAGTGTGGGAGAATGAGCAGTCAGGGCTGCCTAGTCCGAGCTGTTAAATAACCTTGGAAGCGGTGGCACGACTGGCTTCTAATCAGTGATTAGGCTGCCACTGTGTTCTTTCAAGGCCTGAGGCACAAATTACTTCAGGGTTTTTCGTTCTTTCTTTTTGGATAAAAAAACTTCTTTTGTTCTTTTCTGTTAAATGAAAAATCTGCCTATATTTGTCTTCCTTTTTTTTCTCCCCCAGTGTTACTTTAATAACACTGGTATATCTCTATTGATTTCTTTATTTGAAATCAGAGAAAAATATCTATTTTTCATGTAGTATCACTCTGTTTCTTTGCTGCATCAAGTAAAATGGTAGTGAGGATTTTTGGAGCTATGTTTTCCAAGCTTACTCACACACTTACAGTTCAGAAAAGGAGGAGAGAAAAACAGAAGTTATTATGGAAGGTAGTTCTGAAATTTGCCTTCTAATACGCAACACAAAGCCCTCCTCAAGTAGCTGCTCTACAAAAGAAACCGGCTCACAACCTTTTCCTCAATCATTTGACTGCTGCTTCCTCACCAGTTGCTAATTCCTCACCCATCTCTGATACAATGATGCCTTTGCTTCCCAAGGCCAAGCAAACCTCAAATAACAATAAATTGAACTTACTGAAAACAAATAATTATGTTACCAACATTAAACAGAATATAGTTCCATAAGTCAGAAAACACCTTATTTATTTTCTTTTGCAGTTATCACAGGCAGCATTGGATGCTGGTTCCTTTTTGGAGTCAGGTGTTTTTCAGCTAACAAGGAAGGATGCCAATTGCTCCATTGATTTTGAAAGACATATTAATATAAATATTCTAGAGCAGTGAATATACACTAGTATCACTGATGTTGTAGACCTAACATTCAGGTTGTCTACTTTTATTTTTGATGGTATTTATTTTACCGTATCTTTGTTTAGATATCTTTCTTTTGAGAAGAAAGCTCTTTACGACACGGCCTATGGCATAGCAAAGACATGGCTTCATGCTCTTCCACTAGCGTGACTTGAATCTGCACCGCTCTCAATAAACGTAATCAAAAGTAGTTACATTTTTTCCCATGTCTGTTTGCTGGAAAGAATGAACTATTCTATTGCAATTAGAAAAGCCACAGAAAGCAAACTCTTCTGCAGCAGGAGTGTTACTATGACTCCAGGCTTCATTAACAAAACTAATATATGCACGTTTCTCAGAAATCGCATTGCTCCCTGATGTTTTCATGTCTATCCTGACTCATTCCAAGCGCACACTCCATCAGTTGAGCCCTTATTTATGCTTTCTTAACTTATAATTAGTAGAATTAAAAATGCAGATGGACTGCGGTTTTGATTTTCTCTGATGGTGTATCCTGTTATTATCACCTCTTTTTTTATTTTTTTTATATAAATAATGTACTTACTTCAAAACTTTACTTCCTCAATTGTGCCTCCCTACATATTAGGTTTGCTGAATTTTTCTTAGCTTTGTTGTTAGGCTCTCCATTCACCCTTTAAAAATGACTCCTTTTTCCTGCGGTGGTGATTCTCTTTTAATTGCTTATTTCAAGTGCATTTTGCCTGTACCTTTCCTGAAAAGCTGCATGAGCGAACCGAAAAAGAAATGCAGAAAAGAAAAAAAGAGAAAAATAAAACAGCTAAAGCAAGTAAAGTTGCTACATTTATAAGTTCAATATGAGTCAAACTTTTACTTTTTGCTTCTTTCTTTCTTAGTGTAGAAAATTATCAAAAGATGTTTTTCTTTTGAAGTAGAAAGGAAGACCTAAAATGTAATAATAATAATGCTGTTATATACTTACAGTCAAGTAAAGATGAGACATTCAGAAACAAATTATCTGAAAAAAAATCTAGATGATGATAAAGCAAGTAGAATTGAAACTTCTAGAAAAGTAAAATGCTAGAATTTGACAGGAGAGAGTAGATCACTAAACTTCCCCCCAAAACCCTAAAACCCTAAATACCCAATACCCTAAATAATAGTTAAGATTGCTCAATATATGTGTAAAATATCACCTTCCTCCTGACAATGAATATAGCAGATAACAATATTGAACTGCTGGGGGAAAAAGAGGGAAGAATTCCTCCAGGAAATAACTTTAAGACTCTTTCAAACTGATAAAGTGATGGCAGAGCAGCAGTTGGAAGGTACTGAAAAACCCTATTTGCCATGTTAATGAGCAGTGAAGAAAACTGGAAGGGAATAGGACCATCTCGGCCTGTCCTCTCCGCAGTCTTTCATTGCTAGACATTTTTTGCATTGTTTACTGAGAAAATCCATACTTGGCTCTCCCTCTCAGTGCTGTGTCACAAATGAGTTTGATCAACCTCCCTTAGCCCTCTCAAAATATTTATTTTTCTTCCCACAATATGCCCCAGCTTGTCAGTGTTTTCGTGGCAATTAGATAGCCTGGAACGGCTGTGTTGTTCCAGGGTGACTGTGCAGACAGCGGCTCGGAACAATTTGTGATCCATGCATGAAGCCGCCGCCTAATCAGTTTTCTGCTCCCTTCTGCTCTTCTGTCTGCTGCAAGGCATTTCTGTGTGTTTCATTTATGCTCCTTTTCTTGGGGTTATTTTTAAGCATTAAAAAGAAAAGAAAATTAAAAGCAGATTTGCTCTTCAGGGTCCCCAGCTCAATTTTGCCCAATAAAATCTGCCAATTACCTCCTGTTTTCTCCTGCTCCCCAATTTGCACTCTTTTCTTGACTTGCCACCACCTCTGCCCCCATGCAGGTTTCTGCCCCTTTCCACACTGAAGCTGATTTTTATTTCATTTAGCATGATTTTTTTTTCTGTTGACAGTAGTAGGTGCACCATAAAATCTCTGGTGTTATCACCAACAAGCTCTGGCCCATCTCTTCCTTTTGACTAGAGGAGACCCTAGAAAAGATGAGCACTGTTACTGCTTTCTGTAACTTCTCTCTAGAGACATTTTAGATGCTACAGATCTGTTACAGATGTTTGTTGGGTCTTTCAGCAGTTTACCAATGTATCTGACAAATTTCTTTTGTCAGGCAATGTGAATATTTCATGAACTATTGCATAAAATAACTTACTGAAATTCAGTTATAAGTAACTCAGGTGCAAACACTTGCAATCAAAAGTGTTTGATATTTCTCATAAAAGAACATTATCTTTACCTGTTTACATTTTTTTCCAACATTGAAATGCTTTGAGGTTGAAATATTCTATGCCAAATAAATCACTCCAGATTTTTTTTGTTATTATTTCAGCTAATCTTCAGAGTGAGGTGCTGTTTTGGGCTATGTTTTATAAAGATATTAAACAACCTTTGTGTACACTTCACTGGGACTTCACTGGGGTTTCACTGGGACTTCAGACACATTATCAAAAGCTTTGAATATTTTTTTTCTAAAAACCTTTGAAAAAACAGATTGCATGTGGTCAAACAGACCCAGTCCTGGCGCTTGGCTGGACACGGCTCAGGACGTGGCCCAGGAGCGGAGAGCAGGGGACACAGCTGGCTGCTTGGGACCATGCACGCGGTGGCACTGTTCAAATGCCCAAATGTGACTTTAGCACCACCTAACAGCCAACTGCTAGACCTGCTTTGGGGTGCTCTGCATCAGAGTCTGTAACCTGCTAACTCGCAAGGAAAATAACCGTACTTACAGTCTTATGCTATTGTCACGTCAAAAGAAGAGAGTGTGTGAGATTATTCTGCAGTTAACATAAAGCACAGTTTGGGTTTTTTTACTTTCTCTCTCCTTCTAATAGAATTTAGTTGGTTGCATTTCTTAATTCCTTTGCCCACCCTCCTCTTTTTAAACAGAAACTGAAGAAATCAGTTGTAGAAAAAGAGACGGAAGGGAAGACATGGCAGAGAAAACCCCACATTGAGGATGGTAGGGCTTAAATTAAACACTGGAGTGATATTTCAAGTCTGTCTTTCCAGAGTGATCCAGAGCGCACGTCAGCCCTCCAGAATGCCAGCGGGAGAGTCCGGGAGCCCTGGAAGTCAGGGGCAGTCCAGGCAGCTCCAGGACACTTGTCTGCACGACACTCTTTAACACGGAGAACATTTGTTTTGACATGATGTTTAGTCAAACCTTTATGTTTGACTTCATCATCTGAACAAACTTTTACTAATGCCCTAATGCAGTGGCCTCTGCCTGAACACTGCCCTTAATTTCCAACCAAGAATTTTATGCCAGTGTTAAGAGTTTCTTACAGTTGAAAAGGACCTTGGAGGTGCCGTGGGGTCATTAGAGCAATGAACAGCTGCAAATTGATAGGGCTAAGGGTCGGGGCGCTTTTTTCCTGATGTAGTTGGGATATTAAACCTATTGGCATGAAGGATGTGGAAAAAAAAAAAAAGAAGCCTACCTGTTAGAAGAGCTCTGTTTCTGTTTGAAAGTCATTTCAGCAACTGACCATATGATTTTCAGAGCAAGAATTTTGATCTCAGAACCCCTCTACTCTGCTTTGGCAAATTTACAGTAGTTTTCATATGGCATCATAAAAAAGGGCACCAGCAAGACATAATAAAAAATAGCGTTCATTACTAATGTAAGCATCAGCATTCAGCTGTACTCTGAGATGTGACAGTTTTAAAAGAATGCTACTACTTCTTGTATGCAGAAGATCTGTTGACCCTATCTAATCATTATTGTGATCCATTAAGAAGCTGAAGGAGTGGGGTTGTGATATACTTGAAATTCCATGTGTTTTACAATTCTAGTTTATAATTAATCTATTTCACTCCTGTTAAATATCATCTTTCTACAGAACCAACTATCTTTTACAGTGCTTGGGTTAGAATAACAGACTTGTTTACTGAATTCTGGTTTAAGATCAGAAACATTGATAAACCTGCATCAAACTGAAGAATGCAACTGGCCTTTGATCTCTTAATACAAGTGTCAGTGAGAGAAGCAAGCAACAGATTTATTACACTTTCTAAATTACTACAGGCAATGATTTCAGAAAAAAATAGAGAATGTTAAATGTCAGTAAAAGTCAGTTAAAAGTAGATGTGTTCTTTCATGCCTTGTCAATGAGGTGCCAAAAACCATGACTTTTGTTTCAAAAATTTGTGAGTTCATATTTAAATAGGATTCTGTTCCTCATTATTTGCTAGAGGAGATAGAGCTACCACTTCTACATCTCTCTCCCTGATATAACAAGTTTCCCTGGGTTGCACCTGAGCGCTCTGCACTTCTGAAGCTGGTTTAACAATTTAAATTTGACAATTAACAATAAATAACAATTTCACAAGCCAAGAGCACGACAATTCATTATATCTCTAATTCTATTCACATGACAAGAGCTAAAGTGGACTGATATTTTTCCAGACGTTCTCAGTAATAACTTGCTATTTTTCATCAGTAGATTTTCAAGTACGTTTTTCAACAAGCTACTTCATGACCTTTGAATTAGATATTCCCTTGCTAATTTGAGAGATATCAACAGGAGAGTGACTGTAAACTTGCAAGGCTTTCATCGTCTAGCTTGGATATTTCTGTCACTTTTGTAACTATTAAATGCAAAAGCCATAATATTCTCAAAGAGGGTGATGTGTTGTACAGCAAAAATCTAGATAAAAATGCATAATAAAAATACTTACTTAGATTACTTACTTAACACACTGCTGTGTGTTGGAGATGGTCCCAAAACCGCATCTCACTTGGCCAACCAGGCCGGGGCGGACAGGAGGGCCACAGCAGTGCTGTGCTCAGACCCTGCTGCCCCCGACATCTTGGACCTGCTCCCTGGAGACCTTCTGCAATCTTCTCCTGGGGAAGGGGTGTTCAATGCATGCAACCAAACCTGGGCAGCCATGAGCCCCTCCTCATTGCAGTCCCAACAGGGTCAGACCTGAAAGAGAAGTCTGAACTCACCAAAAACAGACAAGAAGGGCAACAAGCCCAGGGACAGGAGCAGAGGATTAACATGAAAAGCTTCCCATGAGGAGCAGCAGCAGAGAGCAGCAGCCAAAGATTCTTGGAGCAGCCTTCTCCAATGGCACCTGGAAGAAGGGCACCAGAAAGTCTCATATCCAGACCTGCTCCTGTGCAGGTGTTGAGATGTTTTAGCACACCCGTTTTTATAACAATAATATGCTGTCTGGATTTGCCCTTGAGTTCTTTGGGCCAGAGAGCTTTTAGAAAAACTGCTGCCAACCCTTAGATTTCTAAATGCAGAGATACAATGGAAGATATTCTCAAGATTTTAACATCTAATAACTATGACAGAAGCCAGCCGG
Organism: Crypturellus undulatus; assembly: GCA_013389825.1. Classification (NCBI taxonomy): domain Eukaryota; kingdom Metazoa; phylum Chordata; class Aves; order Tinamiformes; family Tinamidae; genus Crypturellus; species Crypturellus undulatus. The sequence goes on along the minus strand of VWPW01008666.1, from coordinate 148,243 downwards.
AGCTGTCAGATGCCCAATCCCTCTGCTGATTACTGAGTCAGAAACCTGACAACAGGCCTCGTTGTTCTTCCTGGCCCGTGTTGTCTTACACTGCAGCATAAATGTGAGCCAGTGCTCAGCTAAACAACCAACATATTCACAGCATGTGCTTCCTGCTCTTCTGCAGTATTATTTGCACACTGAATTCAGATTGACTTTGAGATATTTTCCTCCCTTTTTCTTCTCAATTATTTGATGGGACGAGAGCTCTGAAAAGCACTTTCCTTCTTTCTTTCACTCTTCCCCATCTCCCTATGTAAAGTCTTGCTTGGTATAATGTCTGCTTACTCTGCAATATGGCACTATTAATAATAACATGCCTTTGATTTGGGATAAGGAGACAGGGGTAGATTTACCTACCTGTGGCCCAGAGATTCTTGTGAACAGGGAGGGGAAATGCTAGCCAGTACTCTTGCAAGAGTTCTGGAAAAAATAACCTTTCCCAAAGTTTAGTATTTAAAATTACCTTGTTTATGATTGTGTTTTTTTCTACTTTAGTTAAGAAAAAAAATGTTTAGGAAGTCTTGCAGCAATTTACTTTTTAGACAAAGAATGGTGAGGAATGGATTACTAACACTGGAATATGATCTGTTACCTAGACATACAGATGCATAATAAAAAGGGCAGAAAATGTTTGACGATTGACCCACAACAAAGCAAGGCTCGAGCGAAGCTGCCCAAAGACATCCCAGTTTAAATATGGTCTGTAGGGTCAGTAGGCTGGGCTCCTTGCTCATCATGCCTTCAATCAGAAAGTGGAAACCTGCAGTTTGAAATAAAAGGCAGCCACTATTTTAAGTTGCAAGACTGTTTTGAGGCTTTAATTCTTATGCATCTACCAGCAAAGTAAATTAATATGTGTCACTGCTTTAACCTCAGCCCAATAATCCTGTGCACGGCTTCTTGCTACTTGAATGCTGCATGGTAGGTAGTGCTCCTATTATAGTGTATGTGGGCTCTGTAGAGGATCATATTTGTGTTTGGTTTAGCACTATGTTCATGTCCGCATGAGGCATCTGTAAGCATGGACTTGCTTTTTCTTCTCCTAGCTGAACCCGATTTTCACATCATTCATTAATGCCACTGCAGCATTGTGTCTCAGACAGCTCTTCTCAGGCTCTGCTCTGGAAGCGGCTGTGCAGGGAGCATCTGTTTCCCCGGGGCTTGGTTTCCACTAGACTTAGTTGCTCCCTAGCCCTTTCCTTGTAATCCTGCCTTCAAAGCGTACGTCTAGGCAAAATGCAGTTGGGATGGAAAAACAGTAACCCTCAAGGTTAAGAACTGTGCTACAGTGGAGTCTACTCTGGAAGTCCCTTATGTAGAGACTCTTTGCAGTTCTGCACAAATCTGGAGCTTGCTCAAAAGCTGAAGCTGGGAGCTGAGCTCTGAACTCTCCTGTGTTACAGAGCTGATATTCCAGACCAGAGGCTCAGCAGTGCGTTGGGCCATGTCTAGGCAAGAAAAGGGTAGAGTGGATTTATTCTGTAAAAACAGAGCTTAAAAATACCTAGAAGCATTCGGTGTTTTCTGGTCACTGCTTTGAATTCAATTCTCATCCACTTCATTGGCATGGCATTAAAAGAGATGTGGTATTTATGACTGTATTTAACTCTGAGTGAATGTGAACTATCTATTTGGAAGTGAGGCGTGGAAAGAGAAGAGTAAGAGGGTGTGTATAAAGGATTTATTTTTTCCACAATAATACAATTGATTAATGAAATCTAGTATGAAGGAGGTGTCATTACCCTTTATGCATTAGATTCCATTGCACTTAGGAAATAGGGAGCTTCTGAAAATGAATCTTTCTGCTCTACCTGTTGTTAGGGACATAAGTATTTCATGTCCTTGAAGTTATCAAAGATGCAAATACATTTTGTAACTGAAACACAGACCCGAGAGGGAGGGCAGCATTTTGCAAGAGAAATTGGTTCTCTGTGACGAACTTCTGCTGGAAAAGGGGTGGACAACAGGAAGGAGCAGCCAGCAAATATGGGTGATCTGTCCTGCACCCATTTGCTGCATCCGTGACCTCAGAAATCAGCACTCGCTGCTGCAGGTCTTGGTTGTTGGCCTGTGCCATTTCCTCCCAGCAGTGAGGCTGGAAAATGAGTAGGATGCTGGAGCTGACAGAAAAAGCTATTGGTTAATAATAAGGACCATCTTGTCAAATGCTGGTGCTTTGTAATTGTGATATAGTAAATAATATATTTATCCAGAGATAACTGAAGAGGAATTCCATCTGGTTCTCCCTTCAAGGATGTAAACCCAGACGAAGCTGAATTGAAAATGGTGAGATTTCTCCAAGATAAAAGTAATGAGGTGAGGCTTGGAGAAAAGATACCCACCTCTTTTTTTTTTAAAACTCTTTACCGAGCAAGGAACAACATTTTGTTGAGAGTAGATGTAGGGTAACACTAAGAGAAATATTGCAGAGGAAGACAGTAAATGAGACAGTGCCACATGCAGTTGTAGTCTGCTACAGTACTGCCAGGCCATGATACACGGGTCAGACCCAGTGTCCCCTGTTGTAGTGTGCCCAGGAGTGGGCTTGCAGCCCTCCTCATTAAACCGTTTCCAGGAGGATACTGTGTTCCAGTTTGAAGAAATGTGCCTTTTCTTGAAGACTATATCAAAAATTGGGTTAGTATAATTAGCTAGAACAGGCTAAGAACAGGCTAATACAGGCTAATACCACACAGCGAATCTTACTGAATTATATGGTTCATGCATCCAACTAAGAATCAGGGTAGGTTTTGAGGCCAAGTGAGTGACTTCCACGAAAAGGATGGTTTAGCAAAAAGGTCATAAACTGAATGCACAAGATCATGCTCTTATTTTTGCTGGCTGTGTGATTGCAGCTGCACCACGTAGGTTCTGACAACCCCAGACTTGTGTTCCTCAAACTCCCCAGGCTGCAGCATAGCAGAGCTTTGCCCAGCAGCACCTTGGTTTTGAGAGCTTCGGAACCAGAACCAGGTGTGCTTGTGCCGAAATTTCGGGGAAAGCACCCCCTGTAACTTGGACATGGAGGATTCAATTTGTTATTTGTAATGTCACAGAAGATAAAATTAAATATGGGTAAATTCAGCAACAGGATAAAATCAGTCATCTTGTGTGTGTGTGCACATGTGGGGAAGATCTCAAAACCCCTTTGAGAAAGGGAAGTTTCTGTGTTCAAAATCTGTTTCAGCTATTTTACCAAGGGCTAAAATGACTTCCCATTTATATTTTATAAGAATATTTATTTTGCTTATAGCCTAACATTAAGGTACTTTTTCCTCAATAAGCCACTGTTAGAGCTCCAGAGTGAGTTTCTCATGATGGTAGCCTGAAGGATACCCTTTGTGAAAATGAAAAGCGAACACGTTATTTACCTCTCCAGACTGCAGCACACTGATCAGTGCAGAATACCAGCACGCTGCCTTAGCGAGGAGAGGCAATGAGATCTGTAATACTGAGTTGTCAAGTGCCGGACTTGTAAAATAGCCATTTTACTTTGACAGACAAGCATTAATTACAATCATTTGAGGCTGAATCACTCATCCCTTTCCCCCAATGCGGAGCTGCTGCCTGTGACTTCCTTGGCTGTGGGGCTGTTCATTGAACTGGCTTGTCACTAACACTGCTGTCCCTGAGCAAGTGACACAGCATCGCAGCTGCTCTGTGCAACCAGGTATTCCCCAAACGGTGGCCAACCTATTTCTTGGTAAATTACCATGAAAATCAAGTTTTCATTTTAGACTTCTTTTTCAATAGAAGAGTTTGCTCCTTGTAAAAGAGTAAAGTGTAACTCTTTCATGGACCAAAGTGCTTAGTGACAGGTTATGTGTATGCTTGAGAGCTCAGTCTTGCTTTTAAAAAAGCAGTTTGCTCATTAAATACATAAACATAAATAAATGGTTGTGGTATCACAGAAGATGCCTTGATGTACTCCCTGTCACTGATTTTATTAGAGGCAAAAGAAAGAATCAAATGTAGGAGTGTTCTGGAGTGGAAACATTGTGATGAACCTCTGTTAGATGTCACTATTAGAACAGAATCCTTCATCCTGGATGGAAGTAGGTAGAAACTGTGGGCAACATTCTGATCCCTTGAGCATGAACATTGAACGTGCCATTTGGCTTTTAACTCCATCTGCCCCAGCTGTTATTTATCTTCCCTCAGAGTTTAGTTTTTGAGGAAAATTAGTCAAAGATCATATCAAAACAAGAGGGAAGAGATAACAATTTTATCAAGAACTGTAGAAATAAGGTTCCAAAAGCAGCTAAAATCTGAAATTTTTAGGCTGCTAATCTTGTACAATAAGCAGACGCATACCTCCTGAAAAACAATTAAAGTTCAGTAGAAATCTCTATCAAATGTGTCAGGCGCAATAGACTTCATTCAGTCTTCTCTTCATTCTTCTACTCTTCTCATCTCACAGCAGAGAACTGCAGTGCTCACTGCACAGCCCTTCCCGATGCATTGGTAAGGAATGCGATAAGAACCGTGAGCAGAATGAGTAGTTAGTGTATTAATCAGCACAGTGGCTTTCCCCAGCACATATCAGATGAGAATATTTTCCACTGCTATTTCTTTGCAGATCACTTGCATTAGGAGTAGGGAAAATGGGAGTGGAAGACTTTCAAATAATTTTCTCCATTTCCTTCCTTGCATCCCCTCGGATTTTTATCCTTTCTCAATCCTTGTCTGTTTGTTGGCATGAGGAAGTTAGCAGGTGCTGTCCAAGCTGTGGGGATCCCTGGATCCCTCCTTCCTGTGCTTTAGATTCGTAAACATCACACACACCTAAATCTTTGCATCTCCTGCACTGCAGGGAATAGTCCTAAGCCTGTTGCAGCTAAATGTCTTGCATAAAAACTGTAAAAACAGTGATATTTAACACTTCTGGTAAGCTTGCAGACATCATAAAAGCACATTGCTATTGAATGTGCTCATATTGTTGTTTACCTACGAAAATTTCCAGGAGGAAGTCTACCAGGATACCCGTAAGACTTGCAGGCATCTCCATCTTCCTTGCCAGATGTGGGAAGTCTGTGCTTCCTGCTTCCTAGTAGGGTCTGAAAAAATGCAAAATCCGATATACTTGGATTTCTTGTGCAGAAAAGTACACACATACACACACATCTTAATAAACTGACTTCAGAAGTATACAATAAAATGTACAAGTGGTAACAAGGAATAAAAATATTTAAATTAATTATAGGAACAATTTTTTTCAAGAATAAGTCTTGTATATTTCAAAAATCATTTATGAGCAAGAACTCTAGTAGCTTTCATTGAGTCTTAAGGTTAAAGCTTCTAAAGTGCATTTTTATTGGTTTCCAAAATGATTTAAGTGCCTTAGAGTAGACAATGTTTATGACTTTCCTGAACAGAATTGTAAGGGTATTTATATACCTAGCAGTATGAGGACAACAGTGTTTTCCCCCAAAGCTTTCCTAAGCATAAAAATCCTACCGATGTCTTTGAAAAACAATGCTTTCTGGAACACTTCTTCTCATTTTGCGTGCTTTAAAGTGCAAATGTAAAATGTTAGTATGTTTTGGGCCAAATTTGGAAGGTTTCTCCTCCAGTTTAGCCAACCAACTGCTCCAGTTGAGCCAACCAAAGGGGCCCGAGTATCAAGGCTCAGGACACCATAAAAAATGGGAATGTACAACTGCAGCTGCCAAGCACTTGTGTAGCAAATCCTGCTACATTATTAAAAAGGTTAAAAAACAGCTGAGCAGCTCTGAATGCCCATTCTTGATTGCAAAAACCAAATGCTTTTTAAGAGTTTATAAGATTACAAATGGAATGGAAGGCCTGGAAGATGCTACTAGAGTTTCTGTCTAAAGTATTTGAAGCCTGAATCAAAATACACTGAACCTGAAAGAAAGTTCCCTCCTGAATGTGAATGCTTCAAAACAATTTTCATTTCTTAAAACTCTTTTGGGCAATTAGAGGAGAAATGTGTTGATACAGGAATGGCAAAATACAGAACTGCAAGGAACGATCTTGCAGAAGTAAAAATCGTGCAGTTCAGTTGTTGCCCAAGGAATTATTGTAATGTTGCACTTCACCAGGTGTGCCTAGATCCTCAGTTACTGGCACTGTTCATCATCAACTAACACAGCAGTATAGGTTTGATATAGCTTATGGAGCAGAATAGTTTGGGTTGTTTTAATACTCATACTGAAACAGTGATAATTAATCTTTTTGTGTCTGGTGCATATATAAATATGTACATACATACACACATCTATATATATTCACATATTCACATATATAGGTGTATATATACATATACACCTATAGTGTATGTGTATGTATGTGTGCATATACACACACACACCCCATATACCATATATATGTATACACACACACCCTCTTTTCAGAAAAACCTCTCTGCAGACACTGACATTGCAGAAAGCTGTGATGAAAGGTGTGTTTGTTTGTCTATTTGTCTGGTTTTCTATCTGTTTGTTCGTCTTGCTGGGAAAAGTGTGCTGGAAAGAGTCCCCGGACCCCAGCAAGAGAGCGCAGCACGTTGCAAGCCCTCAAGCCCTGTTTGCTGTGTTCCTGTCTCACTGTTCTTAGCCCTCACTACATGCAATTATTCTTGCTCAGGAACCATCACTAAGTGACTCTATAAGGGAAAAATGCCATTTCATTCGGGACATGTAGAACCTGCCTGGAAAGCGCAGGAAAGAGTTGGAGAGAGTTAGGAGATGACGTAGAAATTAAATGCCAGTGCAATTATTTTCTGGAAAATAAATTCAAATATCACTTTCATCTACTGTCAAATTAAGGCCACCTAAATAGAAATATCTTTTAATTTTAATAAAAGCTTTGCCTCCAGGGAGGACCAGTCTTTTTTTTTTTTTTTTTTTATTGCTGGCATATTTATCACTAATGTTTGCTTTGACCTTCTCTATTGTTCGTTAGCAAAATTCTTGTCACCATTTAGGATACATAACGTGGATTCCATGGATCCAGCTTGTATGGATGACAGGGACTGTAACAGCTGAAACAACTGCCCTTGCAAAGGAAGTCACCCAGAAAATGGCTTGGTTATATGGTTGGAAAGTAACACCTAAAAACAGCCTGTCTGCAATTTAGTTGCCTGCAATGAGTAAGCTGGTGGTTTTTCAAAGCACTTTTAGACCCCCCTTTCATATTTTAATAAGTAGGCACAGAAGCCCTTTCATATTTTAATAAGCAGGTGCAAAAGGAATGAACTAAACCCTGCCTTTTTATTTGAATGCATTAAAATGGTTGTTGCAAAGGAAGCCCGAAACTGTCATAAGGCTTAAAAATATGGTTTTGGGCAATTCACTTCCCAGGTGGGGAAAAAGGGGCAGCAAAGCCTGACTTTTTGTGTCTGCAGCCTGCTACATCCCGCTGCTTTGAGTCTGTCTGTCTGTAGCCATGAGGCCACTTCTGTATTCAATAAATCTCTTGGGAGGAGAGATGTCACCTTAGTCTGTGCCATAGGGTCCTCTTCCACAGATACCGATAGCAAGTACTTTCCTAATGTAAGAGCTAAAAAATAATGACAGTGTTGGAAGCTGTTGCTATGATATAAACAAAGCCTGAGGATCTAAAAGAGAGGGAATAATGTGGTACTTTAGCATTTTCTTTCTTTGACAATTAGTCAAACTTTAGGAAACACTGGATCAGCTCTCTAACACTTGAAATGAAAAGGATCCATATCTGGGATCTATTATTTTTCAGAAGTGGCAATTTTTAGCAGAAATCTTTTCCTGTGTACTCCTCACTGAATTATGGAAAGTTCTACATGAATTGGCTCTGCAAGGATTTGCCATTAAAAAGAAAAGGAAAAAAAAGAAAAAAAAAAGAAAAGAAAAAAAAAATAGGTCTGTTTACAGAGAAATACAGAGAAATACTGAGAAGTCTATTTTTTTCTGTTTTGTTTTGTTTTTACAGAGGGAAATACAAAGAAGAATTGAAGAGGATCACCGGGACAGGCTGTTTCTACTTATTAAGACAAAGTGCCTATTGATTTCAGTAAAGATTTTTCCGTGTTTGAGAGAATTCAGAAGCTAAATCACCAGGTTTAACTATACAGGGTTAAAAGGTTTAATCAAGTAGATTGCCAAAGCTGTCAGACACCTACACACGGGAGAATCTTGCATAATTCACAGAAATACCCCCTTGGGCTTTTGGAGCTAACCCTGAGGCTTCCAGGGACGGTTAAGCAAGATAACCCGTGTAGTACAGCGTGGAACCTCTGCTCTGCCTCCCTGCCTCAAACATGCTCATCTCCCCAAGGTTTTTAGGATATTTATTAACATCTCATGGTAGGAAGGTACCTCGAGCACTACTTTCAAGCCCAATTAACTTGTTTTAGTCCAGTATGTCATAGCCTCTTGCTCAAAGAAAGGGTCCATAAAAGACCTCATTATTTAAAATGAAAGTTCACCTTTTCCTTCACATCTTACATTTATCCATCAGCAATTTTCCATCTCAGTGCTCTCATGTTTCATCTTTAGTGCATGCAAAGGCAGGGGATCATTCAATCGGGCGCACAAATAATCCAAGAGTCATTTTCAGTCTCACATCTCCTAAGCAGACAAATTCTTGGAAATTAGCAGAACATCAGTGGCTAATAACTGCTGAGGAACACGTGGATCCATTTGAAGTACAGCCACAGTCTGTCCTTGATAAGGGTTATTAGCCTTCCTCAGGTACAACAGTTTGCTGAAACCAACTTAGAGGGTAGGATTTAGCAAAAGGCATCACTGCTGCTTTTCTCTCTTCACGTTCACTATTCCCTCTGTTTACAGGAACCACTGTCCACATAAGAAGTATTTCCATTTCCGTCAGCATCTTCTGTGGCACTGAAAAATATTTTGAGAGGCTCTTTCTGTTGCTTATATCTGTCAGTCACCGGAAAAAAATGGCAATATTGATTTTAAACCATGGATTTGCACCAGTCTACAGCTGTTCTTATGTTAAGAAGTGAACCATGTTGCACAATAAGTCCATAGCAACTGTACATTTATCTTCCTGTTCCTGCCTGTCCTGATGAAACTGCTGTAGTGCCCCTGTCCTCGGGGAACGGTGCCTAATGGACCCTCCCTCAGATCTCCCTTCGTCTGGGGAGCTCTCCAGAACTCGCTCATGCTGAGGAGCTGTTTGCCTTTTCATTCACAGGAGAAGTTCTCAGTAATCTCATTTCAGGCAATTAAGCAAAGACTGGCAAATGTTATAACGAAGAGAACAGTACATATGTATGAGCCTAGTAACTTTTATGCTCTGTGACACATTTTTTTCAACTCATGTTGAAGACTGAAAAACAAACAAATGAACAGAAATCAGCGTAACGCAATTCTTGCAGATGTGTTAACTTTGAGAGAAAGAGTTCTCCAACGTAAAACAAATCATTTGGTTTGCAACATGCATGACAGGGGGTTCTCCAGAAATCATCTTTTTTATGAGCTTTCTGCACTCGGGAATCTGCCCTCCCAATCCCTGCTCAGTGAGAGCGCAGTGATTTGTGAAAATACCCCAGTCTCCATGAGGTCAGCTCAGATTCGTGTTGCCTGATGTGTTTTTTTCACCTCCTGCTTTTTAGTCTCCATCTTCTTTTATGAGAATCCACCCTGTTTTCTTGGAAACTCACATTCATTAGTAGTGTGCTAGGCCAGATATACAGACACAGAAACAGTTATTCAGACACATGTTAATAAGCATCGAAGAGGGCAGAGGAAACAAAAGCAGCATGACTACTTCTGGATGACAAAATGGGATCATTTTGTTTTCCAGTTTAAAAGAAAATGTGTAGCTTGTGGAGGATACATAATTAACAGCCTTGAAGGCTGTTTATTTTCTTTTCCCCATGGGAAAGATGCATGACCATAGCAATGACCTGGTAGAGAGCATCTCAGGGGGACATACAAGCTGCAGTACTAATTAGCTCTGGCTCATTCCTCATGCCAGACTGCAAAGGCAACTGGAGTTTTCTCATGCCTGGGGTCATTCATTGCGATTGCCCTCAATCCATTTCTCTCTGTGTGAGAGAAGCAAAAATTGCACCAAAAATTTCTTCCATTAATGCTGTTTCCTTTGTAAAATATATGAATCCTCATTAAGCCTTGGTGATTTTTTTTTAAATTAATTTATAAAATGCAACACTGTCATACTGCAGGCAGGGTGCTCATTTTGTTGCTGGAGATGAAGAAAATGGAAGCTGACCCCTTTTCTTCTGCTCTTTTTCAAAACCGAATCGGATCATTTACCCACCAATTTCCTACCTCTTGGCTAAGTTACTGGATCTTCTAAATTTTAAGAATATCTTCATATCTTCATGCTGTCATTGCACTCTGGACAGAAACCCCAAAATTTATCAAGAGCAGTAAAGTCTCTGTTTGAATGGTAACTGAAAAGTATTTGTAAGACCCAGAGATTAGTACCAGTTCTCTCAGTGTACATGTGGGTATTCAGACCATAACAGTCTGAAGATGGAGACACTTGGTGTATGAAGCTTCCACAGCATTCAGTCAAAGTGGAAAACAAGCTGATTTCTACCAGGATTGTATCTGAATAACGATCAGCTCAAATCCTCTCTTTCAGCACTTGTGTCCAGCTTCTACACACAGTAGAAATTTCTGTGTTGGCAAGATGAGACAGTGCTGTTGATACATGAAAATTTTGGTTTGTTCCTAAGTTATACCCGAGTCAGATCTGGAGATATATGAACATCTGCAGGTCTTACTGATCTTCCAGATCTTGCTTTTGCTAATGTGCTTCAGCACCGCTCACAGCTTCGCTGAAGACCGGTATGATATTTGGTTAGTGGTTGTCTATCTGAAATCAGATCATGGTACCACATTGCACGTGTTGCAGCACTCGTGTTCACTGTCAGTTCCTGACTCTTTTTGGAAACTTTCGACATTTACAGCTCAATATTTTCCTCAGACTTTTTATTTTGATGACCAGCATAACTTCAAATGGGCAGAGTCCAAGCAGAGGTCAACAACTACCATGCTCCTACTAGAGGTTATTCAAAAAATTTGATAGGCCTGAACTATTTCAAAGAAGTTATTTAAAATGTACCTACTTTGCTTTTGAAATTTGACATTTTATCACTCTATCAAAAACAGACTATGCTCGTAATTGTATTGATTTTGATTTACTGAATACCAGAACTTCCAAGTAGGTTTACAAGGGAAAGAACTATTTCATCTTGTCCTGGAAATAGTTATCAGTATGGTCTGCATGCATAAACCAGCAGCAGAAAGGCCCTTGAGACCTTCCAACTCTCAGCTGAGAAGTCAAAGCACAGGAAGCTACAATAGTATCTCCTAGAATCTGAATCCTAATTCTATGACTGACTTACCCATGAAATCACATATTTCTGCACCTTAATTGTTTTTAATCAGTTGTTGTGGGAGAGTCAGCCCTAAATGGACATGTCAGGAGCAATAAGTACCTAAGCTGCTGAATACCTACCTAGAAGGTGCTCAGACAAACTTTGGGACAAACTTTCTTTCTATTTGGAAGTTGCTTGTCATCTTATGAATACCTCAGAGTCAAGAGATGGGACAAAGGATAGCAATGCTAAACCATGAGTACTGAACAACGAGGACTACTCGTAATTTAAACTTTCCATAGTACATATATTGTTTTCGGAGTGTATATTTTTTCTCATCTCATAACTTTTCGATAAATACTTTATTGCAGTTTTTAAAATGGCTAATGTGCTACCTGATACAAAATACTGGTACTTCTTAAATTATTTAGGTCCTGCTACTAGTTCTGTAAAATGCTGCCGAAGTCAGTCCTGCTAATGTAGATTGGGCAGCTCATCTGGCATCATGTAAACCTGTTTTTTTTCTCACTGAACTGAAAGAGTTTGAGCACATGAACAAAATCACTCTCCTAAGTAAGTAATGGGGTTTTAGCCATTACAAACACATAATTATTCTTTATCTCATTGCCTTTCTCTTCTTTCTCTTAGTGCAAAATGCCTATTAGTTGTCCTACGGGGAAGGTTTTAGAATGCCTGCTGCAAGGCATGCTGAAAGTGTACATTAACAATTAATGCAATTCATTATCACACTATCTTATAATGAATGCATTTTTTTTTGACGAGTACCCAATACAGTCTGATTTAAAGTTACTCTTGGCAACAACTTCTCTCTTTGTGGTGTTTAGCATTTACTGAAATAAAAATCACTGTTCTAAAATTTATGAGAACTGACTTCAGTATTTTATTGAACTTTTCAGAAAGAAAAAATAGCTTGGGTAAGCTGCTTAGACTGAAATTTTGACACTTGAATTGGCATTCAGTAGAAATGTTTTATTTCAGGATGGTTATTAGGGTTCATTGAGGCTATCTGAAGTACTTAGGCAAAACACTGTGATTCAGTATGAATAAACATGTAAAAAATATATTGCTATATAGTGTTCCTCAGTTATCAGAAGCCTCTCTGTTACTAGAAGGTATCAAAAGCCATCATGAACTCTGCTCATCTATTTACATTTGCAGCCTCGCAATCAACTAGCATATCACTCCTGGTTAATAAAATATTACAGGAAAGCAATGATAAGGGAAAATAAATGCAAGCAGGAAATATGCAGTTTTTCAAAGCATCTAACTTGCTAATGGTTATTTCTAATTAAATATAAATGGATGAGCAATGTCTGATCCTCTAGTCAGATTACCTCAGAGTAACGAAATATATCAGTTCTCACAGAGAAGCAGTTTTTCATATAAGAAACCCAATGATCAATTAATTTATGTGGATTCTGCTGAAAGAATGGGATCAGGAAGAGTTTCAGGGAGAACTTAGTGATATGAAGCTGAGCTCTGGTCTCTGTTCATATCCTTGCATATACGGTAGATTTTCCTGGAAGAGCCTAGAGTTAGATCAGAAAATTCTCATGCTATGAGGTAAGACTTCCTTTCCATGAAGTGGCGTCATTAAAATAAGTGGTAATATTGCCTGCACCTAGACATTTTGGCAGTTCCGATTTTGAAAATACAGAAAGGGATTCTTTTTTTGACAATCAAAGGCTGACCCATAAAGTTCTAAGTTTGCCATGTGTAATCAAAATCTTTTTACAAGAGGATATATTTATTTTAAGAATACAGACTGCCTCTGTATACAGACAAGATTTCCACAGCAGTCGGATCAAGTTTGTGGAAGCAAGCTATCTAGTTCTGTCTTAAAAATGGTGTAGCAAAGGGTGATTTACTAATATACATTAACAGAACATGCCTAGGTGTACACTGATATATTTTAAACGCTGCATAAAACTTTGTTGCTGAAGAGTAAGTTGGTTATCTCATGAGAACAAACTTTCATCAGATTCTTTGTACTTCACTGTCCTTTCTAACCAAAGTCAAAGCAATAATAAACAGAACTAACTGATTTTGAAACATTTATAAAACCCAACTGAAGATACATCATTCCAAATCCGTTCAGAAGTTCCCATTAGCTACTCAATAAAAAGGCTTTGAGCATTCTTCTCTCCAGGGTCGACTTATTTCTTTTGGGGGATAAAGAATCCTCATACCTGGTTTAGACTTACACCTTTTCATTATATCTTTACTATTTTGCTTTCTTTTCTTAAGCTGTTTCCTCATCTGGTCCCAGCTACCTTGTTATTTCTTCATATTGATTTTGCCTTCCAGCAGTAGACAAACAAAACAGGCTACATTAGTGATTACCATTTCAAAAGTCACATTCATGCTGGAAGAGAAAAAATACCATATTCAGCTTTTGCTTAAATCCACATTAATGCTTTTCTGACATTAATAAGAGTCCGCAGGGACCAAAATCAGTGCAGATAAGGTTTTTGTAGTAAAGGCACATGGCATCTTCAAGTTGTTACCATCTGGGTGTTACTTAGGAACTGCTGTGGCAGCAAATCATCTTCTGGGTGAGTTTAAATGGCCTCATTTAATGTCTTTCCTGCTCCGCACCGCACCACATCAGGATGGGGTCACCTATCAGGCTGGTCAGACACGGCGAAGCCCTGGAGAGGTCTGGAGTGGAAAGAAAAGACATGGTGTCAGGTACGAGGTTTTCACCTGCCCTCAGAGAACGGGACAGGAGGCCATGCTGGGTCCATCTCACCCAGCAGGGAGCCTCGATGCAACTGCAGTGCTGGGACAGAGCCTGGTCCTTGTGCTCATGGCACCTGTGGAAGGCTGAACATCATCTGTGGAGACTTGGAGTCTTTCTAGTCCCTCCGTGACCAGTGCAGAGACATTGCGATGTCTCACAGGGGTTTATCACTTACAGGGTCTGCTACTAACAGACTGGCTGCTCTTGTATATGTTAAGGATGTGCAAGATTTTCTTTCTCATTACCCTGGATCTTGGAAATGACTCTTAGCATTGACCACAGAGTTACTGCAGTGATACTCTTCCTTCACATTAGTCAGTGGGTGCCTGCAGCTGACTGCAGCATGCACTCCAATATGTGCACAGCTTACCCCGATCTACACCTTCCCCACAGGTATTCTTTTCAAATTCTGTGGAAAATAACATATGTGATGCTATGGGCACTTTTGGACAGTTTAGCATGGTATTTAGAGGCAGCGTAAGCCATTCTACACAGCTAGATCTGCATGCGATTAAGAGGTAGTTCAGAAGTTACACAAGTAAATGACCCCTTGAAGGTTTATAATCCATTTCAGGGTTAACAATTGATAAATCCAGCTATTCTGTTTTGGATTCTGGTGAAATATGCTGAGAATGCTCATTCACCTTGTGCAAGCTGCAGTGTGGAGCTGCAGCAAGGGCTCATCTTGTATCTCTGCTCTTCCCCTCGTAGCACCAGAAAGCACTTAGCACAGCACCTATGCACTAAGACCCCAGTTACAACTCAAGCCGTTGACTCTCAGCAGTGATTTCTTGTGAAACACTTGGGTATCATTTGTGTTGTGCCTTTGGTGTAAAGTCACCTTTTACTTGACACTTTACTTAGCTTGACAGATGTTTCTTTGACATCCATGGTAAACTCACTCCCTTGCCCATAGTGTGGTACGGTGCATTCTCAGTTAGCTACGTCTTACATATTTTTTCTGATGTGATGAAAATCCAAACAATCTCTTGTTCCTGCCTTGTAACAAGATATTTGCATGTGCAACATAGAGGGCCCAGTTGACATCCCATGTGATTCTGGAAAACATTATTCACCTTTCATGTGTTCATACGTAAAAGCTGATTAAATTCCCTGAGCAGACCAGTGTTTGATATAGGCCTATTTTTTTAAAAATCTGTGGGACTACTCAAATGAAAAAATAATGAAGTCAGAGACTCAGGCCACAGTTTTCAGTTTTTGAAGGGGATGGTTTTGTTAAACAAGGAATTCCTCAACTTGATAATATTATTTTTAAGGTGTTAAAAGTCAAAATGTTTAAATATTCATACTATGAATATATGTTTAAATACACAGTGCTCTGCTCTGCTAACAAGGAAAGTGTCTCTCTTACCATTTGCAGCTCGAATTCTCAAAAGGCTGAAAACCTGACTTTAAATTCTGCATAGCTAGGCTGATGGCATTGAATAGTTTCTTGGCCCACCTGGTCCGTCTGGCCCCGTGGAAGCCCTGGTTTCCTGGCTTCCATGGAAGCACGGGTTTCCAAGCCCCTAGTTTCTTGGTAATCGTGAAATATCACAACATTGTAATGCTTCAAAAACATACCAAACTTTAACATTATCCCATGCTGCTAGAATCTCTATGAAGAGAGAAAGATAAAGATGGTGATACATTTCCTGAGTACATCAGGAAATGCTGTACAGGGATATGAGCCCCCAAGCTGGGAATTCCTCAGGGGCTGCCTTGAAAGTGAGATAACAAAACCTGCCAGCAGACACTGGTGACTGGAAAACAGGGCAAGTCTTCCCGAACTAAAAAAATATTGGATAATGCACAGTTGAGTGTTTGATTACCAGTACAACTGCTTGTGGCTAGGAGACAACCATGGGTTCTACTGAGTTTCTACCAGGTTGAAAATAGGCAGCTGTGTAGAAAATCCTCTTTTCCTGCAGAGCGTGTTATGTTTTGTTTACAGCATTAGTTTATTTAGGGTGAGAGCATAATACTACAAGATATTTTAATACAAGGAAAGACAACTGTGCCACTAGACAACAGATAAAAACAGCCTATTAAGAATTCACATTTCTTTCCATGGGCTGTTTTCCTTCTCTTCCAAGCTTATGAGCATTAATCTTTTTTTTTTTTTTTTCTCCGTGGGAACACTGCACCTAAAGCTCATCCCAAAAACACCTCAGTCCTAAGGCAAAGCCTAATCCAGAAGATGCTTGTCGTTCTGGGTGGAACTAACTCATAAACCTTGGTTTTGTGTGAAGAGAGCAGATATGAAGAGCAGAGGGAACCTGGCCATGGATGAGATGAGGAGCATAATGTCAAGGGTAGATATTAAAGTTGTAGATGAAGGGCACCTGAGCTTGGGGGATGTGTCTTGATTGCAGCAAGAAATTTGGTACTACCACCCTGCTGCATCATTTACAGTGATCAAAACAGGAATCACAATAAAGTTAGTAAGTTTTTGCACCACTATGCTCTACAGATTGGAAATTTGCAACCTCCATATCCATTCCCTTTCTTTTAGGACTCTCTTCTTTTAGGACTTTCCTGGTCTTCCAGGACTTCAGTATTTGGTGAGGTTTGGCCTCGTGCCTAGTCACACGGAGAAGACTGGGCTGGGACTGTGGATGCTGAGGGAAGGGCACAAGACCAGAGCAAGGACAGAGCTCTGCTTCCCCCCAAAAGCATTTGCCAGCCCTACCTGCCCCTGCATTCATGGAACCTACAACTGCCCCAGCTCTAGCACTGCAAAGCTTCAGTTTTCCAGCTAGGCATCAAATGAGGTGTAAGTACAGCCTGTAAACCACGACCTGAATCAATAATTAACGACTTCTGAAACTATTCAGGGATGGGCTATGAATATTTTACTGTGAAACAGGTAATAGCTCAGCCTAGGAATGCAATATACATAGAGCTGTCTGTTACATGGGCAACCAGCTGGCAAAATATGGTGAATAAGAACAGCACTGTGTCTGCTTTTCTGAAAAATGGCTGAGCTTTAGATTAGCCTAAACTAAGGTGTTGTCAGGCACTTGCTAACATTGTCAGTGGACTTATGCATGCTCTTAAAGTCTAAAATTATTCTTTTTTTGAAAGCCTCCATTCTCAATTGCACAAGCACATGCATCATGACTTTACTGGAGACAAGATAATGATTCCAGCTAGGAGCCAGGTTATGCCAGTATGTTACTGTCACTGAGCAGAGCACTCAGTAAAGACAGGATGATGCAACTTTTGCAGCTGAACTCCTGTTCAGTGTTTTCTGCTAGGAAACATTATCCCATTTCTCCTATTTGACGTTTTGCCATTTAATTTCAGAGTTGAAAAGCCAAGCCCCAGACCCAGACCCAATTTTGTTCCATACGGCATGAAATGCCACGTGGCAACGTTTGTCCTCAGCATAGTATGGTGGAAGGCAGTGAGCCAGAGATCACGGAGCATCAGATATTCTTAGGCTCAAACAATATCTATTTATCCTCTGACTTCTGGAAGGAATTAGCTGCCTGCCTCCCTGACGTGATCGCTGACAATCTGCCCAGTGCAATTTATCAGAAGTCGGCAGCTACTTCCCCCCACCACCCGCCCCTCCATTCTCATACTAAGATGTTAAAGTACATTATTTATGCATTTAAATGGCATATACTTCTTTGAAAAGAAACATTGTACAATTGGGATAATGCCCTTGATTGTGTGCTATAGCCTAAGTAACATTTTGGTAGTAAATATTACTTGGCTTTCAGCCATTTGACCAATAATTGGAGCTGACTGAAGACTTACCATCAAGGCATTCAAGAACAATTAAGTTTTTGAAGAGAAGAAAAATTTCACAGAAATATTGATCTTCTTCAAAAAATGCCTTTATTTTAAGTCAAAGGATATACCCAACTAGTATCAACCACTCAGATTCTAGAGCAAATTCTGCAAAATGTGCTGAGCCCTGGTTTTGATAAAGGGTTTTCTGAGAACTGGAAAGACCAGTTTGCTTTCCTGGTGGGTTTTTTTTTTTTTTTTTTTTGCATGTCTAATTTAGAGAGATTCTCCTAGTCATAAATATTTGAAAAATGTTTTTCCTGCAGTGTGAAAAAATGGTTTCAAAAGCCAGTCCTAAAAAAGGTCTTGTAGAAGCCAAGGTACAGGAATCGCACCGTTGCAATAACACATCTGTGAAATAACAGGTCAAATTGCATATCTAAAACATCCAATATTAAAAATGTTTGGGAGGGCGAAGAAAATGCCTCTAATACCTGTAACTCCATATGGATGTGCCTCTTTAGGCTCACTGGTTGGGGCACCATTTGAATAAAATCCCTAATGTCTGAGTTTGTTATTGCTTAATGTCAATCTCTTAACCTCTTAATAAACCTGCATTTTCTTATTAGTGGATATGTAAACATCTTCTCCCTTAAATACCTGGGGTTCATTTTGGCACTACTGAAGCCCTGAATGAAAGCAGATACATCTCCTATGCACCATAACTCAAGAAAATACATACTTTCTGCTTTATCACTATTGAACACAGGTCGGATTGCATTTGTTGCCATTTATCTTTGTGGGCAGAGGCTTTCCTTACCAGTTTGCTAAAGAGGATTCTGGCATTTCTTCACCTCGCAGCTGTGTCACTAGGCTAGATAGGCTCAAAGGAGTGAACAGTCAACAGCATTGCTGGAGAGATCACTTACATAAAATGATGATTTAAGTGAAAAAATATTTTATGATACCAGAAAAGGGAAAAAAAAGATAGTTCAATATGTGACATGGTCAGTGCCTGAGGGCTGATCCCAGCCGGTGTCACCAGATCAGCTCTGCTGG
The DNA here is from genome assembly GCA_013389825.1 of Crypturellus undulatus. Classification (NCBI taxonomy): domain Eukaryota; kingdom Metazoa; phylum Chordata; class Aves; order Tinamiformes; family Tinamidae; genus Crypturellus; species Crypturellus undulatus. Next base: position 129,320 of record VWPW01008666.1, on the reverse strand, counting down.
CTTTGGCCAGCTGCTGTGGGATGGGCATGGGTGTTGCTGCCTACCAAGGCCTGGTTGTTTCGGAGGAATGTGACTGCGTGTGAGCCCTTGAAATAAAAACACGTGTTTATATATAAATGGCCTTGGATGCTGCGTTATGTCTTGAAGCTGGAGTAAGCACAGGAATTAGAAAATAAGCTGCTGATCAGAATTTGCATCTCATTGTTCAGTTGGTTAAAGCAGTGGGCTTGAGGTCGCATCCAGGTAAAGAGATATCTTGATTCACAGATATAAATCTATAACATTTACATGTGATTACTTGAATAGTGTTGGCTCTGGTAGCGTGTGGGCACATCTCCTGCTGAGAGGCAAGGCTGGGAGCTCACTTCTAGCTACAAATTCCATATCCTTTATCGCTCTGCACTGTAGTGGCACACAGAAATCTAATATTGTCCTGCCTAGTGATCCTGACAAACTTAAACTTAAACAGCCTTATCACAACGCCAGGACAAAATATTCACAGATCAGGAGAAGGAGATACTCCACTGAATTTAGTCATTCATGATGCAGTTTATTTCGGAGCACTCTTTAGTTTTGCACAGTTGTTTATTTCCCAGCAAGGAGAGGACACAGCGGAACCCAGGTGTAATCACGTTTTTCTCATACTTGGAGCACATACGTGATATTTTGCAAATGGCCTTTTGTACTCCCTAAGTCTTTGGCAGTGTGTCATTCCCCTGATTTTCTTACAAGATAAAAAAAAAAAAATGATGGCTATGGGCTAGAGTCAGGAATGAGTACTACTCTTTCAGACTTTTATATTGACGCAAGGTAGCTGTAAAGTGATTTCTGTTAGTTTACTTTGTTGGAGCAACGCAAAGACATTTGAGCACTGGCGAATTCAATTCCCAAGGGCCTTTGACAAAGACAAGTTCCAAAGACTTTGGATCCAAGTCCTGTTTGTAGTCCTCCCTGCCTCTTTGCCTGTTACACTTTATATTCTTTATGTCTGGAGCCTAGATTGGTACTAATGCAACCTTCCAGCTGGTACTTAGGTAGCATAAATACAAAGGAATTAAATACAGTTTAAGTCATGCTGCAAAACAAGCATGAAAGATATCTGACTGCCTTGGAGACAGGCCGTCGCTGATATAACTGATGTCAACTTTTCACACTCGTGGCTTTCCCAAAGAACTCAGGTTCTTGACTAGCTTTGGTGGATCTGTTCTCTCATCTTCATCATGAATAATTTAAGAAGTGCTCTCTGTGAGAGAAGAAAAATAAGAAAACAAAAACCTTTGATCTGTTTTCTCTGGTATTGGTTTGTATTTCAGACCAGTGCATACTCTTCTGTGATTGAGATTTGCTCTGAGAGACACTCCAGTTGCAGTCTAGGTGCCACCTCCGATCATATTGCCCTGGCAGTTTGGGCTTCATAAGCTCCCCAGACTGCTGCTGACAAAATGCCTAAATGTCTTTGAAGCCATGGTAAAACTTCAAGTGATTTATACAAATCCAGGATATTGCCTTAGACTTCTGCACGAGTACATATTGAATAGGAACTGCTATAGCAAATACAGTCCATACATATTTAGGGACTTGATCCTAAGACCTTTATAGTAAATGGGCATTTACACTGTTAGCACTGGAGTTTGGATGAAGCCCAAGAGAACTGGTCTTCCAGTTTCCTGACTGGTGCGCTGAACTCATCACTGCAGGGTGAATATGCAGTATGCAAAACACAGTGCAAATATGTGAAATCAGATTGCTTATTATTTAAAAGGCTTTGTGATCCACAAAGGACCATCAATATACTTAACTAACTGCCATAAAATTCGCTGTTTACTCTTGGGTTGTAGCTAAGCACAAGCCCGAAGTATGCCATTCCAAGCTTATTGGAATGATATATTACTAATAATGATAAACCAAACATAAATTCAGTACAGACTCATTTGAGTGGAAGAATAAATAACAGTTAGCCAGACTATTATTAAGATTAAAAAAAAAATAACCAGATGGGCAAAGCAGGTGGGTTCCAGCATTGAATGAAATTGTGAGACACTGAAAAATCACTTTCCGTAGACTACACCTGGTTAACCTAAAAAGGAAGCCAAATGTAATTTTATTCCTACCTGACATGAAACTAATTTGCATATACTGAGGTCAGCAGAGGAAATTACAATCTGAATGGAATCGATCTTATTAATTTATATTTCTCTCCATTTGCCTGTTTAGAATAGCATCCTGCACCTTTTGACTTGTGATTGAGGCACATGAGACTAAACTATCAATTTTCTTGAGAATGAAATAACAGGGAATCTCTGAGATATATATGCATTTACTTTTCATCCTTTAGAGCTGTGTGAAATCATTGACTCCTTTGTCAATACATTGTCCCTGGCACCTTTAAGCCTGGGGTCAGTGATCACTCTGACACTTGGAAGCAGCTCTGAGCTACCTTCCCCTAACTGCGGTGGGGTGTTATAATTCCCTAGCCCCAGCCCTGAACATGGGTATGCAAACACACCGTGTGTCAGAATGAAATGCTACCCCTCTTATTGCTGGCAAACGTCTCCTGGACAACGAGTTTTCTCCAGAGGCACCCAGCAATCAGGATTAATAAAGTTAGAGTTCATGGAAGTCCTCTGCCCATTTCATTGCACTTGAAAAACTCTCATATCCAACCATTTCTCTTCTTCCATTATTTCTTCTTCCTCACTTCAGAGCATCATCCCCTTATAGCTCTCAGTTCATCTCACCTCACAGAGGTTGAGTTCTATGAATTTAAAGATAACTGCTAGTGTGACTACTATCACTTTCTAGGTGGAAACACTGCAGCAGGATGCTAAGCACAGCTGTGAAGAGAAAGGAATGTGTAAGCAATCCGTGGAACCCATTCCTCAGCGGACAGAGTCCTAGGAGAGGAACGGGAAAAAGAGAGACTCTTGCTTCCATTCACAGCCCCTTACCCCCTCACTTCCAGGTCTCCTTCCCTGTCCTTTGCTCCCCTAACCCTTGCAGACCTCTCTGAGACCTTCAGCGCTGCTTTCCCCAGCCCTTCAGGAACTTCGCTGTCTCTTTGTCCCACGCGGAACGTGTCCTTATCCTCGTGGTGTCAGACGGGAGGTGTGCCCGTCCCTGGAAGGGATGACATCTACTTCATCTCACTTCTGTGTGTTGCGAGCATCCAGCAAGCCAACGAAGACATAATCAGAACAGATGACAAACATCAACCAACAGCAGCAGCAACTGCAACAAACAAAGAAGTGTAAATTCACGTATTTGAGGAAACTAGTGCGTTAGACACTTTCAGGATCAAAAGGCATAGACTCTATAAGCCCTATTAATAGCTTTTCTAGCATCATTATATGTTATTCTTCATGTTCCTGCTGTGTATTTCTCCACTAGATAGTAACTACAGAAACCAGAAATGGAAAAAAAAAAAGAACTTGCAGCAGTAGAAATGTGCTGACATGAAACAGAATGATACTCTGCACATTTTTTATCTGACACCACCAGAAAGAGAGAGAAATAGAGAGGGAAAATGCATTTAAGATGTCAAACTCTCAAGGTGACAAAGTATAAAACCAAAGTGATAAAGTTATGAAGGAGAAGAAACAAAGAATTACTTGATGATCTGGCTTGAAGAGATGGGGCTGCATTTTTTTCCAGCATAAGGTCATCTACATGATTTAGTCTTGCTTAGATGGCTACAAAGAGATGGCTCTAAAGAAAACATACCCATTTTGTTAGTGGTCTGCAGGCTGCCTACTACTTATTTATGAATTTACTACATACACCAGAGTATGTGCAATGCAGAGAAATGGGAGAACAAGAGAATTAATCCTCTTGTTGCACAAACAAAAACAGTTCTGCTACTAAAAATAGGGTGATGACCATCCAAAACCAGTGCTGAAATATCTGCATGCTTAGCCTACTCTCGAATACAAAAAACAAACACTTATGTCCCCTCATATATGAAGCTTTTAATTTTAGAGGTGAAGCCAGCAGGACATTCACTACTTAATAGTACTACCATACCTGTGCACGCTCCACTCGCTGCATTCAGACTGCAGATGGGTATTTTATGTTTGCTGACTTCCAGGCAGTGAGAAGTTTCATTTCTGAAGAAACCTAAAAGGTGTTTGGGTAGAGACAGCCAGAAATATAACTTATATTTGGGTTCCATATTAATCTTTCCTTTAACTAAATGTTTTGGACTTTTATAACTTGGTACTTGGCTGTCACCAAGAATATCTGACCAGGCTCAAAAAAGGGAAAATTCTCTTAACAGATTTATGGGTGCATGAAATACAATAAGAAATATTTCAAAACATTTAGTGTCCTATTCTGCTTTACCTCTAAAGTGGGTCATTTTTCATTTAATAGACAAATAGTCCTGAGAAGACATTTTCAACTAATAGCTTCATATAGCTGCTTTAAAACAGAATCTCACAATCTCCTTCATTCAATCATCAGGTCTGCATTGGGGGGTTTCTGTTCACTTTTGTCTGAAGTAAAAAAAAAACAACCTTTTAAAGTCTGGACTGCTCTGGTCGAGAACCATGACAGTTATTACATTCATTTTACTTTTTTTTTTACTTTTTTTTCCCCAAATATTGGCATATCCTCAGCATGCACAAATCTCATCTTGATTGAATTTCATCCATTTTCAACAGGATTGTTCCTAATTTTCTCTTTCTGTCTCATAAATTCTGTCATAAATTTCCTCAAATTTTTGTCCTCTCTTTCCAGACAAATTACCAGTCCTGAGGAATCAAGAGGTCAGTTTCACTCAGAAGCCTTAAGACTGACTGAATGTTATTGAAAAGTCCTATTTTTCAGATGCCAGCTGAAGTTTCATGTTAATAGGGATAGCTGCAGTTCAGTGGGAATAACACTGCATTTATATGAGGGTTAGCAGAGGTAATAACTCTGTGATAGCTCTTGCTTAGTGCCTAGTGGCTAAAGAACCTTCCCTGGCAGATGGCGGCTCCAAGTTTAGTCATCTGGGGCTTGACCCAGCAATCCTCACCTTTGGAAAACATGCATGGGATCACAGAACCACAGAGAGGTTGAGGTTGGAAGAGATCACCTAGTCCAACTCCCTGCTCCAGCAGGGACACCCACAGCACGGGGCACAGGGGGGCATCCAGGCGGGTTTGAAGATCTCCAGAGAAGGAGACTCCACAGCCTCTCTGGGCAGCCTGTGCCAGGGCTCTGGCACCCTCACAGGGAAGAAGTTCCTCCTCATAAGGCGATGAGTTCCCTCAGAAGAAGGGGACTATGCAAGGTTTAATTCTGAGGACTTTTTCTAGACAGTGTCTTTTTGACGCTATTGTATTGTTTATTGAAAAGTGCTGATATTTTTTTAACAAAATTAATTACAGTGAAAGCCACTTTTGAGGATTTTTTCATTTGAGTATTTTTTAAGTTATGAAGCTGTAGAAATATTTTTTCTTCACATTTCTGCAAATTTCCATTACTTTCTGCTTTGAAATTTTGTTTAAATGGAAACTAAAGCAATGTTAATAATGAGAGACAGCAGAATAAAATCAAAATATTTCAAACCTAATCAGATTTTTTCATATATTCATTTTTTGAAAATGACCTTTCACTTCAGTTAATCATGAAACAGGAAAAAATATTTCTCTATGTACTCTATCAGAAATGTGCAAAATATTTTGTTCAATATGGTTCTGATAATATACAGTCCAAGACTTATAATTGTTTTCCAGAGAAACCTTTATCTGTCTTTTCACTTAGGTAAAAAAGAATGTGGTTAAGCATTCCATGATATACATCCTTTTGAAATAGAACAAAGATTTTTTTGGTAGTTTAAAAAGCAAAGATACCTTCTATGAAGTGACAGTTCTGAAACTATATATTACATGAGTTAGTGAGAATTCCAGCTTTTCATAATGCTTGTTTTATAATGATTAATTCACCACATCCACAGAAATGGGGTGCAACAAGAGACAGGGCTAATAAACCAGTCTATACAGTGCATTTATCCTTCACTGATCCTTAGGCAAACATAGTGTGCAAGTGCAGCAAAACTTTTCTAACTGCTCTGGATGCAATGGCTGCTTTTATTTCTCTTTTCCCCTGTCCCCAGGTTGGATGGGCAGCATGGTCCAGTAGTGAGTAGTCACTTTCTCCTTCATGCAGGAACTTTTTGCATGCAGCGAAGTTTCAAAGTACAGAGAACTTCTCCTGTAGAAGAGAAAGCCAAAGGGCAGACTTTGGATTGATTCCTACGTTCTTGCAACATTTGTCTAAGAAGCTGCTGGTTCTGGACAACTTTGGTTGCAGCATTAGTCTGTTGGATTTCTGTGTGCCACAAGTCAAGAAGTGGTACTGCACGTACAGGAAAAGAGGAGCTTTCACTATTGAGGAATTTACTCTAATGATTCTTTAATATGACTCAAAACCTCCTCTTGTCTGGTGAGACTCCTTGTTACTTACACGCTGATATTTCAGAATGCAGTCCTAGCCCAGCCCAGCTCTGGGAAGCAAAGCAGATCAGCTGAAAAAAAAGTACAGGAAAATTTGCTTTGGGTGAGAATAGTCTGACACTGGATAGCTCCTCTTGTATGAGTCAAGCCACTGCAGTCCTCAAGTGAGTGAACCCACACAGCCAGGGACGTAGCTATCTATATGTCATATCAATATGCAAAATAAAAAGGCACAAAAATGTCACTGCAACATTAACACTAATTCTCACATCAAAAAGATGGTGTCTGCTGACCACCAGGCCCCACTGGTGCCAGTGGGCTGGAGTCAGGACTTAGAATAAAGAAATTCCAAGTTTTCAGTCAGCTCTGATCGATAGAGATATTTTGCCAACAACTGCTTCTCTTAGTGGGATCTGTGATGATGGAGATATACCAACAGGGACCGGACTACCAGGACACGGTGGATGGGATGCAATACTGTCTGGTTTTTGTTGCTATTCTAGTGATGCGTTTGTTTATGTTCTTTATTTTTCATGTAGAACCCAGGTATAATTCATGTTAGGCAGTGAGTCCACTATTCAGGGTGTCTCAGTTCAGCTCCTCCAAAATATTTCCAGACACCTTTCAATGGGACCTCTCTTGGATATAGTTTTGTAGAAGTGTCTCCTTGATCATTAAGAATCCAGATCTTGTAAAAAACATAGCAGAGTCTGATTCATGTTGACTGCCAGTGTCTTCTGGGACTTTTAAAATACGTGATTGTTTTTTACAATATCAAGTGCCTGAGGAAACTACATGGTTCAGAGAAAAAACAAGAAAGAAGAAAGATTTACTAGGCGGCCATACAGACGCCTAGGCACTGGCAAAAGGCAAGCAGTTCTGAAGGACTCTCGTGTATTTTTAGTTGTTTTAATAGTCATGAGTGGATGGTTAAGGGCAGTTAAATATTGGTTTTGAGCTTATCTGTGACCAAGCGCTCAGGTTGGTACACACGATGTGTGCAGCCTGAAGAGCACAACTCAATGTGCATTCACTCTGATCACAATTTGGAGGCCCGAAGACATGAGCTATGTGACTGCATTATAGCTTTTCAGCTGTGAGGGCAAACACATTAGCTTGAGCATCATGCCAAGCCAATTACATAGTTTCTGGGCTTGTACTTATTTCTTGATGAAGGATCGAAGCCTGGGCTGAGCAAATGTGGGACTGCTTGCAAGTTTCTGCACAGACACAGCCTGCTCATCAACGCCTCAGTGCAAGGCATGGTGAGTGTGGAGACCTGCTTCAAGGACACTAGTACAGGATGCCTCGTTAGTAGATAACCAACATCAAGGACGGCAGTGCAGGCATTTTATCAGAAAACAAGGAGCAAGAGCAACCGTACGGCTGCTGCATGACCAATAAGCTGACTGAATAGTCCTAGAGTAAGCCTTTAGATTATTGGTTTATTTAGTAACTGTGCTTTGCATGCTTGTAGGCAAATACGGTATTGTGTCCGGAACAGTACAGTATGTACATTTTATCTGATGCTAAATAAAGTGTCTTTGGTTCATTATAGCAGAGGACATGCTTTCAATATGCTACAAATGGTGCCTGAACAGGGACTGAAAAGGCAGCAGACACATTGCTGTGTGGTAGCACAGCTTGGCTGAACAAGGGCTGAAAGGAAGCCAGCACACACGGTTACCTTTGTGCTGCACATGAGATAAGCAGTCGAGGACGCGGTGGGGCATTCTGTGACTCAAGAGCAGAAAAATGCAGTAGAAGTGCTGGAACATATATTGCATAAGGAGAGGAGGATTTTAGAAGAAACAGACTTGAAACTCTTATTAATTTGGGTTCAGGATCATGGGCCACAATTAAATATCCACCCTCAGATGTGGGACAAGATTGGGATCCACTTGTGGGATAAAGACTCCAAGTCTATCCATGCCCAGGTCCGGACCTTGCAGGATCTGACTCGTCAGTTGATAGTTGATGATGATTGGAATCCGTTCGGACAGTGAAAGTGGGCTTGGCCGTGGCTGCAGAAACTATTATTAGGGCTATTATTTCTATTCGCTATGTTTGCCTCTATTGTTTAATGACTCTTATGCATGGGCTTGCAATGTAGTTCTTATTAGAGGCTGTGATTTTGTGTATAAACCACCTGATATCATGGCATAAACCCAACCCCAATTAGTATGGGTTTGTCGCTTGTAAAAGAGATGTTAGAGCGTACAAAGTTACACCAGCTGTTAGAAAATGCTAAGGCAGAGGCTAAAAAGATCTTAATAACTGTGCATCATGATAGCAACTTGCTACTGGATGAGGCAGGTGAGACACTAGCTTGAGGACCAGCTGAAAAGCCTGGGTCTGGCTAAGCGCCTCCTACTATAGTCAAGGGCAAGACTGGGCTGGCCTCTGTGTTCGCCACCAAGAACCTCAAGCTCTGCTGTTGGCTGCAACCCATTAGGTGTTGAGTGGTGGGGACATGTGCCATGACAGACCTTGATGTGAGTGATGGCCACCTCTCTCTCTTGAGGGCCATCTAGGAGGCGAGCGTAGGCCAAGCAGCCTGCTGTTGACATGAGTGACACTTAGCCTAAGTAACTGGTTATTGAACATCTCACCCCCAAATCATCATCAGAAGATGTTGCTCTTGTGTGATTTAAGACTCCTTAAGCGGAGCAGAGGGGCCTAAGTAAAGCCAAGGACCGTGTCTTTGGAAGGAAAGAGAAAGGAATTTAACACCATCTTGATCATGAAACCTGAGCATAACTAAATGCCAAAAAAAAAAAGAAAAAAAAATTGAAAAATCATACAAAGTGCCTTGTTGAATGCTTAGCCATGGTATAGGATTTTGTCTTGCAGAACCTGCACAGTTGAATCTACCTGTTTACCACCGCAGCTCCTTCGGAAAAGGATATTATCCACAACACCTAGTCTGAAAAATCAACTTCTGTGAATGGAACTTATCTTTGGGCTTAGACTGTTGGACCTCCTCAACTGCCCTCCTTATGATTGTTATTCCTTGTTTAGTTCCTTGTGGCGTACAATTAATTAAGAGTGCAGTACAGAGAATGCTGGTGGCAGTCATGTCTGAAGAAATGGATCAACCAACAATATATGCCACACTTGTAGAGCCTTTGACCTGTAAGTCAAAGGACTGATTGTAGTGCTGGGGCCTGAACCGCAGGCCCAGGTGAGAGCTGACAGCTGAATACGGCTCTGCTTTCATAGAAGTGCACAGAACTCGCCTCTAAATGGCTTATGCTAACTTGCACATAGACCTGCCAGACTGCTTATGCCACCCTGCACGGTAGGGCGCACCTGAACCCAAGTGCTCTGGAACCCCAGGAGATCCATCTGCTGGGATCCTTGCGAATGGACTACTATGTATATTTTAACTATTCTGGTAAAAAACAGTCCAAAGTCCAGCATGTTAATTCGTCGCTGCCTGCCTATGAGAATAATACTAGCTGATATAACCATACAAGCTTTCGCTGCCGTGGACTCGGTGCGACATGCCACTCTGCAAAGCAGGGTGGCTAGTGGCTTTCTGCTTTTAGCTCAAGGACATGGATGTGAGGATTTTGACAGCCTGTGCTGCATGACCCTATCTATCTGATCCCTCAAAGTCGATCCACAAAAGCATCCAAGAGCTGCAACAGTAACGAAAATGTTCAAAAGAAAGGATGGATGGAACCCCTTCGAGGGACTCTTCCCTGATCTGGGCCCTTGACTGAAAAGGCTGTTGCTTATTGCCACAATGCTATTCTTAATGTTTTTTAGAATAATGCTTTGTGTTCCATGCTTGTTCAAGTTAATGCAATCCACTGTTCAACGCGCTGTGAAGCAAGTATTGCCAGTGCAAGTGCAAAACAAAAAAGGGGGGGATATGGCTGAAGCGGCCAATCTGACCCCTGACCCTGCATAGGTCCTGGTCCAGCGGGCAAGGCCTGATAACCAAGAAACCATGGGAGTAGGTGCAACAAACTAAACAGCCTTTTGTTTAGTCATGTCAACACAAGTTGTAAAGTTTCTAATTATTGTACTAACTATATTTTGTTAGTGTGTCTGCTTTGTTTCTTATTATGTGTTCTATGATTGATTGATTGATCATTTAAAAGCAGCTATGGCAAGACAACAGTTAAATAAAGAAGGGGGAGATGTGGAGGTCTGCTTCAAGAACAGTACTAGGAGGTACCTCGTTAGTAGATAACCAACATCAAGGACGGCAGTGCAGGGGTTCTACCAGCAAACAAGGAGCAAAAGCAACTGTACGGTTGTCGCATGATTGAGAGGCTGACTGGACAGCCTTAGAATAAGCCTTTAGATTATTGGTTTATTTAGTAACTGTGCTTTGTATGCTTGTAGGCAAGTACGGTATTGTGTCCAGGACAGTACAGTATATAAATTGTATATGATGCTAAATAAAATGTCTTTGGCTCATTATAGCAGAGGCCTTGCTCTCAATATGCCACAGGCGAGGAGTGAAGAACATTATGCAACTGCCTCTTGCATTTGCCCTGGCAAAACAACCTAAACATACCTGAAGTGCATGACTCAGTGACAGGTTAGACACAATCTAAGAAGAGAAAAGTCAAGTAACGACTCAGTGAGGATGTTTCCTTACAGATACCTATCTTTGTGTCAGATCCATTTTATATTGCAGTGGGATTGCAAGTTAACTGAGACTCATTTTCTTTCACCATGTCTGTAGAAAACGTTCCACACAGGAAGGTTTGTTTCAAAACACGAACTTCATACTGAGTATTGTATGTGGACAGCAATGTCCAAAGTACCAGAGCTTTTCTGAGCTCCCTCCCTTCAAATGAAGCTTTAGGGGAGGCCCCAATGCCTCAGCTGGGAGAAACACAGTAGCATTTTCAAGTTTTTATATTTTGGCACAGCCCTTGAATTTTCTGTTCAATGTTTTTGAATTCTTTTGATGGAAAAAAGTTGTGTTTCATGTAGGCAGTGGATGAAATTGAAAAGATTATTTTAGTGGCCATACAGAACATTTATTGACCTTTCCATTTTAAGCTCCTGATTGTTATATTTCACATAAACTGTTCTGTCTGACTAATATCATGTTGTTCTTTCCTTCTGGGACATCAAGACTTCTCTATCCACACAGAGTTTAATGCGTAATTGGGGAATTAATGGCCATAAGATGAACTCTTTAGAGTCCATTTACCACTTCATGTAAGAGTGGAGAACTGTGGAAGCTGGCAGAAGCCAAAAGTATCTTCTCTCCAGATCTATAATGAAGAACTACTCAAAACACCAATACCAACAACAGAAAAATACATTACTTTAAAACTTCAGTATTGAAGGTCAGCTTGTCCTGAACAGTGAATGCTATATCCATTCAGTAGATAAATACAGCAGATGCATCAGGATTTGTTTGGCATTTTGATAGGCATTTCTTCGGTTTATTTGATGAAGGAAAAAGGAAAGTATGAAACATTATGACATGCTCAGTACTCTATGGTGACATGCACTCAGGCTTACGTGGACTTCCAGCCTGGACTGAAATTAAATTGGACTAAAGTGTCAGCCCTGCAACATAACTTTCACAAAAGTATAGAAACCTTGGTCTGCTAAAGCAAAAAAATTTGGTTCATTTGTCTAAACAAGGCTTACCTGTAGCAAAGAATCTTAAGCATACCCCTATGGTTTCATTTTATGTACTTTGCATCTTCATTTTGTTATTTTAATAACCCTAGTTAATAGGTCTAGTGCTCAGTTTATATTGGCAGCGCTAATTGCTCTTGCCAACTGGCTGAAGCATTCATTATTGGTACTATAGTATCAGTAGAAAAAAAACTCATATATTTTAGTCATATTACTATAGTTACACTGTTGCAATTAATCTTGATCTTCATTACTGATGCAAGAAATTCTAGTAGATTTTCTTTACAAAAATCCCATCTTTTTATTTCATTTTGTCACTCACTAGAATCTGGTTCTAAACTACTTCTAGTTACAAACACTTTTACAGTACAATTCATTTTAATCAAATTGGTTTTGAGAAAATTCTCGCAAAATTCTCTACAAAATGGTTGACAGAGAAAGACCAAAAGTTGAAAACAGGGGGATGGCTGTTTATAAGGACAACTTTGCTTCTACTGAAGCCTTTCAATTGCTTTAATACATGGTCCATTCAAATGGAAAATGCTCTCACTCCAGTTTAATCTGACTGCAAGAATAATTTTAATTATTGTTTGATTATCTTGTTAATTCTTCCTATCCAGTCCTCTGCAGCTTTGTTGTCAATAAATAATCCCAGCACCAGTGTGCTGTTCTGCCCATGAGCAGAAGCCAAAGCTGCCCACCACTTTAAATAGGTAGAAGATTGTCCCACATAGACAGATGAACGTTTGTATCTTTGCACAGCATTCCATTTTTTTTTCATTATATCATTTCTACTTGCATTATTTTAATCATTTTAAAAGGGATAATTGTTCTGATTCAGTGTGCTTGCCAAAATGAAAAAAACATATAAATTGTTTTATCGTTTCAGAAACTCTCAGAATGCTGTTTGTCTTCAGAGTTTGCATTAATGACAGCTCCTTACACTGTCATCGCTGCATTTCTGGATGGTCAGGATATCCCTTTCACAGGGTTTCCCTGAAGAAGGCATCTCTAGAAGACGCAGTCCTTCACCCATAGAGGTCAGCTAAATCCCACTCTAGGCTGCAAACCAAAGCCAGCTTGATGCCTCTCACCCCAACTGTTTTGCAGAAGAGCTATTCTACTACATATGGCAGGAATTTCTCAAATGCTGCAGTGATGGGAAAGTTACTAGATTAAAATGGGGCATAGCTGGCAGAACCAACCAGAGGAGACTCACTTGCCAGGTCTCAAACCCAAATCAGTACAATTAACTCCTCTCCTATATGAGTCCTGGATTTACTCAGGCTATATTTTTTTAATTAACAGAATGGCTCACAAAAATGAATGGCTTAAATGCAACTGTCCTGTGAACATTAAACGTTAAACAAATGACTGCTTTCAACAGACTGTTTATCTCTCCCTGTCGTCCACAGACGGAAACATTCAAACTAAGGAGCAATGTTACACATAAGGAACATGATACACATTCAGATTCCTGTTTTTCCAATTGAAATATGGGGTCTAATTAATCCCCACTCTCCAAAGGCTGGGAGCATATGAATGGGGAGGACTGACTTATTATAAAATATGATCCATTAGTCCCAAAACACCTGTTTGGCTTAAGATTAGGAGCAACGTTTGGATCATGTTTTAAGATAAATGACCCAAGACTTCTAGTTAATTCAAAGTAGGTAATTAAACACAACATTTAAAGACAGGACAAGCTGGAAACATGGGCTAAACTAAGTCTTTTCTCTGTTGTTTTTAATTCAGAAGGTCTAATAATAGCGAAGAACTTAAAAGTCCCCTCTGCAGTCTCTGTGCCTGTGGTGGCCTCACCAGTGATGACTAATCTTAACTCCAGGTCCTGCCACTGCTGCCAAAGGACCAGAGGTGGAAGAAACTCATGATGAAGAAGAGGCTGAATGCAAAAAGCAGTTTTCCTTTTCCACCTTGTTCTCCGCAACAACTGGAAGGTTGAAAGCAGATTTTTTTTAGATGCACAAACTTCTTAAAATTTATTAAATTACTAGTTAAATTATCTGACACCAAAATCTCTCATAGGAACGCAGACATTTTCTCAAATTCACAAACTAATTGAAAGCCAAAAATGACGGGGAGAAGGCTGCTTAAAATTGCAAAAGGTCTGTGATTGTGGCAGTTTCTTGTATATGGGAGATATGCAAGTCCCAGTGCCAGATCATGAATCACATACACAAAGATGCAATGCCCTTTTTTCACTGGTTCTTAGTTACATTGAATGATTCACTCATTGCCTTATTCACAAGCTAAGTAGATTTCTTCAGTGTTCACCAATTTACATGAGTAAATCTGAAACATTCAGAATTGCTAACTGTAGGTTTTTTTGTCTTTTTAATCGGTATGACGTGTTTTGTTAACTTACTTCCTCATAAGCACTATTTATTTCCCGTTTTGGAAAGAAAAGAGCTGTTCAGTGCAAAGACGGGCACAGAAAGGCTCACACTTCTCATGGAAAGGCCTGCTTCCCTACCCCATCCATTCCCTAATCCATCAGGAATCCCAAATCTCCAGGCTTTCAGTATAAAGGTTAACACTGGTAAAAGCAGAACTTTCTGACAGTCAATAGAAAGTTCTGTTTCCCTTCCACGGAGGAGATGCCATGTAGATATCACACTTGCCTGAGATCTGTCTCCATCTCAGCATTTTTGCTAGGGAATGACAAAAACTGCCTTGTCCTCTGGGATATTGCACTGTCAGGACAGTGCCAGGAGTTACATAAACAATTCTTTATTGTCAGGAAAGAGCTGCTTTTGTAAATGTGGAACAGCTAATGAAAAGTTCTGTCATATAATACATTAGCACCACAGCTTAAAAGCTGCCAGCCTCAGAAGCACCATCAAGATTAATTCTTTTATCTATGAAAGACATTCTCAGCCTGACCGTGCTTGGTACAGGGAGGCAGACTGCAAGTGAACACGCGCATTTGTGAATCCCTGTCTTGTCCTCCTATTCGTAAGTGACCTAAATATTCCAGGAGTGGAGTCCTACCTGCGTAAAAAGAAGCCTACAACTTCCAAAATTTTAGAAAATTCTTTCTTCCCTGGTGAGGTTTTCACACATACGCACAACCCAGTAACCAAAGCAGCAAGTGCTTTTCGCTGCACTCAGCATTGTAATTAACAAAAGGAGTCAGAAACTTAAGACACAAAATTATGTTTAGGATTACGCAATTTTAAGTTATGCCATTATGGCCAGTCTAAACCAGAATTCAACGCAGCACTAAACATTTGTGAAAAACTTTTTCCAACAATCTAGCTACACCAGTATACTACTTAAGCTCTTTATTTTGCACTAGTCTGTAGTAAGGTCAAGCGCATTTTTGTGCATAAGAAAAGTGAAGCCAAAGAAAAGTCAAGATCATGAACTGGAGTAGGAAAATGGATGAAAAATTCTGATTTATTAGAGAGCACAGTTAAGAAAGTTGCATGTTGCCAAAAAAAAGAGTAATAATCAGTTCTGCATCCAGCATTGGTGATAGTGGCTAAAAGCTTTCTGCTGGAGAAGAGCTGATGACCTTAAAAAAATATAATTCCAATGTTCAGTCTTGCTGCAGTACTGTGTGTTATCCAAACAATGGAAAAGTCTTGGGATATTAAATCTGAGGTTTTAAAAACTGTAGTTTTTGACAGCATACATATCTCCGTATTTTTTTTTCCTTTTTGTATTTGAAAGGTGCCTGGGAATATGTTGAAGATTAGGTTAGTTCAAAATAGTTCAAAAAATAACCCATTTCAGCCTTCATGGATCCCTGGGGGAAATGTCATCCTCCTTAGAAATGGAAAAGGTAAATACTGAGCATGTATTTCTAAAGGAAAAATTCACCTTTTGCTTCTTAAACATGAAATACAGCTTTTAAGTCTCCAGCAGAGCCCTGCATCTCACTGTCAGTTCACAACTGCTTAAAACTACACACAGAAATTACCAAAGTGGTATAAAGATGTCAGCTGAGAATAAACCAAAAAGAGGAATTTTGAACCTGTGCTAACTCCAACACCTATTGTAGTCAGCCTATTGTAGTAGGCCTATTGCAACCCAGAGCAGAAGGCAGCTGATCTGTGCACTTGCTCTGTCTCCTTTGATAGAGCCTGAAAATAAATCCCGTCACAGCAGAGACTCCTGCAGACTTCTCTGGACTTGGGGTGCAGTGCTCAGAGCCCCATGCACAGGACCACACTGCTGTTTTCAGAGGTTTGCCTTCAGTTCGTCATGCAGATGTCCCTGCTTTAAGTCACACACGTTGAGCCAACATTTTCCATGGACTTTTTCATGATCCGAGCAACCTGCTTTCTTTAAGTCAATCTGCATTCCCAGAGGGTCATTCGTCTCTACTGTTTTAAGAGGACTACTGTAGGAGGACATGAATTTGGGACCAGAATACCCATTTCTTCAACATCAGAAGGAGCCTAGGACAACCTGCTCCAGTTTAGCTGTCTAATCTACGTATCCATGAGGTTTGGACGGTGAATGACCAGTCCTTCGGGTACTGCCATCCAGGCTCAGCCTGCTCCTTCTCCTTGTCCTTTTCTCACTTGTACCACCTGTGTTATGGATGGCAGATACATGTCACTCTAGTACACAGTGGGGACACGAGCAGGGTATCACAGTAATGACAGCTTGAGGCCTGGTTGGAAGGGAGGGAGGGAGGGAGGAAGGAAGGAAGGAAGGGAGAGAGGGAGGAAGGAACAGAGGGAGGGAGGAAGGGAAGGAAGGGAAGGAAGGGAAGCAAGGGAAGCAAGGAAGGATGGAAGCAAGGAAGGAAGGAAGCAAGGAAGGAAGGAAGCAAGGAAGCAAGGAAGGACACTGTTTGCTTATTTCTGCTCAGTCAGTGCTGGTGGACATGCTCTCAGAATGAGGTAGTCTCAGTCTTTCAGAGAGCAACATAAAACCCTTCCCAGAAGTACTGACTTTAAATGACTGAAAACAGCAATTCAATTAAAGACCAATCTCTTTTCTGGGAATATTGGGTTTTAGCAACCCTAGTACATCAGAGTGGCATTCTTCATACAATTAAAACAATCTCACACCCATTTGCAGACTGACTGCACAGTGTAACAGCCATTGGACTATGCACACCTTACTCAATATCTGCTCTTTGGTGAGACTGAACTTTTTGATTAAACAGAGTAAGGAAAAGAGATGAACTGCATCATTTTGGGAAAGGGACACCCTGCCTGGTCCCTCTCCCTTCCCAGCACACAGCCCTGCTTCCAGCCCTGCCTTGAACTGGGCATCAGAGCAGGCACCAGAGACACTTTCCCAATGGCAGCCAGAAAGGCTATGGGGCAAAATTCATTTTCTTCTTCATGATGTGCAATCAGGTGGGATTATTAAAACCCAGGCACAAATGGCAACTGTGTGCAAGCGAGTTAGTCCTGTGCTTCAGTGGCCGCTCCAGAGCTCAGCAGGAATAAATCAGAACAGTTGCCTTGAAATTAATTGGAACTGTACCAGGGTACACACTAACAAGAGATTTGGTCCCTCTGACTTATATTGATTTCACTTAATTTCCCTGCCTCCTCAAATTCAACAAGGGATGATTTAAATCAAATCCTGTATTTCAAGTCATGTCCCTTCCTGCAACCTAAGAACGTTTATTGACCCTTAAATTCAAATGGCACATGACATTGTGCTGCCGGTCCATTTCTCCTAGGAAATGTTTTAAAAACTCTTTTCAGCCCTAGAAAATGTTGTCAACACAGAGGCATTTATTTTTTATTTCCTTCTCTTTCAACATTCTTCAGCTGCCCCTTCTATTTTCTTCCCCAAGTTCTTCTTTGGTCCATCCAACATCAAGGACATTATACAAGAGGAAGGTTAGATGAGTGGCTGGTGAGTGACAAGACTGAGAAAATCTGGTGTTAGTAACTGCTCTCTTATTAATTGCTACAGATAGTGAACACGAGTGGCCTGAACACTCACAAAAATGAGGGAGTCATGTTATAAGTGACAATATTCTGAGGCTACCTTTCAAGGCCCTGAAGTGATGCATGTCTTAAATAACTGGAAATATCCAGTTCTACAATTCTAGGTCATAAACATATTTTTCTTGTTTTTTTTTGGTGGGGNTTTTTTTGTGTTTTTTTTGTGGGGGGGGGGGGTGGGTGGGGAGCTGGTGGGAGGGAGAGGAAAGAGCATCTTCCTACATGCTACTGACAGAGCATCACATGGCATCTAATGCAGGCAGAACATGACTGAGGGAACCTCCGAGAACTCAGTGACATTCGGCTCAAGCAGGGTCTTGTGGAAAGAAATCGTCAGGACAGACTGCAAAGACAGGAGGTACGTTGAGTAAAGAATAAAAATAAAGGTGAGTGGAGCGGTAAGATTTTAATGCTGTAAAATGGCACCTAAAGCCAGAGAAGCACATCAGACCGAAGAGGATTAGAATAACAAATATTAGGAGTAAATTTCCGCCCGGCTTAGTGTGCTCTGCATTCTGAGGAAATTACATGAGATTACGTTTGAAAATCTAGTTGTCAGTTTGTTTAAGTAAATACGCACTCAACCCCCCAAATGCTTTATTCAAGCGTGACTACGCTTGATCAAGAAGTGGATTAATTACAGCATCAGCATTTTTCCCTGATTGTTGCTGAAACTCTGGAGTTGAGATAGACAGTTGTTAAAGCATTTCTTCATGTTTATGTGTGTGAAATTAGGAAGTATAGAAATGCTGTCTCTAAAATCAGGAAGATTGTTTTGGTATTTGTTTAAGAGTGATGACACTAGGAAAGATTTCCATAGCTCCCGGCAGTGGCTCTAATGCAATTGTTTTCTGCCCGGAGTGAGCTCAGCACATGTGGGCCACAGCTGACAGAATGTCACTGATTTCCTTTCTTCAAAACAGTCATTGACATATACAAGTGAGCGGAAATACCCTCTAAAAGACGATAAAAAACAAAGGGGAGCCTACAGAAATCTTGATTTTGCACTCTCTTTTTTTTTTTTTTCAAAAAAAAAGGCACATATTTTTAAGACAGTGTGGCTAGCAGTTCTTCTTAACCATAAAGTGGTATCAGCGTTACTAGCAAAATGAAAATGAGTCCCCTGATGTTAACCCAAAGTTGTATAGATGTTAAGTGTTGCATCGATTTTCTGCAAATTTTTGGATTGAGAGACTTTTATTCACAGAAAATGTTATTGGAGACATTTTGATGTTACTGCCAGAAAGTTGTATGTGTTTTATTTTGGCAAGAAAAATGTGTCCCAGTAAATAAATAGATTAAATGCACAAAGTGACTGGAAAAGTAAAGAGAAATAATATCCTAAATTCAGTATTCTGGCATTGCTTCTCTGTTGGTATCTCTTTTGTCTGTAAGGGTTGAGTGTTTATTTTATTAAGCTCAAGACAAAAAGGTACATTCAGCTCCTACAAGTATCTCAGCTCCATGTGCTTTACTTTGGCAGAATGGATACCTGGTAAACTACAAAAAAAACCTCACTGGGGTCTGTTTTTGCTGGGGTTGTGCGTAAATCTGCAGATAACATGCAGTATTCTTTTGCAACTAAATTTATCTAGGTATACAAGAAAAAATTTGGTGATTTTTGAGTGCAGGAGTCAAGGTTCAATCTATCAACAGGCTGCCTACAGTGTGCGGTAACAAAATACTGAAAATTATAATTGGGGAGAGGCATCGGCCAGAATAATCAAGAATAAACTACTCATAAATGATAAGATAGGCATCTATTTACACTGAAAACAAAGGTTGAGTCTAATCAGACCTCTACAGAGGCACTTTGTGTGGGTACTGAGATGTGCAGCTACCTGTTGATGGCCATCTATGATGCTAGATTTTCTTGATTCTGTTTCTATACTGGTTCTTACATAGCTTTAATCCATGCAAATCCTTTTCCTTTTTTTTTTTGTGGTGCTTCTTCTTCTCTCCTTTCCAAATAGAAACAGATCTCAGATGCTTTCTTTTTCCTCCAATATTCTGTGGATTGATCTGAAGATTTCTTTCACTGGTTCTGATTTAACTATTTAACTTTGGTATAAAAATTTGCAGAGGGTGAATAGGCAAACCTATATGGATTCATTGCCAATGGGTTTCTTCTACTTACCAGTCTAGCAACTGTATTTGAATATAGGCAAGCACAAAAACATGGCACAGATGAAGCCTCCAGACATCACACAAACACAGAAAGAAGCAAAATGCTAGTGCGTGTCCTCATAGTGAATAGCTACAGCGTATGACTTTGCCTCAGGATGTCACTAATGGTAGAAAATTAATGAAAGATTTAAAGAAAGGCCAAATTTCATTTCGGATAACTCCACTGTGTAGAATTGTAATAATAATGAAGTGATTTTCATGAGTACAAAAAGCAAGACCTGAAAGAATCTTCTGGCATAACCTACTGCTTATGCCAACCTCTAGGAAAATGGAAGAAGGAAGGAAGGAAGGAAGGAAGGAAGGAAGTTATGACCAAAGGTATCAGACAACGTTTTATGAAGTG